>QEPC01005396.1:2083276-2182299 GCA_003113815.1 Sphenodon punctatus | reverse complement strand
CGCACGATTGATTTGTATAGAAGCATTATGACATCCTCAGTTTTATTCTCTATCCCTTTGCGAATAACTCCTAACATTATGTTTGCTTTTTTGACTGCTGCTGCACATTGGGCTGAGGATTTCAGTGTATTGTCCACAATCACTCCCAGATCCTTTCCCTGAGTGGTAACTCCTAGCTTAATTTGTATTGTATTTCTTATGTTTAGCAAACCAGTGGACTATAAAGATAGCAAGGAATATGAAATACCCACCTGTTCATCTGCTTATATGGTCACTATGTTTATATTAATCAGGTTGCAAATGGCCTTCCTAACACACCTGTATTGGAAAGAGAGAGAGAGAGAGACAAAGGCCATTTATAAGTGGGTGTGCAGGGGAGGCGGGTTGGGTCCATGTGCAGCGGGTGGAGCAGTGCTGCATGGGCAGTGAGTGAAGGGAGGGTGCAGACGGGCGCGCACCCATCTACACCCACCTCGATGCACGGAGTAACCTGCCTCTTCGCCAGTTGCTCCATGCATGGAGGATGGGTGGAAGTGCGTGGGCTGTGGGAGAGCATGCCCACACACCTCCACATTCAAATGAGATGTTCCCACATGTGGACACTGGGTGTCTGTGGATGGGAACATCTTGTTTAAACCCTGCCAAAGTGGTCCAAACAACAGTTGGTCCAATAAAAGCTATCCTTCGAACTTTGTCTCCCTGTCACTTGGGTCCAACACAGTGACCACACTCTATCTCTGAATTGGAAAGAGAGACTAATATATGGAAGTGGAAAGGGTCTGTGGGACATAAACTTTGCAACGGTTTTCTTTTGCACTAGGCATTTTGAGAGTTTTTTAAAAGGTTCTATTCAGTATATAGACATACAGACTATAAGATGGAAAGACAAAATGCAGAGGATCTCTTCTCTTTTCTCATAACAATAAGCTAAAGTTACAAGAATCTGATTACTGTGAATTTATAAGTAAAAACAAATGACCTTGCACTTTTCAAGCACACTATATATTTCTGAAGGGAAACAGCTGTTGCAATCCTGATTCTATTTTTAAACTTGTAAAGAAGTAGCATACATATATGTACAGAGAGAGAAATGCTGACACTACCTATAAAAAAAACAACCCAACAACCCCAAACCCACCCAAGTCTCTGGATTTGTAGAATTTGCAAGAAATAGCATCTTTTTACTTCCATCATCAATAAAGATGGGAAATGTCTCTGGGTGCAGCCACATGATCTGAGGCGGGTGGATCCCCTGTGCACCCTGCGGTGGGCAAAAGCAGCTTCCACACTTTGGGCTGGTGAGGAGAGCTGGCCACAGGGCCCACTCGCCTGTGACCAATAGAACCTGGTGCAGGCCGAGGAGCCAATCACACAGGGATGGATGCTCCAACTCCTACTGGAGTTGGGGGTGAGTGGGTGGAGGAGCGTGTGCACTTCTCTCCCCACCAAACAGCTAATCCTGTGGAAGAGGAGTGTGGGAGGAGCATGCACAGTCCACAGACCCCCACCTCGCAGTAGGGCTGTACAGCGTGGCCACATGGAAGGCGGGTCCTTTAATTCACTTTGGGCAGCCTTATCCCACTTTGGGCAGCCTTACTACATGCTGCGTCCCTGGCCTTTTTCCAAGGACGCATCACGTAGTATCTGGCTGCCAACCCTGCCATGGGGCGGGGTGAATATCTGGTGGCTGTCGGACATTTAACCCAATGCATCATGTGGTAACATTGCCCAAAGTGGGTTAACATCTCATGTGGCTGCACCCATTGTTACCAGTAGAGCAGGTCAGTTTGGTTTCTCAAGGAGGAAAGGCAGGGTTTGCTTAAAAGCTTACTTTAGGGAGTCTCAAAGAACTTGCTGACCAACAGCCAGGGTTACAATGTTTTGTTGTCTGAAGCCTGACTAGGCCTCCGCCTCTCTTCCCTAAACTTTCCTGTTTACACAGATCACCAGTGAATGGTGCCAGAAATAAGGAAGAGAGAGGGTTTTGTCAACAATGACATTCATGTATAGGAAACGATTCAAAATGTCATCAATGGATTTTCTGTCATCATTTTAATGCTACTGCATTTTCCCCAGCTGCACACAATGGGTGTAAGCAGACGGATGCAGAGGCTGCCTGCCCCAGAGTTGCTCTGGAGGTGCACCCTCGGGGCCACCCACTTGCAGCCCCGCCTGGGTCCATTTTAGACAGACCCAGTGATTTCCCTCATTTGCAGTCCACCCCCACAGTGCTCCTGCACCGCACCATAGAGTTGTGGGCAGATCCTCCGACACTCCAGGTTGGCACCTGCAGCTCTGTGGTGTTGCCCAGGGCAATGGCTGGTCGAAAGTGGATCTGCAGTGTGGGTCCATCGAGCAGACAGACAGCAGCTCCGCTCTGCTGGCCGTGCTGTGGGATGTTCTGGAGCACCGCAAGCAGGGCTGCTGCACCTGCTCAGCTTCCACCTCTGGCGGGGTGCTTTTAAATGAACCAACCCACCCAGGGGTGAAGTTCAGTCATCCATCTAAGCACCCAAAGCGTCTGCTGGGGAAAGCAGATGCTTCACAGAGTTACGATTGCTTTTGCTCTGAGTAAGGGTTCTGTGATACGTAGTTAGTTACCCATTTCTCAAATCATCCTTAATCCTTTCTCAGGTTTAATTTTCAGACCATGGAATCTACTTTACCAGAAAAATAATAATGGAGGATGCCACATTTGGTATTATCAGTGCAGGTTATTGAGAAAATGAAGTGTCCGCTTTGGGCTTTCAGTATCATAAGACCTGTCAATGCAATTTTTTAGTGCAGTTTTGATCCCTACAACTCAAGCCTGCAAAACTGCAAGTCTAGTTAAAGCCATGCTGAACATTTGGACCTAGATAGGCTTCGTTTTCTCAAACTTGTCTCAGATTAAACATGACATTTCAGCTGTGCCAAACAAACAAAACACTGAATTCCACCTCCAGTACGTGTTACTGGCTATTGATAATTCTAACATTTTCCAATGCAAAACCCTTCTAGGTTCACCTGAGACTCTCTCTGAGAAACAGCAAATGTCCTTCTCATAATCTTTTCTATGAGATCCAGAACTTCTTTCTTTCTTTCTTTCTTTCTTTGGGTAATTTCAAATGTTACGAGATCACAGTCAACCACACTGAATCACAGACAAACCCCCAGCATGGCCAAAGAGCCCCAAACGTCTGATCAGTGACATCCAGATGTTCACCACAATCAATCACCTGTAGGGACCAAATCCAACCACAGTTCTGGAGGTTGAGACAGGACCATCTCCAGAACCGTGGTTGAAGTAATTCCCACTGGGAAACTGCCGAACATAACGATTGAATGGCAACCACCAGGCAGGATCACACAAAATGATCCCCAGCTGTGGTGAAAGCACGCAGCGTTGCTGCCAGGCAATGACCAACAAACAGACTGGAGGAGGGATATTTAAAGGGCACACAGCAGCAGGGGAACGTGGTGGGATGGAGCAGGGAGGAAGGGAGAGGAGTGCGACTGAGAGGCAGCGAGGCATGGAGAGGGAGCAGCAGTAGTCGGGGCAGGCCGCCCCAGAGGGAACAACCAGCCAGGGGATGGAGGCACCCCAAAAACGGGTAAGGAGAGCGAGGGGGGCCCCGCACAGTGGCAGAGGGGCATGAAGGGGGGGTGCTCGGTGGGGGGATAGGGACATGGGCTGCGGGTTGGATGGAATTAAGCAACTAACCCCCCCTGTATGACCCACAGACCCCCGTAAACAGGCCCAGGATCCAGAGCTCCCAGAGGAGACCAGCAGAGGGGAGGCAGAGGAGGCAGAACCACAGCAGGAGGGCACACGAGGGAAACGCTGCTACCAGTGAGGGGGGCAGTGGGGACACAAGGAGACCCAGGACTTTATAAGGATCTGGGGGTCCCTGGAGCACCAGGTGGAGCTTGCCATGAACAAGTAAGTGCTGGGGAGGGCTAAGGGGCACCCCTGGCACTGGTCCGGTACAGGTACAGGTGGGATGGTGACCGAGCCCGAGTAACCATAACCCATCCGTTCCCCAACAGAGCAGTGGGCAGCACCCCCACCAGCAGAGCCCATGCCCCTGGCACAGAGGATACAGGAGCACAGGGTACGGGTACGGTGCCGCAGGGAGGACCTGGCAGAGCAGATCACCTGGACCAGCATGGAGCAGGGGGAGTGGATGATCGTGGCGATCGACCAGATGGATGCGGCCATGGACAGGGCCCTGCAGCATGCTGAGGCCAAGGATCAGCAGCTGGTGGAGGAAATGTGGCAGGAGCATAAGTGGTAGCGCAGGGAGCACACGAGGCAGCTGGAGGCATTGGGGCGGCTGGAACACACTATAGAGAGACTGGACGCCGAGCACTCATGGAAGCTGGACTGGTCCCTGGACATTGGTACCTCACTGCTCCTTCATGTAGGGACCATGAGCACCTACATATTGGCAGCCACTCCACCCGGCACCGAACCGGCCCCAGCACCTCAACAGGCACCCACAGCGCCCCCCCGCCAATACCACCATCCCATCCGGCGTCATGGCTGATGGGCCTGTGCATCCGTCTCCAAGTGCCACCAGGGCTCCAGAGGCAGTAGTTACCCAGGGGGTCCATCAGGAAAAGCTGGGCCCGGCACTGCCCCCCATCCACGCCACGTAGGGCGGTCCAGAGCCGGAGGGTAGCCGGGACACTGTTGGGGAGACTGACAGTAGGGGTGAGGGCAGCTCACAGGGCTCCTTGCTGCCCACAAGGTGGCCAAGGGGATGACCCAGGAAGCAGCAGAGGAAGGGGAAGGGGAGGGGGAGATAGGGCACGGGGGCACTGTAATGTAAATAAAGACATGGGTGAGCACAGAGGACAGCTGTATGGACCCGGTATGTGTGACAAGGTGGGGGCAGGGGATTGCCTTGGCAGGGGCATGGTGACCAGTGGGTGCAGCCCCAGCGAGGCCCCACACGGGTGAGGGTGAACAGGTGCAGGGATGGATGGTGACGTATCATGCTTGTGCAGATGGGGGGGGTCGTGGGGACCAGGGGCAGCCAGGGGCTGTCCTGGGGCCCCCCCGGGGCCAGCCCAACATGCTCAGGCCACGGGCTCAGTGGAGACATGTCTCACCAGGGTAGCACGTACCCGTTTGGCATAACGGTACTCCCTTGGGTTAGCTGCATTAACATACAGTGGCACCGGTCCTGGTGGCCAGCGGGGCATGGGGAACACCAGGGTCACCCCATTAGTCTTGCAGATGTTGTGCATCAGGCAGCAATCACGAGGGCTGAGGTCTCCACTGTGAAGTCAAGCCGACCTGCCAAGCACCGTCATCTCTGCTTGTGGGTGGCGAAGGCTCTCTCAACGACTGTCTTCGAGGTGCAAAGCCAGGAGTTGTACAGCACCTCTGCAGGGGTTCTGGGGACTGGGTATGCCTTCATGAGCCAGCGGAGGAGTGGATAGGCCAGGTCCCCCGGGATGCAGGGGGACATCAACACCCCCGCGATCCTGCGCAGCCGCATGTTGGTGAAGTTCCCCTTGTACATCCGTGCATAGAGGGGTGAGATGGTGAGGATCCAGGCATCATGGCTGCACCTGGAGTGCCCGGTGAATATGCCAGTGAACTGGCCCTGGTGGTCCACCACTGCCTGGAGCTGCAAGGAATGGTACCCGTGCCTGTTGATGTATTTGGCTGCCTCATCGTTGGGAGGGCCGGAGGATCATGATGTGGGTGCCATCAACAGCACCTAGACAGTTGGGGAATCTTTCGTATGTAGATGTTCAAGATGGCTCTTGCAAGAAGTCTCCAAGCAGTCCCCTCTCCCTCTGGGATCTCTGTCCTTATATAGTATTTGTCTCTCTTTGTCTGGGTTTTCCCGCCTCTAGGGAATGTGTCCCAGAGCATGTAGGCAACCCAGGTAAACATGGAAGTTAATTAACATCTCCATAGGATGTCTAGCAAGCCAGCTTTCAATCCACGTTGGGTTATCTCTTGTAGTTTCTGCAGACTTGTGACGTGAGAGAGGCCCAACCTGAGCTGTAATTTGAGTTCTACTGTTCTCAGAGTTGGCATTACAAACATGTGGAACTTTTAACATTACATAGTGTACCTTTATAGTAACATAGCGTACATGTGAAACCACTGGTACCACACATGTACCAAACATGTAGTCCCGTGTTACACGTGTGTGACCCCATGTTTCTCCGTGACACCCTCCACGCTGCATCATCCCACCGTGCAAGTACTCTGGCCCACCATTCCTGTGCCCTGTTCTCGGCCCAGAAGCACCGTTGCGTGGGCATAGCAAGCATTACAGAAATCCCCAGGGCCACCCAGCACCAGTAGTGTTGACCTCCTGCCTCTCTGAGTGCAGCTGGCCAGCTGCGAGCAATGACCAGGGCCCGTTGGTACACCCCAGACGTCTGAAGGCCCATGTGTCTGGCCTGACTGCACCGGTGCCCATGATGGGCGCACCGGGAGGCCACAGCAACCCTGGTAATGCACTCCTGAATGTGACAGCTCAGTTGGAGCAGCTCCGTGGTGACCTGCTCGAGGTCAGTGAGCTGCTGGTACCACTCTGCAATGAGCTCCAGGAGCAGCCAACATGCGCCCCTCTGGCCCGCGTCCATGGCGGGTCACCCCTGTGGGGTGGTCTGGTGTGTGGCTTATCAGCCCGTGTCCTAGGACCACCCTCTGACCCGTGACCTGCAATGATGGGGCAGGCCCCAGCACACCCTTATTGGGCGCCCTCTGCCACCCGCCCCGCCACCAGATGCCCGGGGGATGCTCATCCATGCCGGTGGGGCCTGTCCCACTGTACATTGTGCCCATTTCAATTGCTTGCCAGCTGGTGTGTGGCTGTGGGCCCCACCCATCCCCATGGCACCCATGCGCCCCTTTCCTGATGGGCACGTTCTGGAGGTGCGGTGGTCTCATGTGCCTTGTTCCGCAGTGGAGACCATGTCAGCCCTCTCGGTGTGTGCCCTGTCTGGGTTTGTGACCTGTCTGGCGGAGGGGGGCCCTGTCCTGGCTGTTTCCTTCTTCAGCTGTATCCACGGGGCCCACGGCTACCACCGGTTGCATGGGGAGGCTTTTTACCACCTGTTGGAGCTTGGGCACCTGGCTTGGCCCTCTGCTGCTGACTATACCTTGTCCGATCCCACTGGCCTAGAGCTTGTGGTGCTGGCTGATGTGTAGTCCCATGCTGATGTTCAGATCGGGCTCACTGGTCCGGATCCATTTGAGGCCTACTATCTCATTGCCCATCACATGGCGGGGATGGGCTACTGCCGGGGCATGCTGCAGTGACTTCACTATGTGCATCTGGTCCTCTTGCCTGCACCTCCCGGCGTACCCTGGGGGGGAGGCTGTGTGTGCTGCACACCGGTTACAGCTCACACCCATCGCCGGCCATGCCTGTGCATCAGCACAGGGCATCCTTGCCGTTGGGACCTGCCCTGGCCCTCTCTTGTGCCTTCCTCGGTTTGGTTGCTCTCCCCCTGTGACCCTGCTCTGTCCCCGTGGGGACCCCGGTGCCCTGGACTGCCTATGTTGCTGTTGGGTGCCCCGTGCTGCCTGTACTGTCAGCGGGGCTCTGGGTGCCTTTCCCCGTGTCCCGGTCTGTTCCTGGCCCGGTCTCCTCCACTTCCTTGGCCCGTGGCTCCCCCCAACTCCCTTGTCAGTGGTGCTGTGTGTTAGCTGTCCCGGGGTGCTTTCCGCCTTTCCCCCCCTCCGTGTTGCTGCGCCTGACTGTGTGTGGTGCCCAGTGTACGTGTCCCTTCCTGGGTGATTGTCCACTCCCTGTCCTATGTTGTTGTTCCCTTGTGTGCCCCGGTGTGTTTCCCCCTTCCTTCCTTTCACACTCGGGGGCGTGTGTGCCTGGGCATGTGTGTGTAGTTTGTGTTGTGTTGTGTCCATGGCTTCCCTGTCCCTGTTGTGTGTGTTCACCTCTGCAGCTCTTCTCCCTCTTCCTCCTCCCTTCCCGTTTCCCTTGTGTAGACATTGCCTTGTGGCGCTTTTGGCTTCGATAGCCCTCAGTCGGCCATGTCAGCTTTCCGCCCTACCCTGGTGGCTTCTGGGGGTTCTGGCCACGGTCTGGGATCGGCGTCACGTCTGTTGCACTGTCCCAGGTCATGGTCCGGCTGTCCGTTTCCTTGCTCTGGTCCCGCTCCCATCACATCCGTTTGGGGCATGTCTGAACCATGGGTGGGGTGGGGTGACTTGCTGTGGTCAGGAATCCACTGTGGCGACCCGGGAGCGTGTACCGTCTGAAATTTCTTTCTTTCTTTCTTTCTTTCTTTCTTTCTTTCTTGTTTTGTGTTTCAAGTATGTCTGTGGGATGCAAAATTTATGCCAGGCTTTGCTTTGAACAATTATTTTGTACCCTAGCTCTAATTTAATTTGTTGAAATTCAGCCACTGAGAGCTCTCTCTAGAAATATTGGGCTTTGCATGTGACCGTCCTCCTTTATTCAGTAATAGCCTGGAAAGGCTGAATGTAATGTTTTGTCACATTAAAAAAAAAATCTCTTTGGATAAAAACTATACTTATGTCTTCCATTCAGATATTTTAAACATTAACAAAACCTCTCCCCCTTTGAGAGAGGTAACTTTGATCCTCATTTCATGAAAGAGGAAACTGAGGCACAGAGAGGTTAGGATGGGCTTGTCTGAACAGCTGATAGTGTCAGGGTGGGCTTTATCAACGGGTTGAATGATGTTTATACCTAATGAAATTCAGTCAGAATTAGGCGTCCAACCCCTTTGGAAGCTCTAAAGAAATCTCGCCCTTAGCAGCGTGCCAAAGTCACAGAGAGCTCATGGCAGACTGCCAGTAATTTATCCCTGTCTTCCTGCAACCTAGTTCTGTGCCTTAACCAGGAGTCCCTACTTCCTCTTGATAATTGATTTCATCATTCATAGAACAAACTATAAAAGAGGAACATAGTATCTTGAGATTCCTGCAGCTCATAGATTTCTTTAAAGGAGCAATGGAAAGCCAGATTTCTCAAATCCAAGAACAGGAATGGCTGTGTGACACTTGTACAAAGCAGTTGTATATTTCCCTTTCCCAGTATTTTCATCTTTTGTGTTCAGCAAAAAATATATGCAAACACTCCTAGCATGGGCATAACTTTGGACAAAAATATGGGGGGATATTATTTTATTTTATTTTATTTTATTTTATTTTATTAATGTATATAGTGCAAGCTGTGTACCTGGCACTGTACAATCAGTAGTTATATAGACAGGTTCCTACCCCAGTGGGCTTACAATCTAAGAGAGACAAGGGAGAGACAAGGATACATTCATGAGGTTGAGAAGTTGCAGGCGCTGATATTGATCCTCATAAGCTCCTTCCTGCTCATCTCTAGGATTGTGGGAGAAGGAAATTTGTGGGGGATGCATCCCCCCATCTCTCCTATTAGGGCATCCTATAATTCCTAGCTGGTCTTGCCCTAGCTGTATTGAAATGAATCTCTGTTCACAGAGAAGTGCACAAAAAAATTTTAAAGAGGCAAAAGCATGCAAATCCTCCTGCTTTGTATCACTCAGTCTATCATAAACCATAGTTGCAATAATTCGGTGACCTTTGTCATGAAGAAATGAAAGTGGGAGTGTAACATAGTTGGAATTTCTCCCCACAGCCTCCCACTACTTTAAATCTTTCTTTGTACAAATACTTGTTCCAAGTGGCTGCAGTAGGTTTTACTCAGACTTTTACTAGACACATTTACTGTACAGTAATGGCTTTATGCATAACTGATATATTTATAGCTCTAGGGAAGGGGAAATCAAGGCCACTTTGATATTGGTTTATGATCATAGTTCAGTTCTTGAAAGGCGTCTGGTCATTAATATTAGACTCCATTCCTGTATGTTCCATATGACAATTTCACAAGTACTGCATTAACTAAATGGAGTTAATGATTAAAATAAAATGACATCACTTTTGGGGGGGAAAGAAAACAGATTCTCTGAGATACTTTTCACCTTTCTCCTTTAGGAAGGCTTGTTATTTGCATGCCAGATTTTTGTTCCTTGCATTGTTAATATTTTGTTTGGACTAGAATTAAGTCTTTTTATTGTTCGCTGGATCATGAAGTAAAGTGCCCAGCTTAATCTTTATTAACTAATAATGTGCTGATTCTACACAAGGCTTTGTTAAGGTCCCCATACCAAAAGATTATTTGAAAGCTATCACCAACCTTAATTGTATTTGGGGACATCAGGATCTTGATTTGAGCAATCATGGAGCAAAAAATTCTGCCCCTGAGTGCAGTACTACCAACAGCTATTACAAGCACCTTGAGCTGTTTTGGGGTTAGTCACTGTCAGAATGGCTTTGGGAGGCTGATGTTATAACATTAGGAGTCAGCATGGTCTGGAGGATAAGTACAGGATACATAGCCTTAATCTGCCACTGATTCACTTTGTGACCTTAATCTTTCTGCCTCACTTTGTCCATCTGAAGAAAAAAATGGGTTAATCATAATGACTGGCCTTACAGATGTGTTATATAGATTAATTGAATCACGAAGCACTACATTACTACTGTACTGTCTGCCACCATGGTAACTGTGTATAAAGTATCCCTGAGAACAAACCTGATGTCCCAAAACTAATTCAACTTTTTAGAACATGGTGTTGCAGGGTCTTCTGAAATATTAAGATGCTTTGAGTATTTTCAGTATGGAAGAACAAAAATCACTTCCACAAAACATTCCTGGGGAAAATCCACCATCCCTATTGCCAACACATTCAATCAGGGAGGATTGGCTCAATGCAAGGAATTACTCAGAAATGTGAGACTGGAATTCAACTGTTAGGTGGGCAGGGACTTTGCAGTCTCTAACTCAGGGCTGTCGAACTTGCCTCACCCCCAAATCTTTCCTTATACAGTCAATGTACAGTATTCCTGTAGTTATACAGCCAATGTACAGTATTCCTGTAGTTAATCCCATTCAAATTTATCAGCCTGCACTGTGTGAGTTAAACATGCAGAGTTTGGTGCTGTTGTTGCATGATGTCATTCTGGACATTTTTTATAGGTTATTTTGAAAATACTAATATTTTTTTTAAAAGTGCATTTTAAGGCTGAGGGCAGTGTAGCAAGGTTGTAGCAGGCTCAGGTTCCAATTATGGGCATCCCTAGGTGCAAAGGGGCAGGGTCTCCCTAAGCATGCAGCAGCCGCCCAAGGAGGATTCCAGCCAGCCTCAGCGCCCCCCCCCCTTACAAAGGTGGTGCCACTGCCCAGACTTACTGTGAGTCTCTGCCCCCTGGAATGCAGTAACCCCACCAGGAAGAAAGTTTTCAGAGTGGGCTCAGCACTCCCCGCTTCCCCACATACTCCAAAAACTTATTTCATTGCAGCCTGAGCACCTCTAGAAAATGTTCAGAGTGGGTGGGGGCAGAATGTTGTCCCTGCTGAAACTTTGGCCCATTCTGATAATTCCCTGGCAGTGCTCAGGTCACTTGCAAAAGGCTCTCCTAGAGTCCAGAGCTCAGGCTCAACTGAGTCCCCTCACACCATGGTAGCTACGCCCCTGTATGGGTCAGATCGCACACTACAACGGGCCAGATCTGACCCACAGGTCACCAGTCGGACAGCCCTGCTCTAAATTGTGATCCTCCATCCCCAGGTTGGAATAGGGGATATGCATGCAGTGCAACCCCATAGCAAATATTCGTAGCCTCTGTGTAACTGCAGGTTCAGTGACTTTTAAGTGCAGTCCTCCCCCATCAGTCAGACAGAGCTGAGCTATTTCAGTGACGACAGGATTGCACCCTAGGTGTCCTCAGTGGCACAATTTCTCTGGGGGGGGCCTATCTGGCATAGAGGGTGGAAAATTCCAGTTTGTGACAGTCTCAGGAAAGCCCACAGTCACCCTGTCCTTCATGCAGTGGAATTATAGCATTTCTGCTGCAGTGAGAGGGTTCGGGGCCTGCTAATTCTGAGCAACTTTCATCCTTGCTGATGTGTTGAGAACTTTTTATTTAATTTTATTTATTTATTTATTATTAAAATTGATATGCCTCCCCCTCCTGTTTATAAGCATCTCTGGGCGGCTAACAATATTGTAAAATACATAATTAAATACAATTAAAACAACATAAAATCCCCAGATTAAAATAACCCAGAGGGCAATAGTCCAAGAATGACACTCTTGCTATCACTGCTAACCACAAGGATCTATATAGCATAATTTACTTGTTATGCCGCCATCTCCAACATGTGAAGAACCAACAGTGTAGCACAGACTTAAGTTTTTCCATGCTTATTTTATTTTATGGTTTCCAATGGGATAGTTCCAAGGTTCACAGTAGAAGCACCAAGACCCAGGGCATCGGCATATCTGCCAGTTTAACAGCTACTTTAGATTCCAGATTACGTGACAGGAGTGTACGAAAAACAGCTGTACAGTCAGGACATGTGAGTCAGGAGGAGTCTTTCACCAGAAATGAGTAAGTGTTTAATGGCATGTTTTTCCTCCTCTCTAATTACCAAGGAGAAGCAGATCAGTTAAGTCAATACTTAGTATTGTATCTCCAGGGTATTTGCATCAGGTTTTAAAATATTCAAACAACATCGTACTACTGTTCTCTAAAATAAGAACAAGCAGCCAGATAAGCCCTTTTGCTAAGTATGCTTCCAGCTGCACAATGCTGGGGTGTATGGTTGTGGGTTTTTTTTGTTTTTTGTTTTCAAGCACTCTCAAACCCATTATCTGTTTGGTAGAGGTGCCTAGGAGCGCTGATCTCATATCAGGATCCAACTGCACTAGATACTACATAAACACATAGCAAAGAGACAGATTGTTTATCCTCTGCACCGAGGAGCTTACTTACAATATATCAAACTCCAGCAACCTCAAGTTGTAGCCAAACAACATATTAAGATGCCATTGACATTGCAGCTTATGCTATGCATTTGCTCTCATGCCCCTATAGTACAACTGTTTGTGGTCTTGCTGTGGGCAAGTTGCTATGGGTGTGGCACTTGGTGAATTCATGGTGAGTCACATCAGTTTGAAGTGAGTATAGCACCGCATGCCACGCAATGGCAACAAACTGTATGGATCCCTAGTCACCAGCATAGCAACTTGCCACCCACCTATGATGGGAGATGGATGAGGCTTACATTTTTCCGCATGAGCTGTGTTGCTTAATGGTTTGTGAAAGCAGTTCCCCCTTTTTATTTCTCATGAGTAAAGGGAAACCCACACAGTTGAATTTTGAATCCACACAGAGGATTCAAAAAAGAAAATGCTGATTTTGCGGCATATTTCTCCGGGATATTCTTTTAAGGTTTTGAGAAGCAGGAGTACAAGTTGAAACTTTAGAACCATCACTGTCCTTGGCATATTCCCCTAAACAACCTGTGTGTGCATGTGTGTCAGAAATCCATCCGCAACCACCTAACGCACAGTCACAGCAGAAGTCAACCAGCGGTTTCTTTCTGAAATTCTTTTAGAAGCTATACAGCTATACTGAGGTCAAAAAGCAGGCATTTAGGCCCTTTTCAAACAGCCGCAGTGGGTGGGGGTGAGTGTGCGACTGTTCCCACAGGCACACACCCATCTCCACCCATGGAGCAACCAGCATTGGAACCCATTGCTCCATGAGTGGGTGATGGGTGGAGATGCATAGAGCGTGGGAGCACACACAGCCCACCGACCACGGGCGGCGTTCACACAGGTGCCCCCCCTCACCACACATGGGGGGTGGGGCATGTGAAAAGGGCCTTAGAGAGTAGTGCAACTGTATGGAGGCACTGGGAGTTCTGTACTTGAGAACCATACAGAGCTGAGGAGATCTGCTGGTTTAAGTGATGGGGGAGGGACATAGCTCAAGTGGTAAGAGCGCATGCTTTGCATGTATAAGGTCCCAGGTTCAATCCCTGGCATCTCCGCTTCAGGATTCCTGGTAGCATGCCTGGGGGAGGTCTCTGCTGGGGGCTTGGAGGGATGCCAGGATGGCCTCTGCCAGAGACCCTGGAAGAGCCAGATTTGGACACAAATTTGAAACCCCTGCTGCCATGTCAGGTTGTGACACTACTGGGCTAAGATGGACCATTGGTCTGACTCAGGTAGGCAGTTTTAGTTTGGTTTAGTTTATATGTACCACACCACTCACCAACAGTGAATTACCTGAAGTCATAACTTACTAAATCTTCTGTCGATTTTTTGGAAAAGACCCTTATAGGAATGCTGGTTTTGTTACTGAAAACACTACTTTATAAAGACATTCTGATGTTACACAGGGAATAGTTAGTATGTACCACACTTGCTGTCAATGATCCCAAATCCAATGAAAACAACCATAGGCTTTTAGTGGGATAGCCTAAATTAATTTCCAGTCCCCTGGTACTATTTATAGAGCCTAAATCATGTTTCTTCATTTGATTTTTCACTCTTGTGCAACTTTTCCTGTGGACTTCACTCCTAGCTTTTCCAGGGCAAATTAAGGGCTAAGGTGAAGTTACACAGCATGTTTTCAGAATCTTCTAGAACTACACGTGTTAATCTTTATGCATGAATAACTCACTGCTTAGGGTCAGGANAGTTAAAACCAGTACGATGTTGCTTTCACACTGCTGTTAAGTGCGGATTTATTGAAAACGGACAGCAAAAAGGTAGGTTTGAGTAGCTTTTCAACACGCATTGCTTTAGTGCGATATTGACTCCATTTAATCGAATTTAGGTGTTCAGACAGGCATGAAACATTCGTTTTTTTAAAAAAATCGCACAAATCAGAACGTGTGAATCCCCCCTTAGTATGTACCACACTTGCTGTCAATGATCCCAAATCCAATGAAAACAACCATAGGCTTTTAGTGGGATAGCCTAAATTAATTTCCAGTCCCCTGGTACTATTTATAGAGCCTAAATCATCTGTTTCTTAATTTGATTTTTCACTCTTGTGCAACTTTTCCTGTGGACTTCACTCCTAGCTTTTCCAGGGCAAATTAAGGGCTAAGGTGAAGTTACACAGCATGTTTTCAGAATCTTCTAGAACTACACGTGTTAATCTTTATGCATGAATAACTCACTGCTTAGGGTCAGGAGCTAGATTGTAGAATCCATCACAGCACACCAGTTTCATAATATTTGTGCTTGTAAATGTCTCCACACTAATAATATAACCTTTCCCCATGTTCTTAGGATACCATATCCCAGAGGTAAAAACACATGTAGATTTGTTGAATCATTTAATGCTCCCTGTCCCCCTGAAAAGCATTAACTAAAATATACAAAGAAGATGGGAGATGAAGTTAAGAAGATGCCATTTACTGGATGAACTTCTGTCTGTGAGAGCATGCAAGTTTCAAGATTTCTCTCACTAACAGAAGTTGTTCCAATAAAAAGTATCCCCTTATTTGGGAACAGCAGAGCAGCCTCACTCTCTCTAAAGTAGTAAATACAAAGAAATCTTAAAATCAGAGCTACAACCAAGCACCTGAAGATCCAGGCACCCCCAATGAATTAGGGGTGTCCAAATCAACCCAGCCCTGTTCGGGCACCATTGATGTCCTAATGGGACCCGACGGGCTGTTCGATCTTGCTGGCTGGCCTTCTAAAGTGACAGACCCAAGCCAGGACTGCTAAGGTCAGCTCTCCAGTGGTTCTTGCTGGGACTGTCACTTTTAAAGGCTGCTTCCCACCCTAGAGCACTGTAAGGGGTGGGGGAAACGCTGACTGACCTTTGAAACTGGCAGACCTCTGCTCAGGTCTCAGGGGCCCAGGCTGAATCCTGTCACTTTCAAAGGCTGCCTTCCCACAGCACCTCTCGGCTGAGAGGTGCTGTAGGGGGGTAAGCTCCAACTGGCCTTTGAAACTGACAAACCCCACCTGGGACCGCTGGGCTAGTCAGTTTCTCTGAGTAATGCTTGCATTTGGGGGCATCAGGCATCCAATTAGTTCTCGGGTAGCCCATCAGATGCCTAATGTGGTGCCCCAAAATGGGGGCATTACCCGTGGATATTTAATTTTAGCACCAGTTCAGTTGCAGTTCTATTTAAAATGTTCCCTATAGAAGTTGACCGTTTTTATTTTATTGCAGTATATTGCATTACCAGCTGCAGCAGCCATTCTGTAATGAGATAGCTGCAGTTAACTGATCAAAAGCAAGAAAGGATTTTTGCCAAGATTTGTATCCTGTTTGTTTTACTCTTACAAATTTTCTCCAAGAATGCCTGAGAATGGAGACTGGCCACTGTCGGAGACAGGATGCTGGGCTCAATGGACCATTTATTTATTTATTTATTTATTTATCTATCTTAAAATTTATATGCCGCCCCCTCCTGCCTCAGGCATCTCGGGGCAGCTCACAACATCTTAAAAACATTTAAAAACATTAAAATAAACAATAATGATTACAATTTTAAAAAAAACAATATAAACCCCCCACCCCATCTTCCTCGGGAAAAGCCTGGCGGAACAGCCAGGTCTTACATTGTCTGCAGAAAGAGGGAAGGCCAGAAGCCAAGCGGATCTCCGATGGGAGGGAGTTGCACAGTCGTGGCACAACCATGGAGAACGCCTTCCTCACAGTGGACACCCGGGAAACCCAGGGGACCTCGAGGAGGACGCCCCCAGCCGACCGCAGGGTTCTCTCCAGGACCCAGAGGGTGAGGTGGTCCTGAAGATATATGGAGCCCAAGCTGTTTAGGACTTTAAAGGTCATCACCAACACTTTGAATTGGCCCAGAAACCTACCGGCAGCCAGTGCAAAGAGCGAAGCAACGGTGTAATATGATCGCATCGGACCGTCCCCATCAAGAGACGGGCCGCCACATTCTGCACCAGCTGCAGCTTCTGAACCAGCACCAAGGGTAGCCCCACGTAGAGTGCGTTGCAGTAATCCAGTCTCGAGGTAATAAAAGCATGGATGACTGTGGCCAGATCCGAGTCCGAGACGTACGACCTAAGCCGACACACCAGATGTAACTGGTGAAATTCTCCACAGCCAGTCAGCCACCACCTGGGCATCCAGGCAGAGTTGGGGGTCCAGGAGCACCCCCAGACCCTGGACCTGAGAAACCAGGGGAGGGCTGATCCCATCAATGATGGGGGCCACCACTCCCTCGGCCCTCCCCACAACCATCACCTCCATCTTGTCAGGATTTAGCGTCAGGCAGCTTGCCCTCATCCAATCCCCCACAGCAGACAAACACCGGGTAAGCACCGAGACTGCCGGGCCTGAGTCGGAGGAAAATGAGAGATATAGCTGGATGTCATCAGCATATTGATGACATCTCACTCCATACTCCCTAACAACCTCTCCCAGAAACTGCATGTTCACGTTGAACAGGAGCGGGGATAAGATGGAACCCTGTGGTACTCCACACATGAGGCCCTGTGGGGAAGATGAAAACTCCCCCAGCACCACACGCTGGGTTCTGACCGAGTTTGGCACTTCTTATATACTTAGTTAATGAGCTGAAAAGTGTATTCCCCAGTTTTCCATCCAGCTGCTGCTTTTAAAAAAATATACAGTCAAGTTGTCATTCACCCCATTTAGTGATATGCTTTGTTAACAAGATTGAAAATGGACTTACACTTTAGCCATGGAGGGTTTTTCCCAAGTATCTGCTCTTGTGGCAAACTTTAGAAGCTTGTTGGGTGTAATTATGCTTTCGTGCCTACCAGACTACAGAGAGACATATTTATAAAAGGTATACAGAGCTTCTCTTGGGTTCTTCTCCTTGCTGTTTGACCCTAGCCATGTAGTTGAGCATCCGGCATAGTAAGGCTGGCCCCTGCTAGATAGTTTCTTCAATCTCCCCATAGGAGGAAGAGCTCTTTTTTGTGTGTTTATTTTTGTTGAGGGAACCTCCTTCTAGGGATGGGACTATTGGTATCGGATTAATCCGATAATGCCGATAATATCGGTATATCGGTTTTTTAACATTGCCGATTTTTTTGATCTTTAACATTGCAACCATTTAAAAAATGGCCACAATGTTAAAAAACTGATATACAGATACCGATAAATCCAATATCGGATTAATCTAATACGATAAAACTGGTAACCGATAATTTGCCGATAGTCCCATCCCTACCTCCTTCCTTTAGCCTCCTCATACACACCCTGTCAGGCACTGCCAGCTTGGATGTCCTCTCCTAGTACCAGTGACGTCCTTGAAAATGTGTGACCATTGCATCCACCCAACTAGGGGGATTCTGAGTGCCTCAACAGACACACAAGCTCTTGTAGGTTTTTCTTTGCATAGGACCTTGCAGCTCCCAAGGGCACCTCTTCCCAGTCAAGGGCTCTCCTTGGCCAGGTCAAATTACAGAGCTGTCTGATCTCCCTGATTGAGCTCCTAGCCCAGCCTTTCCTAATTGCCTCCTCCTTAGCTGGGCAGCACTTCTCCTTAGTTATTTATAGCTTGGAAAGTTAGCTGCAAATACAGTGGCTGGGATGTTGGCCCTCAAAGGAGCAGCACCCTGCAGCACAGTCGTAGCTGAGGTGGGGTGTGTGTGTGTGTGTTTGTTTGTTTTTAAATAAGCATTTATTTATTTAAGCTATTTCAGGTTTTATCCCACCCTTCCCAGAAGGCTTAGGGAAGCTAACATCATAAAAATAAACATAAAATACAGAAGATTAAAACCACATAAAATACCCATAACCTCTCCCTCCACCTTCCCAAATTGTAACCTTGTCTGTTAAATGCCTGGCCAAATCAATAGGTCTTGCACTGCCTCTCAAAGTATGTCAAATGAGGGCTTTGGCAAGCCTCCAATGGAAGGAAGTTCCAGCGCTGTGGCACAGCCACCAAGAACACCTCTCTGAATGGGTCATATGGACTTGGGCCAATGATGGAATTTGCAAGAGCGTGCTCTTGGCTGATCTTAGAGGCCACAAAGTGAGGAAACGGTCCTTTTATATATGTAGAGCCCAGACCATTTAGGACTTAATATTAAATATTAAAATATTTTAATATTAAAAATATTACATATGGGGGGCAGGTTAGCTCCGCCTGGGGTATGTTTTCCTGTTGGTTTTTATTATTTGTATCTGTTTTTTTAAAATGTTATTTGTGCTTATATTATATTATTATATTTGTATATGTTTTAATATGTTGTAAGCTGCCCCAAGCTGTTGTAGCAGGAGGGAGCGTCCAAGAAATATAAATAAATAAACTCTGGCAGTGCATACATCTGTGTTTCAGTTCAATCATATACTTAGACACATTCAAATATATGGCTTATTCACGTATTTGCAGTTCAGCAGCACTTTGCAGGGTCAGAGCTGGAGTGTTCAGACACAGCCACACAGCCTCTCTTATTAACTTATTAGAATTAAGCTCAGCTGAATCAGTAGCAGTCTAAATTTAGTTTAAACTTTACACATATGTGTATATAACATTCCCTCTTCTCCATCGGCCCCCCAGTCACATTAGGAACCTTGCAGTGGTTTTAGGGTGCCTTTGTGTGCCCAGAATTGTAAATTCAAGAATAGTTTGGTCCAGGACTTGGTCCTTTATGTAATGGTTGAGGAGGCACCAAGGACAGGAGGCATGGAGACTGAGCTACCCTGCAGAGGTAATCCCTTCAAAAGAAGTGCCATACTAGGTGAGACCTATGGTCCATCGAGCCCAGCATCCTGTCTCTGACAGTGGCTAGCTACAGTAGCTCGAGAGAAGTACAAGTACAGGTCGTGGAGGTGCAACCCATCTCCTGCTAACCACTCCTAACCACTGGTAGCCTGCCTTGCTAAGGTGAGGGAGTAGAGCCCTGCAGGAAGTGGTTAAAGGGGTGAGGCTATGGTGGGCAGGGCCAGGAGACCCTGCATGTTGTTCTTATTTCCAGACTGGCCCTGGTGGTGCATCCCCACTAATAAATCCTGTTCCTGTAAACAAGCTGCTGGAGCAGAAATCCCTCTGCCCTGCAAAACCTCTGCAGGGAGTAGGGATTTGTGAACAGGATGGAGTTTGGATGTTTGGCCATTCAGCCATTCAGATTAAAACCTTAGTTCAGGTTCATGGGTTCGGTCCAATAGAGTTCAGACTCCCTGAACAATTGGCGGAGTTCGGCACTGCCGGGAGGCTTGAGGCACTCCAGAGCCCCCCAGAGGGGCCCGTGGCAGCATGGCAGGCTGTTAGAGACCCAGCAGCAGCAGAGATCAGGAAGGCTTGGTGATTGGCACCCCAGGTTGCCCAGGCAGGCAGGCTTGGTGCTTGGCCCCTGGGGGTACCCATGGCGTCAGGGCTGGCTGTCGGAGAAGCAGCGACAGAGACCAGGAAGGCTTGGCACTTGGCACCCCGGGTTGCCCGGGCAGGCAGGCCTGGTGCTTGGCCCTTGAGGGTGCCTGTGCACCAGGGCTGGCCATCTGAGACCCAGCAGCAGCAGCAGAGCCCAGGAAGACTTGGGGCTTGGTGGCTGGCACCCATAGGGGACAGGGTATTGCAGGCTGGTATTGGTGGAGCAGCGGCAGAGGCCTGGCCAGGGCTTGGTGGCCGGCACCCCTACTTGGCCAGGCATTGCAGGCTGGCATCAGTGGAGCAGCAGCAGAGGCCCGGCCAGGGCTTGGTGACTGGAACCCCTGCTTGGCCGGGTGTTGCAGGCTGTCAGGCATTGGTGGGGCAGTTGAAGACAACGAAGTGGAATGACAGCCCTCCCTGCCTGGAACATAGGCCACAGAACCATGACGGTGGGTCCTGGGGCTGGAATGGCTGACTGCTTCTTAATGTTGAATGACAGCTCCCCATGAGTGGAATGACAGCCCCAGAGCCCTGATGGTGGATCCTGGGACAGGAGTGGCAGCTTCTAGATGAAGTGCAATGATGGCTGTCTGTGAGAGGAATTGCAGCCCCAGAACCCTGATGGTGGGTCCTGGACCTGGAGTGGCTGGATGCTTCTTGGTGCAGTGGAATGACAGCTCCCCATGAGTGGAATGATGGCCCCAGAACCTTGACGGTGGGTCCTGGGACTGGAGTGGCAGCTTCTAGATGAAGTGCAATGATGGCTGTCTGTGAGAGGAATTGCAGCCCCAGAACCCTGATGGTGGGTCCTGGGACTGGAGTGGCAGCTTCTAGATGAAGTGCAATGATGGCTGTCTGTGAGAGGAATTGCAGCCCCAGAACCCTGATGGTTGGTCCTGGGACAAGCGTGTCAGCAACTAGATGAAATGGAATGACCGCTCCCCATGAGCAGAATGATGGCCCCAGAACACTGATGGTGGGTCCTGGGACTAGAGTGGCAGCTTCTGGATGATGTGGATGGACAGCCCTCCCTGCCTGCAATGTAGGCCCCAAAACCCTGATGGTGGGTCCTGGACCTGGAGTGGCTGGATGCTTCTTGGTGCAGTGGAATGACAGCTCCCCATGAGTGGAATGATGGCCCCAGAACCCTGACGGTGGGTCCTGGGACTGGAGTGGGAGCTTCTAGGTGAAGTGGAATGATGGCTCCCTGTGATCGGAATGACGGCCCCAGAACCCTGATGTTGGGTCCTGGGACAAGAGTGGCAGCTTCTAGTTGAAGTGGATGGACAGCCCTCCCTGCTTGCAACGTAGACCCCAGAACCCTGAGGGCGGGTCCTGGGACTGGAGTGGATGGCTGCTTCTTGGTGTGGTGGAATGACAGCTCCCCATGATTGGAATGATGGCCCCAGAACCTTGATGATGGGTCCTGGGACAGGAGTGGCAGCTTCTAGATGAAGTGGAATTATGGCGCCCCATGAGCAGAATGACATCCCCAGAATGCTGATGGTGGGTCCTGGGACTAGAGTGGCTCGCACCCTTACTTGGTTGGGTGTTTCAGGCTGCCAGCCGGGCATCAGAGGAACAGTGGCAGAGGCCCGGCCAGGGCTTGGTGGCTGGCCCCCCTACTTGGCCAGGAGTTGCAGGCTGGCTGGCATCAGCAGAGCAGCAGCCGAAGCCCAGCCAGGGCTTGGTGGATGACACCCCTACTTGGCTGGGTGTTGCAGGCTGGCATTCTACTCAACTGAGCTCAAGAAGCTCTATTGCAATTTGGGCAAGCTTTGCCCAGTGGTGAATCTCGTGGACACTCAGCCCCCACCTGCCGGCGCACTCATCGAAGCTATGCCCATCTACAAGACTGAGGAGCAAATGACTGATGTGCAGTACCAACACCAGCAGCAGACATTGGATTGCCTGGGCACAGTAACTGCGCCTGGCACCCCTGCTCAGAGGGGCATTGCAGGCTGGCTGTCATTGGTGGAGCAGCGACAGAAGCCTGGCCAGGACTCGGTGGCTGGCACCCCTATTCGGCCAGGCGTTGCAAGCTGACTGACCTCGATGTGGGACACTTGCAGACAATGAAGTGAAACAAAAGTCCTCCCTGCTTGAAATGTAGGCCCCAGATCCCTGACGGTAGGTCCTGGGTGTGGAGTGGCCGGTACGCCTACTTGGCTGGGCGTTGCAGGCTGGCTGGCATTGGCAGAGCAGTGGCAGAAGCCCAGTCAGGGTTTGGTGGCTGGCACGCCTGCTTGGCCAGGCATTGCAGGCTGGCTGGCATCAGTGGAGCAGTGGCAGAGGCTCGGCCAGGGTTCGGTACCTGGCACCCCTGTTCAGTCAGGCATTGCAGGCTGGCTGGCATCGGCAGAGCAGCAGCAGAGGCTCGGCCAGGGCTCGGTGGCTGGCACCCCTGCTCAGCCAGGCATTGCAGTCTGGCTAGCATCGGCGGAGCAGTGTCAGAGGCCTGGCAGGGCTCGGTGCCTGGCACCTCTGCTCAGCCGTGCGTTGCAGGCTGGCTGGCATCGACAGAGCAGCGGCAGAGCCCTGGCCAGAGCTCAGTGACTGGCATCCCTACTTGGCCAGGCGTTGCAGGCTGGCTGGCCTCAATGTGGAATGCTTGAAGGGAAGTGGAATGACAGCCCTCCCTGCCTGGAACTTAGGCCCCAGAACCCTGACAGTGGGTCCTGGGGCTGGAGTGGCCAGCATCCCTTCTTGGCTGGGTATTGCAGGCTGGCAGCAGCAGAGGCCCAGCCAGGGTTTGCTGTCTGGCACCCCTGTCCGGCCGGGGGTTATCTGGCTGGCATCGGCGGAGCAGCGGCATAGGCCCGGCCAGGGCTTGGTGGCTGGCACCCCTACTTGGCCAGGAGTTGCAGGCTTGAATCCTACTCTCCGGATCTCAACAAGCTATTCTGCCAATTTGTCAAGCCTTGTCTGGTGGTGAATCATGTGGCCACCCAGTAGCAGACATTGGATTGCCGGGGCACAGAACCCATGGCACAGACAGCAGAGGCTGCATTGGCAGCAGCAGCAGACATTGGATTGCCCGGTATCAGGACCCATGGCACAGACAGCAGAGGCGGCATTGGCAGCAGTGGCAGACATTAGATTGCTGGGCACAGAACCCATGGCACAGACAGCATTGGCAGCATTGGCAGCAGTGACAGACATTGAATTGCTGGGGCACAGAACCCATGGTACAGAGAGCAGAGGCAGCATTGGCAGCAGCGGGCAGGCAGACAGGCAGTGTGGCATGAGCAAAAGGCAGGCTGAGGCAGGGTTTGATCTTGGCCACCTGGGTGGGCGGGCAGATAGGCAGTGGGGCATGAGCAGGGGAAGGCAGACTGAGACAAGGTTTGATCTTGGCCATCTCGGTGGGTTGGCAGACAGGCAGTGTGGCATGACCAGAAGGCAGACTGAGGCACGGTTTGATTTTGGCCACCTGGGTGGGTGGGCAGACAGGCATCATGGCATGAGCATGGGAAGGCAGACTGAGACAGGGTTTGATCTTGGCCACCTGGGTGGGTGGGCAGACATGCAGGATGGCATGAGCATCGGAAGGCTGGCTGAGTCAGGGTTTGATCTTGGCCACCTGGGCAGGCGGGCAGACAGGCAACGTGGCATGAGCATGGGAAGGCAGACTGAGGCAGGCTTTGATCTTGGCCACCTGGGTGGGTGGGCAGGCAGATGGGCAGCATGGCATAAACATCGGAAGGCAGACTGAGGCAGGGTTTGATCTTGGCCACCTGAGTAGGCGGGCGGGCGGGCGGGCGGGCAGGCAGATAGGCAGTGCGGCATGAGCATTGGAAGGCTGGCTGAGGCAGGGTTTGATCTTGGCCAGCTGGGTGGGTGGGCAGACAGGCAGCATGACATGAGCATCAAAAGGCTGGCTGAGGCAGGGTTTGATCTTGGCGGGTGGGCGGGCAGACAGGCAGCATGGCATGAGCATGGGAAAGCTGGCTGAGGCAGGGTTTGATCTTGGCCATCTGGGTGGGTGGGAAGACAGGCAGTGTGGCATGAGAGGCAGTAGGGAAGGCAGGCTGGGACCTTGGCAGGGCACTCAGATAGGCTGGTGAAGACTGTGCAGTGAGAGAGAGAGAGAGAGAGAGAGAGAGAGAGAGAGAGAGAGAGAGAGAGAGGCAGGGTGAGCGGGCGCTGGGCATTGGAAAGGAGAGACAGCACCTCAGCAGCAGCAGCAGCAGCCCAGATTGAAGAGGAGCCCCATCCCAAGACTTCCCCTGGCATGGAATGGCGTGTGCCACTGCACCATCAATCTCCTCCAGCCTCCTCAGGAGACTCTGGACCAGATGGGTCACCTGGCTGATGGTGGCTGTGGAGGAGCTGATGGTCTCCGTCATAGCCAGGAATGGTCTGAGCAGGAAGACCATGTGAGCCCGTATCTCCCATTCCGCCCCATCGTACCCTGGAGGTGGCCTGCTGTCCATCACCAGTTGAACCTGATGCAAGGCGGCTTTCTGCTCGAGAAGCCGCTCAAGCATCAGGAAGGTCGAATTCCACCATGTGGACACATCCTAAAACAGCTGGTGCATTGGGGAGTCTTGCTCTGCCTGCTTCGCCCAGAGGAGGTCACTGCCCTTCATCCTCCAGTTAAAGAAACCAGCCAGCTTCCTCCCCTGCTTGATCAGGGAACTAAGGGTGCCTGGCCCAATCTCATTCTCCCCCAAGCCCACACGGTGAAGGGTGTGTGCTAGGGGTGGGACACCAGGGAAAATACCGGATTTACCGGTATCGGATCTCCCTGGTACCAGATTTACCGGTATTGGCGTACCGGATTTTTAACATTAGCCGCGTTACCTGATTTTTTACATTGCAGCTATTATTGTGGTTATTGACTTCAATGGCCGCAATGTAAAAAATCTGGTAAAGCAGCCAATGTTAAAAATTTGGTATGCCGGCACAGGTAAATATTGGATTTATCGGATTAAGCCGGTACATCCAAATACTGGCAATATCGGTTCTCGGGAGAACCGGAATTCCCACCCCTAGTGTGTGCAGCGCAAGGGATGCTGGTGAAGCCCCCCTCGCAGGCTGCCCTCAATATGTTGGCCGCGTTGTCAGTCACCACGCACCCCTTGGTGAAGGGCACGCCTGGCATGACCCACTCCCTCACCATGGTAGTCAGGGCTGCCTTGATGTTCCAAGCAGTGTGGGGGCCATCCATGACTTCTGCCTGAAGCATGGCCCACCTATACCCTGCTCCGGGACCCAACTTGCCACTGCCAAACGCTGCCTCTGGGTCCTGCCACCAGTGCGCCGTCACTGTCAGGTAGGCGTGCTGTGCGTTCCTACTCGACCACAGGTCTGTGGTGAAGTGGACGGTGGCACCCTCAGCCCTTGCCAGCTGCTCCCTGACCTGCTCCTTTAAAGCATGGTACAGGGCTGGCATCACCTGCTGACTCAGGGTGGTGCGCGAGGACAGCTTAAACTGGGGGGCCAGGAAGCCAATCAGGCACCTAAACCCCCATTTCCCTGACCACCAAAAAGGGCTGCCCATTCAGTGCTATCATTTCCCCCAACATGCGCGTGGCTTTCAGTTGAAATTCACACCACCCTCCACGTCCTGCAGCTGCCGATAGACTTTGTATTAGGAATCGCCTCCATCGCGGGTGGCTTAGGCGCCGCGGCAGCAGGGTTCCTAGACAAAGGAGACAGTGGGGGAAATCCACGCCCCCTGAGAGTGTAGAGCAGCGGCAAGACGCAGGCTCACGCACTCAGATACAGCAGCAGAAGGCCACGCCTCCGGGAAGCTCTGAGCAGCGTGAGGAAGCAAGCATGCGCCCCCACGCACAGGAATGGGGCCAAGCGGAGCGACAGCCTGCAGAGCAAACTGATACAGGGGCAGGGCAAGCAGGCACATTGCGCCGCTCGGTGCGGCTGCGTGCACGTGGGGGCGGGGTTCCCACTACTTAAGGCCATTCAGAGCACTCACACACTGCCGGTGATCAGCAGTTCTGCGAGACTGGCCCCGAGTGACTTGGTGGAGCGTCTGCAAAGCTAAGTAGTGGTTCTCTTGTGATTATTGATTGTTGAAGTGTGATTGTAAGGTGTGGGGACAAGGCGGTGTGTGTGTGTGTGTGTGTGTGTGTGTGTGAGTACTTGGTTATTATTACATTGTTGTATTGACTTGTATGCACTTCGAGCGTATCCATTTCCCTTCCTGGGGTTCCCTGACTTGTTGCTTCCCTGTGTGTCTTTCCTCCTACTCCCTGTTCCCCTGTACCCGGGTCCTTGCCCTTCCTCTCCTCACAGAACAGTCACTTTCCTGCCCCTGACACCGCGAGTGTGGGTGAAGGTGGTGGGTCTGTGTGGGTGTGGGTGCGAGTGGTGTTCTGTGAAGGGGCTTCACACAGGGCGTGTTGGTTCCAGATCCCCAATGATGATAAGGCCCGTATCCCATTAGGGACGTTTCAGCCACCTTATATCCTGAGGGGTAGTTTTCCTCCGTGGTGGAGCTCCTGTAAGTGTGACAGTCAGTGCTTGCCATACGTGTGTGAGCTAGGTCTGTGGGACTCCCCCTTTAAACCCCTACCCTTCCATAACACTTGGCAGCTGCCCCCCCCAGCTCCTCCATGGTGCACTGACGCTGCTGCTGCTGCTGCTCCCCCCTAGCAATGATACCGCTCCTGCTGCTAGAGGCAGCTGTTAGTATCAGGGCAAGAGGGGGGCAAAGGCTGTAGGGGTCTCGGGGCGAAGGGTAGGAGGGTAAAGGAAACGAATAGGGTGGCGGCCGGCTTCCTTCTCTTCAACAGCACACGGGGGCAACAGTAATTCTCTCAGGATCATATGTGGGCTTTCCCCCTGACTTAGAGGGCAACCCGATTCATCATAGGGAAGGAGAAGGAGCCAATGGCCAAGGAGGGGATGTACAAACACCAAAAAGGATTCTCACACTTCACAGGGACCAGGTCACCATGTGGAAACAGGTGGAGGAAATCGCTGGTAAGGAAACCTGGGAGGGGGTGCAGGAGTGTAAAAGAAGGGGGGAGAGGGTTCACAAACAGGGAACTATGGGTGGAAAGGAGCGAGGGGAAGAGGGGGGAAGTGGTTGAGGATAAGGGAAGAGTGGACTCACAAACCAGTCTGCAGGAAACAAAAGGGGCTGCAGGACACACACACACAAACAACACGATAGGGACACAACACGAGGGTAGGATGCTAATGCTCTCAAGTATAACCAAGACACACAGACACAAGGGCCAACCTCTCTCGTGATTACCCGCAGGGTTGTACTGCCCTGCCAGCTGCTTTATAGGCCCCCAGACATAGCTGTGGCTGGGAAGGTGTTAAGGCTCCACCCCCTACGTTGAGCGCCCGGCTGCCAGCCGTGCGCTGCGATGGGGCAGGACCTTCAGGGAGGTCTTAGGAGAGGGTATGCACATAGTCTGCGTAGGCTGCATCGCGCCGCTCTGATCCTTCACTGGGGCTACCCTCTGTAGTTTCGCCGTGTGTTGCCTAGCAACCCGCAGCATCCCTTGTCACCGCTGTGGGTGGAGACATGCCGTGACAGTTAGAGCAGGATGCTTGGCCGCTGATGGAGGTGGACAACTGGTCGCTGCAGTCGGGAACCCGCTGGCGTCCACTAGGGACGGGACTACCGGATTTTCCGGTATCCGATAATGCTGGTACTGGGCGTACCAGCATTATTGGATTCAACCCAGTAATCCGACCTGGTTACCGGATTCCGGGTACCGGATTTTTTTTAATATTGCGGCCATTTAAATGAATGGCCGCAATGTAAAAACCCCACCAAAAACCCGCATTTCCCTCCCCGAGTCCAGGCTGCGCGGGTGGAAGGGGGGACACCCCCCACCCACCCTGCCCAGCCTGGATTTTTTTTAAAAAATTCCCCTAAGTGACTCTCCGCTGCAGCAACCCAGAGCCCCCCAGCACCAGCGGCCTTCCCAGCAGCAGCCGGTAAGTATTAGACCTGAGTCTTGGGGAGGGTTAACACCCCCACCCCAGGGATCACCCTACTTCCAACAAGTTCCCAGGATCCTACCTTCCAGTTCAGCTCCGGGTGGCGGGTGGTGGTCCGGCGGCCTCAGCGCCAGCTGTGGCTGCCGGCTTCAGACGCTAGTAGGCCTTTCGGGGAAACCCAGAAGTTCCCCGGAAGGCCTACAATGTCTGATGCCGGCAGCATCAGATCCCCCCCCCAGGGATCAGGTCTAATACTTACCGGCTGCTGCTGGGACGGCCGCTGGTGCTGGGGGCTCTGGGTTGCCGCGGCGGAGAGTCACTTAGGGGAATTTTTTTTAAAAAAATCCAGTCTGGGCAGGGTGGGTGGGGTGTGTCCCCCCTTCCACCCGCACAGCCTGGGAGGGGGAGGGGGGAGGAATTTTTTTATTCCATTGATTTCAATGGGGACACAGTGCCCCATTGAAATCAATGGAATAAATCCGGTACCGGTATACCGGATTTAATCCGGTAATCCGGTAATCCGGTTTTTTGGAAACCGGAATCTGATAAATCCGGTAGCCGGTAATTGGCCTGGGGTCCCACCTCTAGCGTCCACTGCCCCTGCCTGCTTAGCAGCACAGCGCTGTGGCATCCCTTCAGGTGCCTCACCATTGCAGTTGTGCCAAGGTTAGTGAGCACCTGCACACGCTTCACCACCTTCTGGCACAAAGCGCACTGCACCTCCCTGGGATCATCCACCTGCACCAACTTAAAATGTGCCCAGATGGAGGATTTGTTTGCCCCCTCCTGCCTTCTGGCCCATACCGGGTGATGCACCGCTGACAGCGCTACTGGGAGGGGCAGAACATGGTGGCAACACATCTCTCGGAGGGACAGCCATCGCCTCTGCACCAGACATCTCCTCCGCAGGACTATTGTCTGCCTCGCTGTCCCCAATCTGAGTAATGTCCTGCGAAGGGGAGTACTGGGACCCTGAGGCTGATCGACTGCCCACCATGCTGCTGTCACTCTCCCTGTCCCACCCTATAGCTGCTGCTGCTGCTACTGCTGCTTGTCTCCATGATGCCATTGCCTGGGGATCAGGCCCTGCCTCTAGCAGCCCTGGACTGCTGGGGATCACCTCAATGATGGGGGTCGGGGACATTGGTGGCCCTGGAGGAACATCCGACCCCGAAGCACCTGCACCTGCTCCTGCAGCCGCAGCAGAGACAGCCGCAGCCTCCTGGAGTGCAGGTCTTCAGTGCCCTGCATGGCAGTGGAGGATGCTGGCAGGAGGCGCCGCCGAACCACATCCCTAGTGCCACTGCTGGGAGCCTCTGAAGCCCGACTGTCAAAATCAGGCCTGTGCAGTTTGGGGTGTGGTGATGGGCTCGGGCTGTTGCTGATGCCTGCTGCCACTCCGTTGGCACGGCCCCTGCCACCTCTGCCACATGCCCCATTGCCTGTCTTATGGTCAGCAGACTGACCTCTCCTGCTTCCCTTCTTTATTTCTCCCACCCAAAGAATGCACATGAAGATTTGATTTATTTATTTATTTATTTATTTATTCAAATTGGTAATCTAATAGTATATATACCTACACTAACTCTAACTGCTGTTAACTATTCTAAAATCTATGGGACTAAATGGAATATTATCTACGGATGGACGAACGCGGTTCGGAAGTTCGGAATTTCCAAACTCCATTCTGTTCGCCCATCCCTAGTGGCAACACACACCAAAAAACCTGGTTTTGAATGGCCTAATTTGGTTCAGAAGTTCAGAATTCAACTGAACTCCATCTGTTTGGTCGACTGAACCAAACATCCGAACTGAACTCGAATTTCAAACCAAACTGAAACGAACCGAATTTCTGAACTCTGTTCTGTTTGCCCATCCCTAATATTATCTAATATCTACAAAACCTAGTCCTACAAACACACTATAAAATATTAAAACTGAATCACTACACACTATCTCTATCTATCTCTATAACTAAGGTAACTCCTACAACTATCTATCTATAGTAACTATCTAATATATATATATACACGCGCGCTCACACACACACACACACACACACACAGGGATGGGGGGAAACACAGACAGCTCACAACAAACAACACATGGAGAGGTACAAAACTGAAATGAAACCTAAATCAATCTAATGCTAGTCTAAATAAATCCAAAAACAGGGGAAGGGAATCAGGGATGGAATATATACAGGGAGGAGGGAAGGATCAATGGCGGGTAGGGAGAAAGAACACAGGGAGGGGTAAAAAATAAATATAACACCTAAATCTAATCTAATCTAAATAAATGAAACTATGGAGGTAAATGTGTGGAAATGGGTGAAATAGGAGGAGGATGGCAATGGATTAGGAACATAAACTGCTGGGAGAGGGAGACTTCTGAAAATGCCTGCTGACAGGATCAGTGGCTAGCTCAGAAGGAGTTGGGAGGGGAGAGGACAATGACTTTTGTTACTTGCTGTGCCCATCTTATCACAAGCCCCGTTGGCTCCATGCAGCCTAGCCCCATGCCAATCGCAGACTGCGAAGCCAGTGGTCCGAGGAAACATGGGATGGTGATTGCGCAGGCTGGTTGCTAGTCCAAGCCTCTCCACCCCTGGCACCAGGAAGTCTGCTCCTCAGATGCCCCCCCTCCGGGGCCTTCCAGACCAGTTTTCTCCTGTCTGAACGCCGCTGAACTCATCTGAATGGGCCGAACTGTTTGGGGCTTCGGGCGTTCGGTTCGGCCGTCTGAACAGGCCGAGTCCGTGCAGAACACCGAACGGCCGAGCCGTGTTTGACCATCCCTAGCAGGAACAAGCACATTGCTGCCACCAAAGAACTATGATGGACTAGATCCAAGTGTAACAGGGATGGGCCAAGCGGGTGAGTCTTTCAGGATCTGCACCCCAAGTGATCTAGTCCCACACAGAATCTTCATTCTTCACCCAAGTGTCCTTTATTTATCATTTGTACAAGCCCCCAACAACATCAGTTCTAATACAAAATCCAGTACAGGGGTGTCTCAGTGTCTCCTGGGTTCATTTGGCCGAGGACCTTCCCTCCTTCAGGCATCCATGTAAAACCTGGTTATTCCACCAGGCATTTGGTGAGAGAGACGGGGAGGGGAAGAGGCCGGGAGGGGGGAAATTGAAGGTTTTATCATTGCTGTTTTAAGTTATGTGTATATGTTATTTTATGCTTTTATATTGTACGCCGCCCCGAGCTGCCTTTGGCAGGAGGGGGCGGGATAGGAAATATTTATAATAAATAATTATAGGCCCTTCCTCCTAGCTTGGCACAGTCCCTTCCAGCGGGCCAGGTTCCCCATAGTCCATTCCATAGACCTACTCTGGGTACCTTTGCCATAGGCTCCCTGGCTGCTGGCACCATTCCCTCCAGCTGAGCCAAACTTTGAGTAATCCATTCCCTTCACATGTGTGACTCATTCGGGCCACATTCTTCCCCGGGCAGCTCTTTGCTGTGGGCTAGCTCAGCCCTTGTGAAGCAGAGCTCCTCTTAGCTCCTGCCTCTGCCCTGGAGATCTCCTTGACTTAGCGTCACTTGGGCCTTGTCTCCAGTTGAGGCTTTCATGGCTGGCTTGGCCACATCCAGGTCCAGCTGACCTAATCATTGGCTCTTTTGCTGGTCTCTTAAAGGGCCAGAACTACAGGGTTTCTGCTCTTGGTACAACTGAATGCTGTTCCCAAAGGCACCAGTGCCTGCACCTCCCTTTAGCACCTGTTATGGCACAGTCCTCCCTTATACACAGTTCTAGTACCTTTTTACTTGGTGCTACCTGTTGCTCTGCTATACCAAGCTAGCCTCTTGCCATGAAGCACCATTAACAAGCCCCATACAGTGTTTGCTCACAGCTGTCAAGCACAGGCACAGACAGGGGGTCAAGATCAAGCTGCCCCTCTCTTGTGTCCAGGAAACAGCGGCAGCAGGTTGCCTGCTCCTATGCAGAGGGAGCAGGTTTCCTTTTCAGATGCAGGTAGAGGGGAAACCGAGTTGTGTGTGAGGGCAGTGGGAGTGTACTTTTGGGCACTGGGTTAATTTGGTATGTGCAGGCAATTAATTTATTTATTTATTTATTTTGGCACATTTATACCCCGCTTTTTTGCCACTGCACTCAAAGCGGCTTACAAAATAAATATAACATCTATAAAACCAAAATTCCATTTTTAAAACAATACAAAAATATACTATTATATAAACAAATTCAGCAGCATAAAATTAAGGATATATTTTGTGTCCCCTCTCCTTGTTCATACTCCACCACCACCCCTTACCAAAATTTTAAATACCAGTTGTCACTGTCGTTCAGATAAAAGGGGAGACAAAGATGGCTGTCTGTTGTTGTTGTTGTTTGTTTTTAAAAAAACACCAAAACCTTATTTTTAGTACATAAAGGGACTTATCAATGCAGACCTTTTACAGGTACCAAGTCACTTCTGAAATGCAACATTTGTATACATTGCAATGCAGATAATTCCAATTTCTGCCAGTTTGTCCTCCAAATTATTAATTTAACACATTAACTGGCAGAAAGAATATCTGACCTCAGTATCTAAATAGCTATCCAGTAGTACCTCTTTAAAATTAGTTTTCATCCGGATGGAGAATGAGCTTGTTTTCCTGTGCTGAAAACACTTGAAATCAGCTTCTTCCCAAACTGGAATAGCCAACGTTTATTGTTCCAGAGTTTATTGCCAAACCCGTGCAGTGCTGGCTTTCTGCCACTGGGAAAGGTCTTTGTTCAGCTAGTCAGCCTTCTCATGAGGGTATAAACAGGTTATAGCTGATTTCAGAGACTATAATAAATTACTTTGGGGAACTCTACTGATATCACAAAAAGAAAATTATAAGTGATAGGTATGGAAATCATGGAGGCTGATTTATTAGAAGCAAAGTTCCTGCTTTGCACTCAAACATGTAGTTCGGTTTGGTTAGAACAGAAACTGTTCTGTAGGAAAGAGGAATTTGAATATACTTCCTGCCAAGGTGTCATAATTGATTCCTGGTCTGGTGAATCACTCTCCAATGGTCTATTTCAGTGAATGCTCTTCTCTTTTTCAGTGACTTAAGAGCAGCAGGGACCCATGATTACTGTGTTTTCTCCCTTGTCACCAATTGGGAGAACATGGGTTCCTTCTTAAGAGCATCATTAAATATTTTTAGATGCGACGGCGCTGCCGTCATGCCTTGATCCTGCCCAGGGTGAGAGCCCTCACCTTGGGCAGGATCTGGCCCGGCCAACAAATGTGCTGGCAGTTGGGCCAGAGCAGGGGCAGGGAGAGGGTGGGGCAACGGCAGCCCTTCGCCCGTGCTGTAACTCGGAAAGAGGCCCGAGTAACCTCATGGGAAAACAACTGCCACAGTCCAGGGAGAGCCCTAATACCTCCTGGGGAAAACATCTGACGAGTAGGATCAGATGTTATGGCACCGCGGGTGGCCACATGGCTTAAAACGTGGCCACCCGTAGTATTGTCACGTCTAAAAATATCCATTGTCCCCAGGCAGGCAGTGTGCAATGCATTCACCCTGGGAGTTGAATTTTCAAGTGTGCTTTGAAGCTAGGTCTCCTGGATGGCAGTCCAGCAGGAAGTCTCTCTGAACATTAGACCTTCAGTTAGATCTCCCTTGTTGCCCCTACATCCCACTTCCCCTAGTATTAGACGCATGGAAAACAAAAGTTCTCGGCTTTAACCTAGTTATCTCTTTGTCAAAATGTTATAGTAAATGATCATTTTCTTGAATACAAATTTTATTCTAAATCTGCTCCTGTTAGAAACCATTCTGATAAAAAAATAAAATAAAATAGTAATGCACACAAGCCTGTCAAGATGAGCTAAAACCAGTAGCTAGCACACTCGATGGCTGGCCTTGCCCTAAATATGAGCATACGCAGAGCAATTGGCTTGGCGCTATTATGCACAACACAGCTCAGAAGCTTTTTTTATTTGCCAGTGATTGTTTGTGGTATAAAAACTCAAGTCAACTGACGCAAGTGCCCTTTTTGTTTGCTTTAGCAGTAACTGGATCTACTCCAGCAGTACCTTTACATAGGCTCCGGCAGTGTAAAAACCTCTGAAAGGAAATCGTTAAGAATCTTTTGTGGGAATGCACTGATTTCTGTGCTGATCTGTTTTAAATTTTACGCTGTATAGGTTATTCAATTACTATCATTTAATTTGTATCAGTTGTTCAGGAATATTTTAAATGCTAATCCCACCTTAGATTGCTTCTATATGGCCTTTTAACTAGAAAGTGCTAAGCAGTTTACAAACATGACAAGTTCATGTGTTAAAAGTAGTGCTCACTTTTACAGGGACAGGAGTCCTGGGAGTCCCAGCTGTGTTGGGGAATTTGAAGGGAGTCTCCTGATTGCTACTGCGGTGCTTAATATTTATAATATACCCTGTCAGTGCCTCAATGTGGACAAGCCCTATAAATAGAGATTTCTGTGGTTAGGGTATTCAGGAAACAACATTACAGACTTTCTGTCAGATAAAACAGTCTAATTTAGTACTCCTTGAAAACTAGAATAATGAAAATAAAAGAAGAAAACACCATCAAAACCTCCCAACCCTCAAGTTCAAACCAGAGACCCTGCAGTTTGCATGCATAGGTGTGCGGGGAGTTGGCAGGGTCCAGGACCATGGAGTTCAGCGGCTTCCATTCTCCAGAAAAACTTCAGAGGGCTGTCCAGAGTGTCCAAACCAGAAGATCTGCTGTCTCACCGGCCTTCTCTGAGGAGAATTCCCTCCGTTTTAACCCCATGCCCAGCTAGGTCTCCACCCGGGCTATTTGTATGTCCCATGGGTGAATCACTGAAGAAGACTTCCGACCACAGTAATTTATCCATGCAGTCTCTGGGGTTCCCAAAATAGGCCTGATTGATCTTGACATACAGTATCTAAATCCTAATTACTTTCACTGACTAAGGCTGTTTTTACCCGGACTGCCCACCCCGCTGCTCAATGTTCAGGCAGGTGTGCGGTGGGGGGGGGCAGTCCGTGTATACGGCCGCCGGTGGGTGGGTGGATGGGTGTGCAGCAGGTGTGCGCCCGTGTAAACACCATGGGTGTCAGGTGTTTGTGCATGTGCGCTCCCATTGCACACCCACCAACACCTACCCACACCCACCTCCATCCACAGAGCCATCCGCCAGAACAGAGGATACTCTGTGGGTGGAGGTGGGTGTGGGTAGGTGGAGGTGGGTGGGTGTCCATGTAAATGGGCACACACCTACCTACATGCACCACGCTAAAACACACCCCACCCCGGTCCGTATAAAAACGGCCTAAGTGTCTGCCACATTTGAAAATGAAACTTAAGTTCTTAAATACAAGTTGCTTATCTGTAATGTTTGTTCTTCGAGTTGTACCCTCTCAGTGTAGTCCCACTATAGGTATTGGCACCATATAGTGGCAAACTGAGTTAAGACGTGCTTTGCACTCTTGTGATGTCGCACATCCCTTACTGATCCCCTGCCTATAAACAGGTGCCCACCCAACAAAGACTTCCCAGTTCATACTTAAGCAAGTGTCAGCATGGAGGAGGGAAGGATTGGGGACTACACTGAGAGGATACAACTCAAAGAAGAAACATTACAGGTAAGCAACTTGTAGTTCTTCTTTGTTATCCTTTAAGTGTAGTCGCACTATAGGTAGAATAGGAAGCCAGTAAAAGGAGGTGAGTTGCAGGAATCCAACCATAAAAATGTTACTTAAATCACGCAGAGAGAATTTAAAACAGATCTACCAAAACTCACTTCAGCTTGAACAGTGAGGTCCAGAGCATAGAACTTAATAAACGTGGAGGCAGAGCTCCAAGTAGCAGCTTTACATATATCATTTAATCCAATTCTTGTGCTGACTTCCAGCATTCCAAATTCATGCTCATCTCCTTCAATTCAGCTATTGCCCTTGCTAAGCAAGCTTTCTATGTCCATTTATCCATGCAGTCTCTGGGGTTTCCAAAATAGGCCTGCATTTATCCATGCAGTCTCTGGGGTTCTCAAAATAGGCCTGACTCCTTTTGCCTTCAACGCTCACCATCTCTTTGCCATACTAACCTCCTCCCTACTCAAACTACCTCCTCCTCCCCCCACCTCCTTCACTCTCTGCCCAGGCTCTGGCTGATTTTTCCTCTACGACCAGATTCACAAGATTCACCTAGAGGTCTCTGAAAAGCCCCCTCAACCTCCCCCACCTTCACTCCCCTCCTCTTCCACTAGCACCTGCCACCCTTTCTTCTTTTTCTGAAGTAACAGAGGGTGAAATTGCCCACCTTATCTCCTCCTCCAAACTCACCACTTGTTTCTCTGACCCTAGCCCCACCCATTTCCTCCTTTCTATCTCTCCTGCAGTTTTCCCCTCCATCCGTCACATCCTCAATTTATCACTTTTCACTGTGACCATTCCCACTGCTGTCTCTTTGCCATACTGACCTCCCTACTCAAACTACCTTCTCCTCTCCCCACCTCTGCACTCTCTGCCCAGGAGCTGGCTGACTTTTTTTCTATAACAAGATTTACAAGTTTCATCCAGTTTGCTGGCAAGCCCCCTCAACCTCCCCCAACCTTCACTCCCCTCCTCTTCCACTAGCACTTGTCATCATTTCTTCTCTTTCTGAAGTTACAGAAGGGGCTTGACTCCTGGCTCCCAGCTGCCACTTTGCTATGGGCCTGAACAGAAACCAGGTGTAGGAAGAATTTGCTTTTTTGTGTGCTTGGCAACACTTATACAAAGGGTATTTTCAGACGTGACAAGATCACGCTTAATCACGGTAGATTCCCACCGGGCGAGAATGGTCCTGTCACGTCTGTAGGGGGAACGGTCTCCACGGTCAATCACGGCGGGGAATCAGATTCAATCGGAGGTCCCGGCTGGACCATCCCCGATCACGTGGCAAATGAAATTCCCCGCTGTGATGAAGGGAGCCGTCTCGTCTGGATGGCTACCATGGCCTGGAATCCCCAGCGGGATTCCGGGCTGTGGTTAATTCAGGTGGGCGCTGAGGCTGCATTGGCTGAGGCGCTCACCCGTCTCCCAAGAGAGCGGGCGGCAGGGGAGCGTGGGGGGGGGCAGGCCGATTGGCCCCACGTTGCGCCGCACGGCCCCTCCCCGATTCCCCACCAGGATCAGCCACCGTGTCTGTTGGCCCATGATGCGGTGGCCCCGGCGGGGAATCAAAGGGTTGTTTCCGTGACGGGGCCAATTGGCCCCGTCACATCTGAAAATACCCAAAGAGGCTAAATTACTTGTCGCTATGCAGCAAGTTCATTGGAATCCCCTTGATGAAAAAATTAAGGCTACACCTTCTCCCATATTATGCTTCTCTATGCTTAAGAATCTGGTGAAACTTACAAAAAGTCACAGCAAGGTATGGTTCTCCCTGTTAATAAGTTATTGCTGAGGTGGATTTTCCAAGGCAGTATACATAGCGATTTTGCTATTATCCAATTCCTCCCATATCCCAAGGCCCATATATGCTTCACAAAATTCTGTGCAAGAATTTGTGCATGTGTGTTAAGCCATATGACTTGATAGCATTGAGATAGTTGTGACTTGTTTTCAGTGTCATGAATAATTTTAACAGGCTGCTATGATTTAGCACACAAGACAAATGTACTCTGTGAGAGGGGGTACTGGCATGAGGGTGAGGAGGCCTGGGTGAATTTTTCAGGATCCCTCGGTGAGGAGGAGGTGAATTTGCAAAGACCCCTCAGTGAGAGTGGGGGTATGGGCAAAATTGGGGTATGGTGGGGTTTGGCGTGAGTAGTTTCCCCCCCCTAGCCCCTCTATGGGAGGTGGGTATAGGTACAGGGGAAGTGGGTGTGGTCCATGCCAGAGCTCTCCTGTGAGAGGGGGGAATATGTGCATGGGGGATGAAAATTGTTGGTTTTTATTGGGATGGGGAATATGGGTGTGGTTGGGATAAGGTGGGGTGAAAGGGAGGAGTCTTTTCTTGGGAAGGGTAGGTTTGGGTTAAGGGGAGAGGGGGACTTCCTATCTGGCTCCTTTGCTCCCCGAGCCCGGCATACCTGGAGGCAGAATGGCAATCTCCAGACACCCTGAGGATTATCATTTGGGGGTGGAGATTGGCAATTGGGAGCCAGAGACGGAGGCCTGCTGGGGGGCAGATAGTGGGGCAGCTCCTGAACCAACGAGGTCCATAATTTCAACCTATCAATGGAGTCAAAAGCTGTCTTTAAATCTATAAAAGTGGGTTAAAGATGTTTTTGTTTTTTAACATACTTAATAGTCAGATCATATAATGTGAAACAATGGTCCATGCAGCAATATCCTTCCCTAAAGCATGCCTGTTCTTTTCCTAAAAATATTATCATCATAGAGCCAGTTTTGAAAATGAAATAATGTGTTTTCCAAATATTTTAGCTGGAGCACTTAAGAGACTAATAGGCTGATTCGCAGTTGGATCTTCTTTATTACCAATTTCAAAAACTGGGACTATTATATTTTCTTTCCAATGCTTTGGGTAAATTCCCTCCAACATGAGTAATTTCAGACATTACGATACCACAGTCACCCAAAGTGAATCCCCTATAGTGACCGATGGTACCATAACATTTAAAGGGATTTCTGCCAGATGTTCACCCCAGTGAATACCTGGCGGGAATATCATTGACCACGCTTTTGGACCTCTGGCCGCCTGGAGGTCCGAAAATGTGGTGGGATTGGGCCCCAAGTGTGGTCGGATTGGCCACAGTCCAAGACGGGACGCAGGTAACATCTGTTACCTGCAGCCTGGCCGGATCATGGCCCCGGCCACAGTCCAGGATTGGGCGCAGCAGCCGGATTGGCCACTGCGCCTGCCCATCTCCTGGAGGGCGGGCCGCCGGGAGAGCGTGGGGCGGCGGGGCGGGGTTGTGCGGCCGCAAGCCACGCTGCACAGCCCTGCCCCCTTCCCGATCCCCAGGTGGAATTAGGTCGGCAAGTCTAAAGGACGGCCAGACTGATTCCTGACCGGGATCCGAAATGGATCCCAGAGCGCAATTCAATGTGGCGGGCCTGGCGACCCATCATGTCTGAAATTACCCTATGATGATGATTAAAATTTGTATCAAAATTGGACACCACCAATCAATAAATGCCTTTAACATTTCTGAGAGTAGAAAACCAGGAGCCTTTCCATTTTGAAACCAAGCTATATAAGATTTCAGTCAAGATAACAATCCATTTGTAAGTAACATATTATCTAAAGTTCCATACAATCTACATGTATCAAAAATCTCAGCTGCAGCCTGAGGGTTACTGAACTTAGTTTTAAAGAAACATACATATGAATCTGGTATTGAACTAAACATTTTTGTACCTTTAGCTATAATCTGCCAAAAATGCTTATTATCATTTTTCTCTCCTGAGGCAACAAGCTTCTCGCACAATTTCATTTGATATTCTCTTTTCTTCCATTCAATTACTTTTTTGTAGCTTGATTTCATTATCTTAACACACTGTGGTTTAACTTTTTAACCACATGCTCCTTCAAAGAACTAATTAAGGTTTCCTTGGTTTTATAGCAATCATTATCAAACCATGGCTTAGGTCGGCAACACCTTTTCCCAAATATAGTATAACCTGTAGAAAGAACACCATCTAATTTTTCAACAATTGCCTCATAGTGATGTATTGCTTCATGCAGCTTATTATCCGAAAAGGTTTGTAAACCTTCTCCCCTGCCTCCCTTAAGGAAATCTCCTCTCTGCTCACCTCCTCCAACCCTTCCACTTACCCCCTTGATCCCATTCCTTCCCGCCTCCTCACCTCCATTACTCCCACTGTCGCCCCTTCCTTCCTGCACATCATCAACCTCTCCCTCTCTACTGGCTCTTTCCCTTCTGCCTTCAAACATGCCACAGTCTCTCCTATTCTCAAAAAGTCCACTCTTGACCCCTCTGACCCTTCTAGCTATCGTCCTGTCTCACTCCTTCCTTTTGCTTCCAAGCTGCTTGAACGTGTTGTCTACTCCCGCTGCCTTGACTTCCTATCCTCCAACTCCTCCCTTGACCCCCTCCAATCTGGCTTCCGCCCCCTTCATTCTACTGAAACTGCTCTCGCTAAGATCACCAACGATCTTCTGGTGGCTAAATCTAAACGTCTCTATTCCATTCTTGTCCTCCTTGATCTCTCTGCTGCCTTCGATACTGTTGACCACTCACTCTTGCTGGATTCCCTTCACTCCCTTGGCTTTTGTGGCTCTGTCCATAACTGGTTCTCCTCCTACCTCTCTGACCGCTCCTTTAATGTGTCTCTCTCCAACTCCGCCTCCTCCTCCTTCCCCCTCTCAGTTGGTGTTCCTCAAGGCTCTGTTCTTGGCCCTCTCCTCTTCTCGATCTATACCTCATCCTTAGGCAAACTCATTGCCTCCCATGGCTTCCAATACCACCTCTATGCTGATGACACTCAACTCTATCTCTCTACTCCCTCTCTCTCTCCCTCTGTTCAAGCTCGTCTCATCAACTGTCTCTCTGACATCTCTACCTGGATGTCTCAACGTCAACTCAAACTCAACATGGCTAAAACTGAACTCCTTATCTTCCCCCCTCATCCTTCCTCTCCTTCCTCACTGTCAATAACTATTGATGGAGTCACCATCCTGCCTGTCCCCCAAGCCCGTAGCCTAGGCTTCATCTTTGACTCACCCCTTTCTTTTAAACCCTACATTGACTCTGTTGCTAAATCCTGTCGCTTCTCCCTCCATAACATTGCTAAGATTCGCCCTTTTCTCTCTGTCTCGTCTGCCAAAACTCTTGTTCATGCTCTGGTCATCTCTCGCCTCGATTACTGTAACCTCCTTCTCACTGGCCTTCCCCGGTCTCACCTTTCTCCCCTCATCTCTGTCCAAAACTCTGCTGCCAGGGTCATCTACCTCGCCAGTCGCTTCGACCATGTGCAGCCCCTCCTCTCTTCGCTTCACTGGCTTCCCCTTCCTGAACGAATCCTGCACAAGCTCCTAGTCTTCACCTATAAAGCTCTTCACAACCTTGCTCCCCCCTACCTCTCTGCACTTATCGCCCTCCATACTCCAGCCCGTGCACTTCGCTCCTCCTCTGTCCCTTCTCTCACCCTTCCACGCCTTCCCTGCTCCCCTAAGCGCCTTCGTCCCTTCTCACTTGCTGCCCCCCATGCCTGGAACTCCCTCCCTGTCCACATCCGCCTTGCCCCCTCCCTTCATACCTTCAAATCTCTCCTTAAAACTCACCTCTTTCGCTCTGCTCTGTCTGACTCTTTATCCTGCTGAGCCACTATTCCTATACCTACGATCTGTTTACCCTTATCCTTGCCACATGGACCTGCCTGCTGTCATTCTCATCGTAACCAAGCCAAGTACGTGCACTTGAGACCTCGCATCTTCATGAATGTTAGACCCCTTGTCTCTCCCTCTGTTCCCCTTCCTATGTCTCTCCCCCAGCTCCTGTCGCTCAGATTGTAAGCCCTAGGGGCAGGGACCGTGTCTATTTTATTACTTTGTAAAGTGCCATGTACACTGCTGGCGCTATATAAATGTTTGTTAATAATAATAATAATAAATGAATGCCAGAACCCAGAAGTAAAATAATTAAATACGTTAATACATGTATCCCTTAATTCACTGCCCCACAAGACTCTCCTCTTGTTCAGTATTTCTACAGAAGGGAGTTACAGATGGAAACTGGGGAGATCATCTTGATTGTCTAATGGAATCTTCAAATAAAATGGAAAGTGGTCACTCTCGACACATGGTAAAACTTCAAATAATTTATATTTGTACCACATCTGTGATTCTACTAAGACAAGGGTTAATTTCAGATGTGATGGGCCCACCCTTGGGGTGATGGGCAGGTGCAGCAGCCAATGGGGCCACTGTACCCGATCCTATCCCACAGTTGGGGCCATGATCCAGGCCGGGCTGAAGGTAACAGACGTTACCTTCGGCCCATCCCGGATCGTGGCCAATCGAACCATGGTACCGGGCCCCGAGGCCTGATCCCGAGTCCGCTCTTACCACAGTTCTGGACCTCCAGGAGGCCGGAGGTCCAGAATCGTGGGTATTTTGATTCCCGCCAGTGATTCACTGTGGTGAACATCTGGCAGGAATCAAACTGACGTTACGGGAATCACGGCCCCACAAGGGATTCACTGTGGTTGACTGTGATCTCGTAATGTCTGAAAATACCCATCGTTTATCATGCTTGCACCTTCAGAAGTTACAAATGTAAATGCTCCAGGAAAATCTTTTCCTGTCCAGCCATTCAACAGTCTAAAAATTCTCCTCAGTAATACATTTCAAAAAACATTACCCTCCACTTAATTTTTTATCACATAATTCTGTTGGGGGAATTCCCCCAATTTTATTCATTTCATCTTTTTCATCATGAACATCAGAACCACCAATTCTGGCGCTAAAAGTCACCAGCTATTATTATTTCTATTTCTGGAAACTTATTTCTAAACAAAACAAGAGCTTTATGTAAATATTCCCCAATCATAGATGCATCAGCTCTAGATACACTTGGTGGGAAATACACATTAAGAATCACCCGAGGGTCTTTACTGTTAAATTTAACCAATACTACAAACAAATTCTTAGATTCCAGTTCTATCTCTAAGCCTTCCAGTAACCCCTCTAAAGAAAGAAGAGTAACTAAACCTTCCTGTAAACGTCCTTCAGCGTTCACTCTTGGACTACTTTTATAAAAAAAGACATAATTCCAGGAATGGCTACTCTTTCTCCATACCAAGTCTCTTGCAGTAATACAATACCAAATTCATTTATAAAATCTCCAAGAAGGATCATACAATTTATTTTTCAAATCATATATATTCCATATAGGCCTAACAGCTAGTCATTCTCCAAGGGTTGGTGTTTAAATCACTAAAACCAGTTAAGAATACCGATTGGGATTCAGATATCCTCCTTCTATTATATCCCCATCTTTGAAAGAGAAAAGCTTCATCCTTTATTTCCACCCTGCTTAATCAACAATTAACTGTACCATTAATCACAAAATGTCTTGCTTATAGATTTCTAAACCCTATTTTCAGGGGTGAAAATTTAAATTAATCTTTTACAAAGTCAGGCCTAGATACATAAGATATATTATCTTCCAATAACTAAGTGGGAATATTAAGTCTTGTGGACCAAAATCTTATAATTCTCCTTCTCAAAGTAAAATAATTCTCGCCAGGGGCGTAGCTAGGTTGGAATGGACCCAGGGACAAGAAATGTACTGTGCCCCTCTCCCCCACCCATCACCATAGATTCCCCTGTCCCTGTCCCTCCCCTCAATGTCCTTATTGCATAAAACTGTCAACAAAATGTACTTATTAAAAGTTATTTATTAAATAAAATTACAGGGTAAAGAAGAAAACATATAGTCATGTTTTCATGAGTACATGTACTCATCCATGTTTTCATGGATCCATCCTGTGTCCTTGAGTGCATGTCCTCCTCTCCTCTGCCTTTCCCTGAGCTCACTCTTACAGTGCTTGAGAGTAAGGACTGGATTCAGCTAGTCAATGCCCCCAACACTTCTCTTCGCCCACAGCCAGCCAGCACCGCACCCCAAAGCCCCTCCTCTTCCCCCAAAAGCTCCCCTCCTCCCCCAGCTAACCAGCACCCCAAAGCCCCTCCTCTTCCTCCAAAAGCCATTGATAAAACATACACGTTGCAGGGCCTGCATTGGTGCCAATGCAGGCCCTGCAACGTGTATGTTTCATAAGTGGCCAAGAAAAATATACCTAGGTGGCAACTCTAGTCCAAGCCCCTCCACAAATAGCAAGTGCACAAAGGTTCCTTCTTCGGACACCCCACTCAAGGGCATAAAACTCCTGGGTTCTCGGGGGGGAGGGGGAGAGACTAGTGGGTTCTCGGGGGGGAGGGGCTGCTGGGAGCCAGAACTTTCCAGGCGCTCCTGGCTGATGATGGACCTGGCGTTTCCCCCACATGCTCCCCTTCATTTCTCCCCACCCCCCAGCTAGCCAGTGCCACCCCCAAACCCCCTTCTTCATAAGATAGATTGCAGGAAATCACCCAATCTTTATCTGGACCTCTACCTTAGCTTTACACCCTCCAATGTTCCAAGATAGCAAATTCACCAACAATAACCTGTGATGAAATATATGGAGAGAGTCAACTATTATGGTCATAAGTTGGTTGAGAACACTCTATAGTCAGTTCTTCTTTAAATATTGCTCCATAATCAAAGATTGAGCAAGCTTCTGGCCTAGTTTGCCTATTATTATATTTAGGGGCTAAAACCCCAGGGTCTAAGGATAACTGTGGGTTAACTCCATAAACCCATTGCCTCAAATCAATTGCTCCATCTTCAAAACACTCAATAATGCGATTATCCAAAAAATAACCTCTGTCTGTATTACCACTGTGTTACTGTGTTACCAGTGACTGTTCCACACTACAGTACACACACAGATAGGTGGAATTGTGGTGCCCATAGCTATCCCCCCCCCCCCTCATATTGCATATCCACTAGTGCAATCTCTCACACTCACTCCTCACACACTGGGACCAGCCCCTTCCCCACCCCCATTAGACACTGCTGAATCTCCCCACCCCATTTGCTTGCACTCACCTGGTGCTCAGGCAGACCCCGCACCTGGCATGTCCATGAAAAGGAGGCTGCTGCCACCACCGCCACCTCTTCAAGCTGGGGGGTGGAGGATGCGCCCTGGAGCCTAGCGCCAAAGCTGCACTGGCTGCAGGGAGACACAGGGACAGGGAGTGCACGGGAGGGGTGGGGAGAGAAGCTGCTGCAGGGGATGGGCTCGCGTGCCAGCTTGTCCTTGGCTCCCCGGCGAGAGGAAACTGCAGCTTCCCCCAGGAAAGCAGGGTAAAGACTCACCTCAGCTTGCGGGGGGAGGGGCGGACTGGACCGGACCTTCCTCAGGGCCACGCGCGCCAACCACTGCCCACCCCTCCCACACGAGAAGAATAAAAGATCTCAAAGCTGCCTGCCATAGCCCCCAGGCCCGGCCCGGCTCCCCCCAATGGCCCATGCAGCCCCCCCAAGGCCCCAATGGCCCATGCAGCGAGCGCACGAGCCCTCCAGGTCTCTGCAAAAAAAAAATTTAAATACATTTTTTAAAAAACCAGGGACAGGTGGCCAGGCAGCTTAGCTACCATAGGGATGGGCCCCCAGCCATGGTGGGCCACGGGACAAATGTCCCACCTGTCCCTATGGTAGCTACACCCTTGATTCTCGCCCTATATTTATTTTATTTAAACTTGAATCAATTGATGTTACGTAAGGTTCATTACAAGTACCCAGCTGCCTATTAATTGGTATATTTTGAATACTTAATTTCTGAGATATAACAAGAGAAACAGTTAGATGAAACTTTCCTTACCACAAAACATGTTATTTTAAGCTGAGTTTTTAAATCTTTACACATGATGAGAGAAGTGGGGTTTAAGTTTGTACTGAACTTTCACCCTCAGCAATTGTAGGCATTGGGTGTTTCTAGGTGTGCAGCTGGCGTGCCAGCTGCAGGTCCTGGGGCAGGGGGGATGCCCCCAGCTGGGACAGGTCAGGGGATGGAATAAACATTTCCCTGACCTGACCTGGCTGGGATGGGGGGACGTCGAGTTACGTGAAGCTGGCTGGCTCTGCCCCTGGGCTGTGGCCGGCACTCCACACCTGTCATGACAGGCAGCTATAGCTGCCAATAACAGGTAGCCATGGCTGGTGGCCATGGCAACCCCCCACACCAGGGCCAGGGAAACAGATGCACCCACCCAGTTTGGCCCACTATAGCCTGCCTGGGTTCCTTCTGGGCCCACGTTTCTAGGCCAGCTGCCTACCCTGCTGAGGTACGGACTGGGCCCACATCTGGCAGCCTGGAAACAGACACGCAGGTGAGGTGCTGGCCGAGGTGGACTGTGGCAGGCCAAATTGGGCCAGCATCATGTCTATTAACACCCATTGTTAAAAATTAACAAAACACATAAACACCATTAACCTTATACTAAGCTTATTTTAGAATTATATCAAATAAGTTAAAAAATTAATCACAATAATTACAAGCATAGGGAAAAACCACCAAAAACTGCATAACTCGATTCAAGCCCTATTGGACTATATGTTCCAAATTCAGTATTCTAGTTGCAACAAAGTATTTCTCACCAAATGAGAGGAGACTTATTACTATTCTTCTTTTTTAAATATGCCAAGAGTGGAGTTAGTCTCGGCAAACAAAACCACACATCATCAGCCTTCAAGTCTTCTTTAGGTAGCCAGCCTGTAAAAGTCCCCCATGTTATGGAGCCCCACAGTCATTACCACCACCACCACCACCACTCTGGTCACTGACAGCTAGCAAAAAAGGGTTAGTCTCTTGGCCTCAGCCACACCAACCACAAATGGTCCATATCCTTTGACATTGTCCTTCTAAAATATTGGGGATGGGGAAGGGGGGAAGAGAGAAACAGTGGGCTCACATTACAAGAAGGTAGATTTTGCACCAATATCATAATCTTCCTAATAAGTAAGAGCTGTTTAACGATGGAACAAGTTACCTAGGGAGGCAGTAGGCTCTTCGTTGCTGGAGGGTTTCGAAAAGGTTTTCAAACAGAAGCTGGATAGCCATCTGTTAGTGATGTTGTAGCTGTAGATATCCTGTATGAACTAGCTGATCTTTGAGGTCCCTTCAAACTGTATGATTGAGGAAGAAAGAACATTATGAAGCTCAAAAGTTCATACACACTCATAAACAGAAGTTAGTCAAAAATAAAAATCCAAAGTGGGAGTGTTGACCTCACTTTATTTAGGGTGTAATCCTGGTTCCAATGAAGTCAATAGTATAACTCCACTGATATCAATAGAGTAAGGTTGCAATTCTCCACCATTAAAGTCTGCTTATTTATTTATTTATTTATTTATTTATAAAAATATTTAATACCTTGCTCTTCTCACCTAAGGCAGCCCAGGGTGGCTTACAAAATAGATAAATACATAAAAGCATATAAAATACATACATCAATAGTCAGTCTTTAAAACATATAAACTAAGAACAGATTTCTCCACCTTCCACCCCACCCCCTCAGCCCATACACTCCTCAACCCGCTCCCTCACCAAATGCCTGCCAAAACAGCCAGGTCATACAATATTTTTGGAAGGAGAGGAGATCTGGGGACAAGTGGACATTGACTGGAAGGGAGTTCCACAGCCGTGGAGCATCCACCGAAAATGCCCTCCCTATTGTTGCCACCAGGTGCACCTGGGGGACTTGGAGAAGGGCACCCCTGGCTAACTGCAGGGGACGCTCTAGAACCTGGGGAGTGAAGCAGTCCCACAGATAGGTGGGCCCCAGCCATATGGAGTTATGCCATTGAACTTAATGGCAAATGATTGTTTCCTTCATATTATGAAGACAATAGGTAGACAACTTAAAAACACACACACCCCAAAACCTGAAGCTGTACATATCCATGTATCCACAGCATTCATTCAAGAGAGATTAGAGCCCTAGCTCCATTTGTGTAACTATTGTTTGTTTTCTGTACATCTATTGACCTACTCCCACTCTCATTTTGAATACTTGTCATCAGTGACAACATTCCCATTTAATCTAAATAGAGCAGAATTAAATCCTAAGACAATCAACCAGCTGCCCGTGAAAAGCATGTCCTGATCCTCAAAGTGCTTCATCAGTACTAGCCCTTTTAAAGTGAATGGGAGTTGCAATGGTGCCACGCTTTGAGGATTGGTGTCATAATGTAGCTCTTCTGTGCATATTTGCAAGTGAATCTCTGACCTAATACTGAAGGACAGCAGTGTAATAAGTTCTCTATGGAGTGACTTAGTGATTAAATGTATGAAATCAGGGACTGCTTGACCCAGCTTGTCTCATCTGAACGATGCATCAAAGCAATTATAAAACCTGATTAAACAAGGCTCACACAACTCCACCTTTTTGACTTGGCAGAGTTATAATTTGAAAAAACTCCTTTGAGGTATTTCAAAAGCATTTACAATATCTACAAAAAACCTGTGAAAGGTATAGCAAAGCGATTCACTTTAACAGGCTGATGGAGTATCAAGAAAGTACAATTTGCCAAAGAAAGAATGGGATTTTCTGGTGCGTTCAATGTGGGCCTAATTCTGGTTTCAACAAAGGGTGAACAGAACAGAGTTCGGAAATTCGGTTCGGTTTGAAATTCAAGTTCGGAAATTCAGTTCGGTTCGGTTTGAAATTCGAGTTCAGTTTGGAAGTTTGGTTCGGTCAACCGAACAGACCGAGTTCAGTCCGAACTCCGAACCACGTACTCCCATCCCTAATTGAGGGATTTGTGACAGCAGCTCCCCATGTGGATTCCATAGGGGTGCTGCTCATTTGGACTGACCAAAGCATGCAGGTGCAGTAGCCCTCCCCAGGGCGGGCAGGGGATCCATCTGGCCCTGACTGTCTTGTCTGGCCTTACCCACCATCAATGGGAGTTTAATAGCTGATTTCATTGGGGAGAGTAAAGCCAATGCTGAGTGTTAAGAAATTCCCTGCCCCAAATGTTAACATCTTCAAGTGACATTTTCTAGGGTACTTTCACTTGATAAGACACTTGATATGTTTCACTTTGGGCACAAACACTGAGGCTGACATGAGAGACTTGGCGAAAGAAAATCCCTTACCTATTCGGATGGTCTGCCCCTGGAGGCTGATGGAACTGGAGTGGTTCCGGATTGCTCTGGGTGAGCTACCCTCAAACCTTGACGACGTCTCATCGATGACCTCGTTGTGTTATGGAATACCTTGCTGAAAGAGGCCATCGATCAGATGGCTCCTAGGCATCTGCTACCCAGGTGACAGCTCCGCAGGCTTCCTTGGATCTCCGAGGAGCTGCGGGTGCTGAAGTGAGATGGGCAATGGTTAGAGCGACAGTGTGACGCCATTTGTGTGCTAAAACTGACAGATTGCATCATAGAGCCAGTTTATGAGTCTATGCCGTGGCTATGCGGGCAGCAAAAAAGGAGTTTTTTACTACCCTCATAGCATCTGTAAAATCCTGTCCAGCAGAGCTTTTCTGGGTGGTGAGGGGGCTGGTCAGTCCGGCCTCCCTCCACCTGGGCATAGAGTCATCTACAGCATGCTGTGACATGTTTGTGGATTATTTTGTGGATAAAATTGCTCATATTCCCCAGGATTTCGACGTCGCAGTTATTACACTAGGAGAACCAGAGGTTATGACAGCCCTGCCTTGTCTGATTTTGTGGGACCAATTTTAGTCAGTGACACCCGCCAATACGGCGGATGTTCTTGGGGTGGTCAGAGCCACTTCTCGTTAATTAGATCCATGCCCGTCCTGGCTAGTTAAGTCCTGCTGGGAGACAATGGGACCATTGCTGGCTGGGGTGGTCAATGCCACCCTTTGGGAGGGCAGAGTACCGGACTGTCTCAAGGAGGCAGTGGTGCGGCCTCTGCTCAAGAAACCATCGTTTGACGTTGATTCCCTTGCCAGCTATCAGCCTTTCTCTAACCTTCCCTTTTTAGGGAAGGTTTTTGAACGGGTAGTGGCCTGACAGCTACAGCAGCATCTTGACTGTGTCGGTTTTCTTGATCCCTCTGTTGGGATTTCATCCAGGATATGACACTAAGACTGTGCTTGTGGCTTTGGTTGATGATCTTCGCCGGGAATGGGACTGGGGTCGCTCAACCCTGTTGGTTTTGTTAGATCTGTCAGCTGCGTTTGATACCATTGATCATGGGATGTTGGTGATGTGCCTGCGGGACTGTGCAGGAGTGGCCAGGACTATTCTTGAATGGTTCTGCTCCTTCCTGGCCGGACGAACTCAGCGAGTGGTGCTTGGGGATTATTTTTCATCATACCAAGACCTCTCATGTGGAGTCCTGCAGGGTTTTGTCACGGGGGAAGGAGCAAACCCCGGGATAATGCCCTCCCAGGCCGGGCTCACCACCGTCCACACACCCCGCTGCCCCACGCACTGGCTCAGGCTCCCAATCTTGAAAGGGTCTCTCTGGGAATAAATGCCCATCAGGATAGTGGGTGGACCTATAGGCCTCACAGTGCCCAGGTCCCTATCATCATAGGGTGCCCGGTGGTTACAGGGAGTCTGAGCCACAGTCTGCCTTGCTCTACATATGTGACCCACACTAAGGTGGGGGGGGGAAAGGGGAACTGTGTAGGGATGGTGCCCGGAAGGTAAGGGAGGGGGACCCAGGAACACAGGGGCAGGTACAAGGCACTAACACTCTTGCAGGGGAATGGGGGAAGAACCTAGGGAAAAAGGGGAAGTGGGAAGGGGACTCACACTCCACGCAGACACACCCCACGCTCTCACTCAGACTCACTCGCACTCAAATCAGGGATACAATTCAGGGAATCAATCAGTCACACACTAACCACAGGTAAGCAACACCGTTAATCTCCAGAAATGCACAAAGGGATTTCAAAAACAACACTTAGCTTTCACTCAGGGGCCGGTCTCCGCTCAATCACCAGCGCTGAGTGCACGCTGGAGGGCCCTGGTGCAGCCACCGCCGGGTCCGGGGAAACCCCCGCTGAGCCTCCGCAGGGGGGTGGTGCCCCCGGCGGGGCTTGCCAGGTTTGGTCTTGTCCCCTCTCCTGTTCAACGTGTGTATGCAGCCACTTGGTGAAGTAGGTACGATGATGGAGTTGAAAACCTCCATCATTGATGGGGTCTGCCCCTCCATTGGTCTCCCAGGTTCAGAGTCTGGGGGTGCTCCTCGATTCACAGTTCTACCTGGATGCTCAGGTGGAGACTGTGGTGAGGGGTGCCTTCTGCCATTACATCTGGTGTAACGGCTTCAGACGTATGTTTTGGACTCAGATCTAGCCACCATCATCCATGCTTTCATCACCTCTAGGCTAGACTATTGTAATGCGCTACCCATGGTGATGGCTCAGAAATTGCAGCTGGTGCAGAATGTGGTGGCCCGTCTCCTGGTGGGTCTGGGTGACTAGGAACATATTACATCGGTGCTCCATTCTCTGCACTGGTTGCCGGTAGTTTTCCAGACCTGATTCAAGGTGTTGACCTTGGCATATAAAGCAGGTTGTGAAACAAATTAGAAGTACATTATTTCCAATTCCAAAATCAATCATCCTCCACAAGTTGATAATACTTCAACTTTTGTATTACAGAAATAGTTGCATTTAATTCAAAAGTTCCAATACCTTAAGGGAGAGGCAGGAAACCTTTTCCCTTCCAAGGGCTACTTTGAAAATTACTTAGTGTTTCTGTGGGCTGTATAGAAGTTGGAGGAAGGAGTCTGCTCAGGAACAAGAAGGTCCAGATTACATATCTGTGCCATGTGCCATAGATCTAGTAAAATATTTCTCCATCTGTTTACCTCTTTTTAAATAAATACAACCTTTTAGATAGCACAGTGACTCAATTGAAAGTCATTACTTGGACTGTTGTGTAAACCCTTGTTTAAAATTCATTGACCAATCCCTCGCCAGGCCACTCCTTATTATGCACAACTTACCATCTGAATTTTGCTACATTCATTAGTATTTATTGCATTTTGTTTCACATGTGACTTTTTTACAGGGTTATCACACATAGCCCTTAGTAATTGAAAAATGTGACGGTTGTCCAGTTTCTTAGGGCTCTCGTAATGTGTGCGCACTTGCTTGTTGGTTTAGCTTTTTCTCACTGTACTTTTTTTTATTGTACTTTCAAGGGTAAATGTCCTGTTTTTATCCTCAGCTGGCATCAGCACAGCTATGAGCTTAACTTATTATCAAGCCTTCATTTTAACTTTCAAGCTGAGTCCGACCTGAGATGGAGGTGGCATAGATGTGGTGGGGGGAGTAAACCTCATTTAACACCACCTTCTTATAGCTCCTGTTGATTATGTACAAGCAGCTACCAGGTTCAAATAATAACTAAGGACAGAAGAATACAAGAACCCGTAACTACAACTGACTTCAAGGAGAAGGGACTGGAGGTGGTCTATGCTTCTCAGTAATAGATTTTTAAACTGATCCACCTGCAGGATCTGAAAAACACACTGCAATTTATTGGTTAGAGCACACCACAGGAGAAGATTTTTGTACTTCCTGGGCTCTGTCCTGCCTCTGATTCATTGTGTGACTTGGGATAAATCACTTAACCACTCCTGGAAAGTATCCAATTAGACAACGGCCGTTTTTACATGGACGGGGGTGGGTGGAGGTATGGGTGTTCTGGTATGCTGGGTGGAAGTGTGTGTCCCTTTACAAGGACACCCCCCCACCTCCACCCATGGGGCCTCCTTCGGTTTTCCAGAGGGCGCTGTGGGTGGGTGATGGGTGGAGGTGGGTGTTGTGCAGGAACGCACATGCACCCCCACCCATTGCCTACAGTGTTCTCAAGGACAAAAACTAGAGGTGTGAACCAGGGGCCCATGTCATTTTTCATTTTCATTATTTAAATCTGTCATTTTTGTTTTCATAAATATCAAATTTTCATTTTTGTTTTCCATTGGTTTCAATGGAAAGCACATTTCCAGCTGTACCATTTTTGTTTTTCATTATAATCGACTGAAACGTGGAAGGATTGTGAATGAATGAATGAATGAATTTTTATTAATGGCCTAAGCCAAAAAATAAAAATGTTACATAGTCCTTATACATATTTGTAGTGTCACATTTATAAAAAATAAGATATACAATACAAATGAAAACACCTTAAAACCGTTACACATACTATTATTGTACTCCAATCATTTAATAATAAATGTTCCAAAGAACAGCACCTGGATCTACTACACCCATGCATTCTTTTGTTTAGGAGAACCTCTCTTTTTGTCACTACACCCCTAGGGTTTTTCACGTTACTTTGGGCTTCTTCTTTTCCCTTATGCCCTGGGCTGCATGGATAAACTTTGCCAGGATTAATACTGTATTTTTATCCATGTCTTGCAGAATACCTTTTGTTTTTCAATATACAGTGGAACCCTTATTCCTTCCTTCCAAGGGTATCAACCATTTCTCCCTTATTTTCTCCTAGCAGGGACATTCCCACATTACGTGAATTATATCCTCCACTCTGGGCATTTCACAAAAACACAGTCTTTGTGCCATCAGCCTTTTTAGCCATCTACCCTCTTGGACCTCCGATTCCATCTGTGAAAAGCGCATACTTGTAATAGCACGATGCAGTTGGTATTGCAGGATCCTCAGATAGGTGGCCGGCGACTCAAGCGGGAGATTATATTTGTTTATCAGGAGATGTTTCTGTGCACCTACTTTTGCCCTATCAGACTGTATAGAACAGTCGATGAGTCTCTGGATAATAAGCTCTCTGTCTGATGGGGTGAGGATCAGGTCAGGACCTGCTAATAGTTGCGCTAGCCCAATTTCTTCAATTCCCTTTTGACCTGATCCAACCATGTATCTTTCCCCCTCATAGGGCCTACCATCTCCAAATAAATACGCTTCGGAAAGTGTATCGGTGAGAGAGATCTTAATTTTAGCCAATAGGTGAAAACTCTTGCTCTTGCTTTCATAGCCACACTTCTGGTTCCAGTTTCTATTCTTGCTAAAGCCCAGAGGGTAGACTTCTGTATGCTCAATAATTTCTTCAAAAAAAATGCTTGGGTTTTTCCCACCATTTCACAGGCCCTGGGATCTAAGCCCCACAATTCAGCCCCATACAATAGGGTTGCTTCCATTTTCACCTCTGCAATTGTTAGTGCCTCCATGCAGGTACGTTTCCCACAACAATTGTGCAGGACTAGAATCTCTCCCCCTACTTGTGATGCTTTTGCCTGAACCCTTGCAGCATGGTCAATCCAAGTTAAATTCTTGGTGGTCTAGAGGTAAGATTTCTTGCTCAGGATGCCAAAGGTCATGGGTTCTCATCCCCTCTGCTGCTGGTGTCATCGAGTAGGAGGAAAAAAAGACTGTGGAAGGATTGTACTGACAATGGAAGGCATTAGGTGTACCTAATTCCAAAAAGATTGGATTAAGGAATCTAATTTTACAAGCAGTTGACTTTTATATTATTTTGTAAAAATCTTCATATACATTCTTAGCTGTAACTTCTTTGCCTCACTTTTAGTGTAGATGAAACCTGGCAAGTTTATACCCCTTCCCATATTTACTATCTATGCCAACTTTCAGAAGGATTGGATAACGTGTCCTGGTGGTATAAGCAATTAACTTATTAATGTATGTCTGACTGTAACACCTTTGTAGTTCAACTGGTGTACATGACATTTTGCAGGGCTGTATATCACACTTTCATGATCATCTCTGCCAAATATCAGAAAGATGTGATAAAGGGTCCCAATTTTATATGCCTACACAGCATATGAGAGAAGGAGCCTATGCCAGGGATTCTCTTATGTGTCACTGTGATATAAGATCGGTTTGTGATGCCAATTGGCCAGCAGAAATGTCAACAAATATCGACATTCTGTGCTGTGACCATCCCAACATCTCTCCCCCACTTGTTACTGGGAAGTCAGAAGCATCTGTTTAGGAAAGAATCAATAGAGATTCTCTTATATCCTCTGTCACAGTACTGCAGGATGTGAATGTGATGACAATTGGCTAGCCTGGATGTGTAAACTAGGTCTCCTGATTTCTGGTATCCCCAAAGTGCCAGTTATGTCCCTTCTATGCCCGCCTGAGAGCTGCTCCCTATGCCCGCCTCGAAGCCACTACCAATTGGTCCTGTAAAGCTAGAAGCATGCAGTAATTGCGAGTGAATGTGTCTGTCAGTCTTTTGGGTTGCTCCACATCCCCCCTCCTACAGCCTCCCTCCCCCTGCCATGCCAGGCGCCTGCCTCTGACTGGCACTGCATGTGCTGTTATTTACCTGAATAATGGTCTTCAAGGGGACAACTTCAATTGCTTATAAAATTGGGTCCCTTTATCAAATTGTCCTGTAGTTTGACAGAGGTGACAGGGAGGTATGTGATACATTCCTGACAAATGTCTTGTAAACAGGATGGAATATACAAATGTTAAGCTGGAAATGTATTTTCAAGTTAATGTCATACTATCAGGACCCTTTATCCAATCTTTCTGAACATTGGCAGGAGTGTTAAGCTTATGGTGGGACATAATATTCACAGGACTTGTGCAAATTGTATGGAATATAAAGAAGTAGTAGTCATGAATGTGTATGGAGCTTTTCTTAAAATCACAACATTCAGTTGCTTCTAAAATCGGCTCCCTGTATCTAATAAATTTCAAATGTTGGTACACATAGTGCCTTCCATTGGGGGGACAATCTCCCCAAGTTTCATCAGAATTGAATAATAATAAAAAATGTTATAGCCGGAAATACATATTTCAGTTTATTCCCTTTATTTCAAAAATAAGTCAGTTTCATTTCTATTTTCATTATTATTATTTGTCATTTTTATTATTGCAATAAAAATAAAGAAAATTATGATTTTCATTATTTTTATTGTAATAACGAAAATGACATGCACACCCCTAAGAACACCCATTCCCCCACCCACCGCCGGCTGTTTCCACGGATGCCCCCACTATTGGAACACACTCCCACACACCCAGCGGAGGTTGGGGAGTGGGGCGTCCATGTGAAAACTGCCAGCACTACCAACTTAACAGGCATGTGGTGAGACTTGCTTAATTAAGAAGGCTACTGGAGTTTTGCCATTGAAATAACAACGTGTTATCAAATGGGAGTTATGGTTAATACAAATGGTTTCACGTTGTCTTCCATGCAAAGTTTCAAGTAGCTTTCTTGTAGTTCATTTGATGAATAAATAGGAGCAACAATTTTTCTTCCTTTACAAAAGTGTGTAGTGAAACTCTGCATAGCAAAGAGCTCTAGAATCTTGTCTAACTACCAAAGGCTATTTAAATAGATAAGATAATGTCTCCCAGGCCGCACACATGCTGGGGATGAGATGACTTGCATTTCCTCTTTATAGTCCTTCCTCTGTGACATGTGGACCACAAGACAGTGGGGTATTGCGCAGTCCGGGTGTCATGTAGGGTGGCCAGATATGCATTTTAGAGGACGCTTATGAGAAATACATTGATGCCAATGCCGCCCTGCAACCTGTATTTCTCATAAGTGTCATCTAAAATGTGCATTTCTGGCCACCCTAGTGTTATGGTAGCCTATTATACTAAGAAAACTTACTGGACACTGGGGTAGGGTTGCCATATATGCACATTTTTAGAGGACACTTATGAGAAATAGAAGTTGCAGGACATTTGTGCCAATGCAGCCCTGCAACTTGTATTTCTTTCTCATGTGTCTTCTAAAACTTTGCATATATGGCAACCCTAGCACTGGGGAAAGACCCAAAAATGGAACATCGGAGATGATTAACTGGAGGGAAAAGAATAAATTAAAAGCAGAATACATTGAAATGCAAAAAGACCAGGAAGATGCTCTTAACATTGAGTGACAAAAATAAATTGTTTCATGCAGGACTAGTTTTAGGGAACCAGTATGAGAGGGAGAGGCAGGAGGCTTGGGAGCCCTGGCTGTCGCTTAAAAACAAGCAAACAAAAAGCCCTCCTAACCAATGTCCCTTCTGCTGTTTAACACTGGATTTGTACATGTTTTGGCTTTTCTAATAATAACTAGGAGACCATGGAATTGGTTTTGAATCCACTATGCCCCGCTCCTCGGGCCTCATTATGATATGAAATGGACTTGGTTTTTCCTTGTCTGAAGTGTCTCCCTTATGCAGAGTTCTTGGCAGCATCCTCAAATTACATCTACCATCGGACACAATCTGCTGACATTTAGATTTAGGAAGATTTAAAGTCACTTTTACTCTCTCGCTCCTTATGACATTTGTCCTATGTAATTTCTGTCCTCTGGTTTTAACTTTTTCTATCTGATTTAGTGCTTGCAGCTGTAATCCACTTGAATGCAGATATCCAGCTCTTCCTTTAGAGACTTCCTTTTCAAACAGGCGATGTTATAGTTCTTGTAAACGCCCTGACGGAAGTGTAGGGTTTTTTTCTTCTTCCTCCTCTTGTCAGAGGCTGTAGAAATACAAGCCAGTTTCTTAAACATGAGAAAATATAGAATAGAAAATAGCCATAGGAACGCTCTTTTCTGATGACATGGATTTTGTACTAATGATGATATCCCCCCCCCGGCTTGTAGAGACAATAGGCAGCATCCTTAATCTACTTTGCTGGGGTATTTGGGAAGGCTTGCAGAATATACACTTAATAAAATGCCTGAATCCTTTCTTCAAATGAGAAACTCCGCTTGATCTTAATTATGTGTCGCATAAAAATTGACTAAAACTACTGGTATAGGGAAAACTTATATTGAACACGGCCTTCTTAGGCTCAGAAAGAGAAGGCATGTTTAAAATGGGCCTATCAACAGCTTTAAAAGTAAGATGTCTTACTCAGCAGTAGTGAGTTGACTATATTAATATTGCAAGTAGATGGACCCTAACCAGAGACTGAGTGCAAATGTACAGACAGCTGCCACTTAAGCTAAAGGGCTATAGGTCAGATTTGAAAGGGCACTTAATGACTCCACATTCAGCAAGCATCTGCCTAACCCTCAGATGGCACTTACTACCTAATTATAGTTACATACTTGTTCCCTAAAATGCCCTAGGTCCTTTGGAACAAGTTGTCTAGAGCTGTGCCTAAGCACTTTTAAAAAAATTGGCCTCAGTTGGTAATTCTGGCACCTAAGTGTCCCTTTCGACACCTAGTTGCTTTATAAATCTGGTCCCAAATCCATCAGCTGGAAGCTAAACTGGATGGGCGTTTTCTGCAGTTCACGTCCATAGAAAACAAAGTTGGCCAATATGTTATAGAAGATAAAAGTACAAATTAGATACTGTTACCATACCTCCCCTTTAAAAGAGGAAGCTTATGAAAAATGCATGTTGCAGGGCTGTGCTGGAACCAATGCAGCCCTACACCATTTATTTTTCATGTGTCCTCTTTTAAAGGGGAGGTATGGTAACCCTAAAATTAGTGGGACCTATAATAAGCTGCATGTACCTCAGTATCGTAAGGCACAGGACTTTGGGCCCTGGCAGCAATGGCTGGCTCCATAGCATAGGCACTTTGGTCTGGGCTCAGGTTTTCCTGGTTGGGGAGGAGTCTATACTGGTCAGGCCACACCTCTTCAGCCCTCCAGTGGGCCCCTGGTTTTCACTGACCCCTTGCCACTCTCACAGCTGACACGGAACGAATGGTGCCAATGTATAGTAACTCTAAGATGTGACACCCAGCTTTTTGCTCTTATCAGTAGACTCTAGATGCTTGATTAGGAAATCGGAAACCTAAATGGACTGTCATAGGTTTTATGACTAAACCGAAATAAGAGTCAAAAATAGCAGCAGATATTCTGGCTCCTTTGTTTAAACTACGTAGAACAATCTTGTTTAGTCTTTGCCCAGCCTGCCCTTTCCATATGCTAGTAGAGCCCTGGTAGATTGTGTTCTGGTTTTTTTTACACTTGGCCAAGGAAGAACTTTAATTTAACAAAGTGCGTTTACTGAAATGGAAAATTGCCAAATCTATAAAGATATATAGCTCTAATTGATTTAATGGTAGAGGATTGTCCTCCCAGTGGTATAATTCTTGATTCATTTTCACAATCTTTAAGACCCAGTGAAGCAACTATTTGGGTAATATCACTTTGTTACTATATAGGAACATTGTGTATTGCTCTTTGCTTATAACAGTTGTGTACATTCAACATTTCTGTTTGTCCTATTGAAATGCTGGTTTAGAAGTGTTTGTACCAAAGCATACCTGCTACATAGGAAAGAAACATGGAGCTTCTTTTGTCCACTTAGATACTACTGTTTCTTAGGGTACTTTCAGATATTGCATTTCCCCCATGGGAAATCTGCAGTAAGCCACTATGTGGTGCCCCTGTGAAATCATCCTGTGGTTGTAGTTCAGATATAGGGTAAAAACAAAACTGACAGCACGGTGACGAAGGGTCGCTGTTGGCATGACTGGGGTTAGATTGGGGGACCAACCACATGTGACCCCTGCTGGGGAGCCATCCTGACCCTGCCCTCTTGCTGCACCCAGCACCCCGCCTTCCTGCCATGACAGGCAGCCATAGTGGCCAATCACGGACCACCACGGCGGTCCTGATCTGGGATGGGTCACAGTAAGTCAGAACATACGTTCTAACCTGCTGTGACCCACTTTGACCTGGACTGATCCTCATGGTGGTAGCCCAGGCTGTAACTTCGGCACTTTGCCAAGTAACAGTCTGGGCAAGCTGCTGACACATGCGGGGTCAGTCCAGGGCAAACACCTGCAGGCCTGAGCACAAACGTGACAGTGCCCTGAGGGCCAGATCTGGACAAAGCTGGCCAGAGTGGGTCACTGTCCCATTTGTTTTTACCCTTAGCTTTGACTACGTGGCTATTTCATGGTGGTTTTCCCTCAGTAAGCTACTGCCCACAAATCAGTTTCCTAATGTTAACCCAGAGTGCACTGTATCTGGAATTAAGTCCACATAATGCTAAAACATGATTAAATTTGTTTATTTTTTCCATCACAAGGGATTTATGGGGATCCAAACAAAGAATACACGAACATTGCGCTTTTAAACCATAACTGTCCAATTCTGCCAAAGGCCTCACAATTGCACTTTAGTAAAGTCAAGGGAAATTGTGAACATGTAACTTGGGCAGTGGGAAGGGGGAAACCTGGCCCTAGTGCTTCCAAGACATCAAGCCTGACTTACTTATTTAAAGCATGTCAGTGATCACACAATAATTTTCCTGTTACAAGTTCCAGAGGGTATTCCTAAGCCAACTCTGTTAGAAAATGTTTCATGCTATACAAACCCCAACATTTCTTAAAATAGTAGCATTGTTTGATGGAAGTGGCATTTCCCATGGCTCGCATTACTCTCCCCAAGCTCTGTCCATGGAGGGTCCCAGGGATTGTTGCTGCCACTCCACAAAAACATTCCTGTGATACAGATGTGCTATGGCTATGGGTGGCTCTCCTTTAATCTGCTAGGTTTAGAGGGAGACCTCTTCCTTTCTTGTGCTGAGGAAGGTGCAGTCCCACTGTCCCCCAATTATTTAGATGATGCCCATGAAGCCTATCCCACTTGTTTCTAAACGTGAAAAGGGTGGTCCTAGACCATTTATTTATACAATATGGGGCATGAACTTCAATGTTCTATATGACTATAGTAATGCGAGTAATGCGAGCCATGGGAAATGCCACTTCCATCAAACAATGCTACTATTTTAAGAAATGTTGGGGTTTGTATAGCATGAAACATTTTCTAACAGAGTTGGCTTAGGAATACCCTCTGGAACTTGTGAAAACCCATAGTTTGGATTATTTTAAACAAAGCAGAGAATACACTTTGAAAAAGTGCCAGCAGAGGAACTCATTTCTGCCTGTTTGGTTTTTATCTTGCTGTGTCTATTGACATGGCATCTGGGTGCTTAAGGTTATGGGTTCACAGACAGTGACCATGGCCACTGATAATCCACAAGGTCATGGGAAGTGGCCCACAGCTGGGTCCAGGGAATCAGCCACAGCTAAAGCAAAACAGGCTCCATACCACCATAACCATCTCTTGGGCAGTGCACATTCTGCCATCTCTGGTGCCAGCACATATGTATTATGGTTGTCCCAACCTCTTTGGAGGTGGTGGTTACAGCACTGGCAGAGACCAAAGGCACCCAGTTTGTACAGTGGCAGTGAGCTAGTTCTCAATGAGCATATGCTAAGCTATGGCTATCTATAGAGGCAGCAGGATGGTCTATGAGAAATCAGCAGTGGTCTCTTGTCTACTGGTTTCTTCTATTTCTGGATTCTATCATTGCAAGTACAGAGGTCAATAAAATATATGAACGTTTACTTCTGACTTGCATTGTATCCAACTCAGAGACTTGTGAGTGGGTTTATTCCTGTTCACTCGTAAGGGATACATTTGGCCATATAATTTATCTCAATGGGACTATTTGCATGTATAAAGTTACTGCAAAATTGGAAGCCTACTTTGTAACATAGTTCTTTCCCCTTCTCTGGAGCTAGGCTTTTTACAGTGGCGCCTGGTAGCACCATTTTAGCTAAGGATGTCAGTATTTCTATTGTAAAACTCATTTTTATGGATTCATAATGGGCTATAAAACCTTGCTCTCAGTTTCAACCTGACTATAAAATTCTAACTTGAAAGTATGTTTTTCATAACAATTTTTGAAATTTCCCCCCTTTTTTTTAAAGAATGGGGTTTAACAGTTAAAAATGTGTTTTTACTTCTTACTTCTTTACTTGTGCTGTGTGAAATCAACATTTTTCTTATATAAATGATTTTGTATTTTTAAAATTTTAAATCAAACCTCAATATTTAATTGGAAAATGATCTACCCCGCATGGGGTCTAATCATGTAACTCTTATTCACATGAAGTCAGCATGACAAAATGTTCCGGATTGGTCCTTGTGTGTCACCTGGCTGCTAGAAAGAGTTTCTACTTCATACAATTTCTCCGTGAGTGCTGTTTACAATCAAATGCTCTCCAAGAACATGTTGACAGGAGAAAAGCAATTATAGACTCTCATGTCAATAATCTGTGGATTAAGGACTCCCTATGTATGTACTGACATGGCAGGCTGTAACTGGAGTTATCGTGCTGTGCCAATGTCAAATTGCTACTTCATTGAATAAAAGCTACTGTCTTCCTAGCAGTTCAGTTCAGTTTATTAGTACTGGCACAGCTTTCGCCATGGCCAAAAAAAACAAAACAAAAAAAACAAATATAACATACAGTATTAAGATCAAACAGAACAAAAGTAAAATATATACATCTATAAAAGCAGAAAGCTACAACAATGGATATTGTCACCTGTGTTGTTCAACTAAGGTAAGCAAATGAGGCCAGTTTAGTAATAACAGTGTCTCTTTGCAGTAGGAGCCAGATTAATTTTCCACAATTTAACAAATGTTTAATTCTCTGTAATAAAGGCTCAAGAAAATTCTCTCTCAAATCTTTGAACAATAAACATTCTAGAAGATGGTGCTGCACAGTATCCTCTGCAGCTCTCAGAGGATGGGGCAGTGTCTTTGGTCTTTAGGTATTTGCTATCTCCTGTCTTCCACAACAGCTGATGACATATGCAGTCTATGCATAATCTACAAAGAGCACCTTTAAGCTTATACTTTAAATCAGTCAGGAGATACTGTTCCATACATTATACAGTGGCACTATAGAACTGTAACGAACTGTGGCAAAATCACCTTGTCCCATAATATCTTAGTCTTTGTGAGATTACCCTCTTATCAGGAGCTGAAAATAGTCTATTATCCAAAATTTAATAGGCTAACCCACAGGACATAAGGGTGTGTGTAATGAAAGTCAACCAAGGAGATTTATTAAAGGAATTGTGAATAGTGTCTTCTAAAGAACACATTTTTGGTGTCATCCTAACAGAAGAAGTGTAACAATTTGAGATAAGTATGTTTCACACATTTTCCTTTGATTTCATAATATTTCAGGAAATACATTGCCATTTCAAGGACTCTCTCTCTACCTCTCCTTTCATTGAACTAGTGTTATGTTTGGACTTCTGTAACAAAAGAGAAGAAAAAAAAATCAAATTGAAAGCCCCAAATCTAGTTTATATGGATTTTGTAAAGTCTTATTAAAATAAAGTTCTGAACAAGCATTGGTATATGCATGATCAGGGTGGGCCTAAGATTACATCCACTAACTCACTTTTCATAGAGCACAAAACAGCATGTGACAGTTTATACTGTATGTTAAAGGGTGAGTTAAAGATACACTATACAGGTAGTCTCTGTTTGAAAGAAATGACCAAGACATAACTTTGCTATCAATTTTCTGCCATGTTGCTTTTAAAATTAAAGGTATAAAAAGCCTCTTCCAAACTCAAAAGATGAAAGGTCTATTGTAATTCTATTTTTTTAAAAATCATTTGAAGAAATGATGGCTTGCTTATGGAGATGGCTAGGAGCATAAGAGAAGATGCATCTCTAGAGGATATATCATATTAGATGCAGACTTGGTTTATCTGCTAAAACAATTGCTCTGTCTTTTAAAATAAAACAAGACAGAGAAGCTCTTTTGAAAGGATGGAGCTCTGAAAAAGGTAAATGACTAGTTTATTGCCCTGATCCAACTAGAGCAGGAAATATCTGTTTGTTTATTGTGACCCTGGTATTTCTATAAGCGGATTAATTTTTAAACAAAAGGTGTCTAGTGTATTTATCTACAAGAAATAAAATAAGGGCAGATGGGGAGAGGCTGCCAAACTTATAGTTGCTCTGACCCTGGCTTCATTATAAAGGGTCCTTCATTATGCTAGTGCTATCCAGAGGTGCAGGTCCCTTTCCTGAAAGTGCTGGAGACTTTTCTGCTTTTAAAGATTTTCTTAGCCCTACTGCCTTTTCCAAGAACTTCTTGTCAAATAAGGGGACTTTTGTCTTTTCTGAGAAAGCAAATAGCCAGGCCAGCACTTTTTCAGATTCCCTGTAGTAGGGAGAGAGACAGAGGAAGACTTGGGGTATTTTCAGACGTGACGTTGGACATGGATTAATCCACTGTAGCATAGATTAATCCATGCCCAACGTCACATATAAAAGGGGCTGCCAGATGCTACCCTAGGCCGTAGCAGTGCTTAGCCTGGGCTGTTCCTTGGGACCATCCCCGAGGAACAATCCAGGCTAAGTGTTGCCATGGCCCATGCAACGGATGCTGGACCAGCCACTGCCTCATAGGCTGCCATGGCTACCCATCAGGGCGGGGGCAGGCCAGTCTGAGCAGTGCAGGGTAGGGCCATGCTGACACGTCTGCGCATCGCCTCTCCCCTTCCCTGGCTGCTGTTATGCTTCTTTGGCAGCCCAGCTGGCTCTGACCTGGAGTGATGGGTCCAGCTACGGCCCGCAGCAGACTATGGCCGGCCTGTCACATGTAAAAATACCCTTGGTCGGTCCTGGATTTATTTGTGCTACATCTAATGATCTTCTATCATGTAATAGCCACCAAAATGAATAGTGTGTTCTAAGGCCTTAAAATTAAACCATTGCATTGACTCTTAGCTATATGCACACGAGTTGTGATTTGACAATGAACTCTACATGAGTGGAGTCTAGTGGACCATGAGCATTAGGGGTATCCAAGATGTAGGGGCCCACCTATCATGATCAAGTTTCATCTGGAGATTCCAGTGTCTACCTAGAACCATACTTTCACTCTTCCTGTGCAGTGATTTTCTAGGCACTGATTTGGTCCTCTCCATTGGGACTTGGATTTTGAGGAAACTGTGCTATTTTAATAGCCTAAAAGCAAATTTTAAGCATTATAAAGGCTTCCGATAAGGTTTGTTCCTGATTGCTAGTCTTTCTGTGCTGAATGCCGAACAGATCAGGAGAGGATAAGCTTTCACCTTAGAAGTGAACACTCAGAGAGAGGGGCTGTCTCATTCCGAACACTTATGCCACAGGGGGGCAGGGGTGGGGGGTGCTATGTTTACACTTGGAAAAGTCCACGGTTCAATGTGGTCTTTACTTCAGCTATGTACAAGTGTTGGATCTTCCGCTCTTATGTATAGGTGGAAGAAGGGGGTTGGAGGAAAGAGAATTTCATTGGGCTAATTAAATTGGTTCAGTCCAAAATACAAGAAAGATGGGTTTATAAGAGATGGGACCATTGGTGGCTTGAGAGTGCATACAGCTCTTGGGCATTTGTACTGCAGTCTGTGGCGCTCACCAGAAACAGCTGCCTGGGACTGTGTTCATGCGGCTGATGCCTGAATCCACCAGACTGCATGGAAGCCAGAGCTTTCTGGAGGGGGGTGGGAATGGGATTTGGGAGAATCCACACAGCTCTATCCCCAGGACTGAGGGAAGCCACAATTAATGTAACTTCTACAAGGGCACACAGAGGATGTTTTTAGACCAGCACCTCTCCACTCATCATGCATGTTGCAGGGCCGGATTGGTGCCCTACGCAGCCCTGTAATGTGCATGATGGGTCAAGAGGCACTTGTCTAAAAACACCCTGAGTGGAGTTTGCCCTGGCTGCCCCATGATTATGGAACTCCCGCCCCTTGGAGATTAATCTAAGCCTGAGCCTGCTCATCTTCTGGAAGTGATGTAAGACCTTTTGGTTTGGCCAAGCTTTTTGGCAGGCAGGGACAGGGCTTGGTGGGATGGGTCATAGGGGACTTTTAGCTGTTTTTATGTGCTGGAAGCCACCCTGAGCCTTATTGGGAAGGGTGGCATATACATTTAAATAAATAAAATAAACAAATGAATCTTGTGGCTCGCTGGCATGAAAACTTTGGGATGTGGCTCTTGGGTATGGATATGCATATGTTCACAGCATTAAAAAAAAAAGTTAAATGTAGGGAGACGGTGTCCTCTCCTTCCCAACCAAAGCCAGGGGTATTTTCACTAGAAAGAAGCAGGCGGCCTTTCATGTTCATTAACAGGATGCTACACAAGCAATTTCTAGGAAATAAATATCTTGTCTTTTTCTGGCATTCGCGGCCCTTTCACTTCCCCGACCACCATCCTTTCCTTTCATTCTTTCTCTTTCCTTTTGGAAGTGGTTCTTCTTTCCTCTCCACTTGCTTTCCCACCCAGATCTCCTTTCTGGAAGGCTCTTTAAGCCGAAGCTGGAGGCACGCATCTCCCTTTCTCACATAATCTCTAGCTATCCAAGGCCGCTGTGCTCCCCCGGCTCTTGTTTTCTACCTGTTCTCTCTATCCCGAGCTGGAAGGAACATGCTCTCCTTCCGAAGGCAGCTGATGATGGGAGAGGGACTGTGAACGCTGGGACTTTGCCTCCCTTTGCCAGGATGCCCAAAGCCCAGCAAGACCTTGTCGACTCCACCCCCCCCAGTCGCATGATCCCTGCTCCTCACGGGGTCGGGATAGCTTGGGCATATCGGCCCCGCAGGGTGGCTCTTGCTGTGTGCCCACCCGCCCGCAATGAGAAACCCCCCCGCGCTATTGTCCCACTGAGCCTCCTGGAGGGAGCGGGGAGCAGGGGAAGTGACTCGGCTGGGGAGGACGCTACGCGGCCGGGCCCCGGCCAGGGGGAGTCTTCCCAAAGGGGAACCCAGGGGTGGCTCGCCGTGCGCGGCGGCAGGAGAGCGCGTTGCTGGGCTTTGCTCGCCTCCTCGTCACGTGGGCAGCAAACTTGTCTCGCAGCGGCATGAGGAAGTCAGCGGGACTGGGCTGCTGCTGCTGCGAGCCCCAGCTGAGCGGGGCGAAGCCTTCTCTCCCCCGACCCTCCCGGGAAGTGAGTACCCAGCCCCACCGCCGGGGAGGCGGGCACCCCACCCGGGCTTGGGCTGGCAGCAGAGGGTCTCCCTTCCAGGAACCGCCCCTCCCCACACTGCGGGCGGCCCCCGGGCTCCCTTCGTGCCGTTGGGGTCAGGGGGACCCCGCCGCTGACTGCGGAGCGGGATCAGGGCCCGAAAGCCGCAGCCGCTCCCTCCCCCAGGAAAGCGGGGCGGGAGAGGGGTGCGGAACACTCTGAGGGATCGTTAAAACTTGGGGTTGTTGCTCGCTCGCTCTCCCGTGGGGCGGGCGGGCACGGTCCGATTTGTTCCACAAAGATCGCGCTGCTGGGTTTGGTCGCCGGCCGCGGTTAGCAACTGCTTTGGGGGAGTCGTGGGGAAGAAGGAGATTGTAACCGCGATTGGAAGGGGAGGAGGCGAGAGATTCGCTGCTGTTTTGTCAAGTCGAGGAATGGTGCGGGCGGGAGAGTTGAAACGCAGAATAATTTCAGGGCAGACCTGGGTGCTACTACAATGTTGCAACTCGAGAGTGAGCTCGGGAAGCGCCCGCGTGTGTGTGTGTATGTGAGAGAGAGAGAGCGAGCGAGCGAATCAGCGCCGGGGGATGCTGCTGCTGGGGCTACTAGGGCACTAGGCAGATGAGAGCAGGGCAGATGCTGGAGAACTCGCTTGCTGCTGCTGGTTTGCTCGCTCCCGTCGGGGCTGCAAGCTCTGCTCGCCAGTCCCACGCGCTTCCGCCTGGTGCTCCGGAGAAACTTTCTGTTACTGCTGCTGCCTTGACTGGGCGGCCGCCAATCTCCTCCTACCGACTCCCCACGGACCCGGCTTGACTTTTCTTTGCAGGTCGGTTCTTTGCAAAAGCTTTGCGAAGTGAAAGCCAGGCAGCAGCAGGAACTGTGGTCCTGATGGAGGAGCTGTCGGGGGTAGAGGAGTGGCAGGGGGCTGCCCATAAGAGAAAGGCCTGGGCCAGCAGCCGAGGCTCCTGGCAGGCATCAGAAGCAGAGGATCTTGCAGCAGTCGCAGCAGAGCTGGCCCAGCAGGAGGATCTCACGGGTGGAAAACTGCCCCTAGCAGGTCTGTCTTGTCTGTTGGGAGTCCTGTGCTCTGTGATGGGAAGGGGGGGAATCTGATTGAAATTACAGAAGGCATGTCGGTAAATGATAGAAACATGCCTTTTAGGCTTTACAATACATGGTTAGTGCTTCTGGTTTTGTACCTCTCATTTTATCTTTAATTGGCCTTTGTGTGTGTAAGTTTAGCAAATCCAGGAGTCCTTATCTTTTTGTGCTTGCCAGTTGACGTTTGTGTGTCAAACCTTGAAAACCAATTCTGAAAAGGTCTGACTGATCTCTTTTGTTTAGCCATTTTAATGCAAATTACAGCTCTCTGCTTTTCTCTTTTTTCCCCCTCCAAAAGGTAACATTCCCTGTGAAAAGATTGCAATATGGCTCAAAGATTGTAGGTAAGTAATGTGCTCCAAGGGAGCAAAGATTGTATAGATCTATAAATACATGTTTTAAATAGTGTCTGTAACTAAAGCATTCCACTTTGGAGAGTAAGCATTGAAAAACTCCTCTCTGTGTATTGAGCAGGAAAAGTTAGTTGTCATATATTATTTCGGTGTAATGTAGTTTTGGCTTGTATGTTTTGTTCTGCGTTCACTGTGCCTATCGGGAACAGCTGAAGTTGGTTTTTCTGAGACTACTAGGGCTCTTTCATACAGAGAGTTACTAGGGAAGTAGTGCGTGAAGAAGTATAATTGCCTAGAGAACAACTGAAGTCTCTGTTCCGTTTGTCCTTGCTGATTTCATCTGTCTTGTAACAATGCATACCAGAAAGGGTCACTTTCTTCTAACACTGAGCAAGTAACTGTATTGCGGCACCAAAAGAAGTTTTGTTCCCAGGATTGCCAACTCTTGGTATTTTAGGGGTTTCTTAAATCCTGAAATCATAAGACTTGAGTTAAAAATCAGGATAAGCTTATCTTTGTTTTTTTAAAAAATGTCTCCTGTCCTCCCAGTTGCAGAAACAAGCTTACAAACATGACTGCCATGTACCAAAAGAAAAAGAGTATCCACAGTTGATTGTTTAAATTGAATGCTTTTTGATCACTAAGGGTTGGCAACCCTGTACTCCTAAAAGGTCTTTCTTTCATTGCAGAGGCTCTACTTAAAACCTTCCCTGTTCCCATCCTGCCTGGCTTCCTGCCATAGATTTAAAGAAACAGTACCCATTTCCTCATACTTTCCTTTTTCCTGTATAAAAATATAAACAAAAAGTTAGTATTAGATAAGAAATCGTTAACTCTGACAATTTGCAAGCTTCTCTCCCCTCTGTGTGTAACCATCTAAACAGTATTATGTCCAGCTGATTTATTTATAAAATCCTGAAAATGGACTGTTGTTCAATACGTTCTGATTCATTACTGGAATTTCCCCCCTTTTATCATGACTGGTGTGAATATTACTACTATGTCTACACACCATTTCAGCTGCATTTGTAACAAGCTGAAGATGCTGATTATTATTATTATTAATTATTATAAGCATCTATATAGTGCCAGCGATGTACCTGGCGCTTTAGAGAAAATAAGATATTAATTCTCCATTCTCCACTCCAAAGAATTCTGGGGCACAACTAAGAATGGAAGTGGATGTTAACAAATTTGTATGAAAGTAGGCTCTCCTGACATAAGCTCAGGTGCCCCATGGGCTGAGTTCAAATGCTTACAGAAGAAAATCTACCATGTGGGATTTCCAGTGTTCCTGTGCTGTAAGTTCCAGTGCTTACGGAAGAAACTTTAGCCTTTTTAAAAATATAAAACAAAACACACACACAAATGGGGGGGGGGGAGACACATAGGCAATTTAAAAATGGCCTGTGGGCCACCAAATGGCCACTGAAAAAATACACAGATATTGGCCTGTATCACCCAGAAGATCATATTTCATATTCCTGCTTAATCTGCAGAATCAGAATTATTTCAGTGCCACAGTGGAAACACTGAGGCAGGAATGAAAAGTAATTTGCAGGGCAAGGGCAAGAGGGTACAGGAAGATAAGTGGTAAAGCGATGTGGGGAAGGCATCCTGAGTCAGTGGGTGCTTTTAGACAGATGGGCTGCCCTGGTGCTGGTCGCACCAGCCTGCTTTACCTCCGAGTGGCTCGCCTGTCTAAAGGTGCCCTGCCAGATATGCAGGCATGGAAAGGGATCCAATAAAAACCAGCCATTGGCCATATTTGTCTTATGGACTAGGAGTTTCCCACCCCTGATCTATCTACTGACTCCTTGCTTTGGCACCATTCATCCTGTTATCCTTTAAGCAGAGACACTCAGGATGCAAGCTCACCTACAGAATTGGCAATCTCATTTTGATCCGTTGACCCAGCATGCAGCTGAATGGTGTTTAGACTGGTGTAAGGGTTGCCTATAATTCAGCAGAACTGATGTGGGGTCTTTTGTTGTAGAATTCTTGTAGCAATCGCTGCTATTCAGTGGATGGAGGGGGCTGGAAGGGAAAGGCTTGAAATCCTGCTGTGTCCTGACCACTTGGAATTTGGCTCTGGTAAACTGGGCCATTGTCAGTGACTTTTTCTTCTGGAATGCCAGAATGAGAAAAGATGCCTTCTAGCTTTACACAACTCGGCGACTTGCGGTTCTACACATTTTCTACAAATCTTGAAAAGGCAGTGGTTGCCAAACAAATCTCTTTCTTCACACAGCTCCAAGTGCTAACCAAGGATCTTTGCTAGAAGGTGGATAGAGCTGGTGGAGGGGTACACCGGTAGAATGAGGCCACATGAGATAGGGAGGGGAGGCTACTATCACTTGGGTAGCCTTACCACTCCCTGGGCAGCTGGGCCATGTGATACAGTGCATCATGTGGCTGGTGGCAACCAGGTGTCCTCCTTGGTATAGGGTGAACAGCTGCCTGCTATGCGATGTGTCCTTGGAAAAATTCCAAGGATGCATCATGGAGCAACTTTTCTCTACATGGGGGTATGGCTACCTGGGGGAGGAGGAGGTAAACCCATGTGTCCGGGCCCCTTCTGCCCGCCATGTGGTGAGCTCTGTGGCAAGGCTGTGAGCGATGGGCACTGGTGACCATCATGAGCGGTCATGTCCTGGCCGGGGGGCAGGCTCTCAGTACAGCCAGGCTGATCGGAGGGAGGGGGAGCCCAGAGGAGTGGATATGTGTCCATCTCCCCACCCTGACAAACAGCTGATTGGGGGGGGGCCCAGAGGAGCACACATGGGTGCTTCTCTGGGCCTTTCCTCCCCCAATCATCTGTTTGTTGGGGTGGGGAGGGGGCGTATGTGCTTCTCTGGGCTCCCCCTTCCACTGATCAGCTGTTGGGCACCCACTCTTATCAGGCTTCCCTTTCACATCAGCTATTGGAGGGCAGGGAGAGGAGCACATGCCCTCTTCTCTCCCCCCCACTGTAGCGGGCCCAATCCTTATGGGTGTGGTCGGCTCCCTGCTCTTCCCCCAGAGTGTGGTGGCAGTGATTGCCACCCCAGGGATTGGGCCCTCAGCATAGCCTCCCCCATAGTCTTCAGCTGACAAGAAGCACAACTAATAACTCAAGTGACAAACCCACATACACACACAATATTTCAGAAGCAGGAGTGTCTATTGGCTAGATCAGGGGAATGAGAGTGAGCATTTCTGCTACTCAGTCTGTGGCCCTTTTCAAATGGGCCCCGATGGGTGAGGTGATGGGTGTGCGCCTGTGTGGTGAGTGGAGGTGGGTGTGCGCCTTTCCCAGGGGTGCACACCCATCTCCACCCATGGAGCAACTGGCATGGAAGCCCATTGCTCGGGGCGTGGGTGATGGGTGGAGATGGGTGTAGCACGGGAGCGCACACGCACCCCCACCCGTCCCCCGCGGCATTCCCATGGGCGCCTCCACTCATCTCCACACAATGAAACTACATGGAGATGGGTGGGGGTGTCTCATGTGAAAAGGGCCTATGTTTACAAAGAAATCATTTACTTTTTGTGATATGGTGTCTTTCCCAAATATAAAAGGAGGAAAACATTTAATTCCCATGACTTTGTTAATTCATGCTTGTAACCTGCATTTTGAGCATGAAAGAACACGTACATATTTGTAAATGTCGTTGCTAACCAAAATTACAGTTTACACTAGCATAAAATAACATGCATTTGTTCCAATACTCAAATTGTACTTTGAAGTTGTTTCTTTGGTTGCCATGTAATGGATGCACTCCTCCGTCCGCCATTAAATTCAGTGGGAGCTGAGCTGTTCACGTCCTTGGGTGGAGGAGTGTGCTCATGGAAATATATGACATTTAGCACACCTTTAAATTCTGAACCTGTAAACAACTACAACTTTATCTACATAGTGCCTCCCCCACCAGATGACACTTGAAAAAGATCACAAAGTCAATACAGTCAAACAATGTAAAATCAAATTTAAAACAACTTTAACGGGGAAGGTAAAGAGTGAGAATAGAATAGATTAAGGGAAACCATCAGTGGATCCACTAAAGTACCCGGAGAACAAAAAAATCTTCAGGCACTTTTTGAAGGTGAAGAGGAAGGAACTAACGCACTCAGGGCCCATCACAGCAAATGCCAATTGCCTGCTGAGTTAAGGCACAATGGGAGGATCCCCAAACAGCAGGTAAAGTTCTGAATATGTTGAGATGCTATCGATTTCAATAGGGAGCTGAGGATGCTTAATGCTTTGGAAGAAGTGCTCAGCTCCTCTCAGGATGGTACTCAAACAGAACACTTACTTACATTATTATATTAGCATATATTCATAGATATTATATAGGTGGTGAACAACAAAGGAACCGGTTAGCTGTTTAAAAGGTGTCTATTCCTGGGTATAATTAAAAGTTTTTACAGCACTTGATTTGATTATTCACATTGCTGGTGGAATACAAAGCCACTGTCAAAACCTAGAATATATTTCATCAGTAGTGTAATAAACAACATTGGTGATTACAGTAACTGAAAGAGCTAGAGAGAAGATGCTTCTCCTTTTTTAGTTTATTTACTTTGTGCACCTGTCAGCAATTTATGTACCAACAGCACCACTGTTTCTCCCGTTTAGTGGATTAATTAGCTTCTCCTTTTTGTGTGCGTGTTTTTTTTGTGGGTTTTTCATGTTTTTTGGTTTTTTAGACATAGCAAAATTGGGCTGAAAACATCTTGAAAAAAAAAATCACATTTTTGTTTAAACAACTGACAGAGGAATTCAGGGACAGGTGTGATATCTCAACATACTTTAGCATTTTCTTTTAAAACCAGACTTCAAGCCACGTCTCTGCTAGAGAGTTATTGCCAAGCGACGTTATATTTCTAAACATATTTCCGATGACCTGTGTTGGTGATAGCGTCTTTCTTATTTACAACTTCAAAAATTCTGACAAACTAAATTGTTATGCTCTTGCAAACTTTGGATTCCTTTACAGCTCTAGTCCTGCAGTCAGTTGAGTTTTATGTTTACTACAATAAGTATTCCCTCTGAAATCAATTTTAGTTGGGGTTATTGGCAATAGTAGAGTCAGGGCTGCAATTCTGATCCCACTAAGTCAATAGCAAAACATCCATTGATTGTGGGTGCTTTTAGGCCGTTTTTAGATGGGACGCACCCACAGAAGTCCACCCATCCCCCACGGACCCGGGCACCCATCTGAAGGTAGCATGGGTGGAGGCGCATTCCCGCAACCCACGCGCTGCCCACCCGTGTTTTTCCTGGTTGCTCCGTGTCAGGGCATGAATGGGTGGTGCAAGCACACACCAACTGCACACCCATCTGCTGCTGTTTGAAGCCCCACCCCCCACACTGGAAGTGTGCAATGGCGCACACAGACCTGCCCCCAGGCAGTTCCATCTAAAAACAGCTTTAGACAAGCACCTACCCACCCAACTCCCACTCGCTATACATGTTGCAGGGCACCCATAGGGCACCACTGCAACCCTGTAACATGTATAGTGATGGATGGCGGGTGGGGAGGTGCTTGTCTACAGGCACCATTTAACTGGTGTCGAGTGCACTCTGAGGGCACGGTAGAGCCATTGACTTTAGTGGATGGAAGACTGAGCTTATGTTTTAAAAATGCAAATGGACCAATTGGTTAATTTGATCTCTGGGCTCTCATGAGTTAGCAGAAGGCTGTGTTTTCTTGGTATAAAATGCTTTTCGGGAATATTTGTTTGTTAAGAAAAAGTAATGTCCCCATGGGAATTTTTAAAAAAAAAATAATCATGGAAACATTTCGGTTGTTCCTCAGTTTACACAAGCTTCTGCTTCTTTTACAATGTAAATTTAGGATCAAATTTGACCTTTTGCAGTCTAGTTTAACTTTCTATTTTGAAGTGGTATTAATTCAAAAAGGGGTCAGTGGTTCTGTAATGAGATCTGCTTGTCAGATTTATCATCTTGTTTGTTTCAAAAGAATTTTTACTAGTGTTTCAACTGGAAGGAACTAGCTACCTATTTTTGCTGATATATTTGTTAGCAGTTTGAAGCAGTGTAGCAAGTCATGCAGTAGATCACAGCAGTACAGAAGTTCCCTTCATGGGTGAAAACAGATGTGACAGCCCGCTGTTCACATGTGCAGCTCTCCCTCCATGAGCTGGGTGTGGGGGCTGCTGGCACAGGTCCCTTCACGTCCCTGGTTGACCTGAGGAGCTGTCCACACAGGACATAACTCCTGGGTCCCTGCTGCTCAGCAGGAATGCCAGGAAGAGCTGCTGCCAAACAGCAGCTGGGGGCCCCAGAGACTGGCCCATACCTAGCCGGAGGGCACCCATCAAACAGCTGATCGGGGGCACTCCTCAGGAGCCCCCCATCAGCCGTTTGGTGCATGCACTCAGGCTGAGTGAGGGGGTGCACCTCTGGGCCTCCCGTCAGCTGATCAGGGGACCTGGAGGAGCATGTGTACCCTGCCCCCTCATCAGATGTTCGGTGGGGTTAGGGTGCATGTGCTCTTCCAGGCCCCCCAGATCAGCTGTTTGGCGGAATTGGGGTGAGCGGAGGGGCCTGATCGTGGCATAGCAAGGTTGTGGTGGGCCTGGGCTCATGTCCCAATCATGGGCCTCTTATGGGAAAGGGGATCCCCTAGAGTCAAGGGGAGGGAGGCAGGTCTTCTCCATGAAAGCTCCCAGCAGGCCGTCTGGAGCAGCAGCAATCTTGCCACAAAGGGGGTGGGGGCAGGGGCAGCAATTCACCCCCCACCCAATCGTAACAACTCTTTGTTGGTGGAGTCCTTTGCAAGTGTCCAAAGTACCACTAGGATGTTTTCAGAGCAGGCGGGCGCAGAGTGCTGGCTCCGCTTCCTTCCCTACCCAGTCTGAAAATTTCCTAGTGGTGCTCAGGCCACTTGCAAAAGGCCCCCTCAGGATCCGAGGCCTGGGCTCAATTGAGCCACCTCGTTCCATGGTAGCGATGCCCCCATCCTCTGACCTCGGGATGGGGCTCAGCGGGCAGAAAACAGATGGGAGGGAGACCATCGGCCCGCTTCAGCCTGGGTGGCTGGGCCTTAGCCCTGGCTGCGTCTCTGATCTCCACCACCTGATGTATACCGCCCCGAGGTGGTAGCAGGTGAACATTTGGCGGCAGCAGACCAGACGTGCAGGTGAGTCCTGGGCTGTGGTGGGCTAAGGTCACGTCTGTTTTCACCCTATGTTGCTCAATTTCACACTCCCCTCTTTCCCCCCCCCCCCCCGAATATGCACAGCTGCTGTGGAAAACAATCACTTAGGTTGTAAGTTATGTACAGAAGCCTAGAAAATGTTGCTTGTTTCATATTGGTGTTGCTTCTCTCTTGAATGTTTTATTAGAAAAGCATCCACTGTATGGCTTTTTGCTACGTTATCAATATTTTGAAGCAACAAATGAAATAAAATTGGCATATTTACAAAGCTTAAAGATAAAATTAAAACTTGTGTGTGTTTTTTACACCAAAACAGAAGTGAGGAAATCCTCCAGGATGAGAGATTTTTAAATGGCTTAAGTGTTTGTTTGGAAGACATTCCTGGCTATGGAAAAAAACATAGTTTACTTTATTAGAAAGTATTTATTAAACATGAAGAATTTTCAGGAAAGAAGAGGTTTTCAAATACCTCAAAGAGGAAATTTTACTTTTTAACTGTAGTTCGGTGGTCAGGCTATAAACTTTTCAAAACTGAAGTTTTAATGGCTTTTAACATACTTTGCACTGTCCTCATGTTTGCTGAAGTTCTGCTACTGTAGCAGACATGAAAACAAACATAAACATTGGAAAGCTTCCCAAAATCCACAGAGGGTGAAGGTCTAAATTCCTGTATGTAGTTTACTATTGCTATAGAAATTGATCTTGCCTGATCACATGGTGACAGGCAGCATGGTGGAGGGGGGTGGGAGGGAAAGACCGAGAGAGATGTCCCCAAAAACTAGCTGTGGTTTCTCTCTTCTCCATGATTCCAGCTAAGACATATGGGACAGGTCTGAGGTACCTAAGTGAGAATAGTTTTGTGGTCTTTTATGCAGCTCTTTATCCTAGATTGTTTCTGGTTTGTGTAATATTATCTTTGTTAATATCCTAAATTACACCTGCTCCACACACAAGTGCTATTTCACTTACAATGACGAGCCCAGGCAGCCTTTTCATTATGTGAAGTGCCTTTCTCTTGAGCATTACAAGGTAAGAAAGGTGCTTCCAAAACCTGGTTTCCTGTTTAATAGCATAGTGCACTCCCAAGCAAACCAGAATCAGCTGATTTGTGGGCCTTGCTGTTGTAAATATTCTTTTTTGAATGTTCCAGTTGGTCTTCCATTGTGCTACTGACTTTCTGTCTAGGTACATTTCTGTGTTCAAAGCCACCCTCTTTTCTTTCAAATGCACAGTTTTGCAGAGTAGTGGAACAGAAAGCAGCTCAAGGTAACAGAAAACTTGTTTGCTCAAACCACTTTTTTGGTAACTGTTTAACAGGCTGCAGAGGTGTCAGTCTTTGCTTTTGGGGGGAAGAGTACTTGCTTGCTGTTCTCTAGCAGCCAACATGAGGTGGGGAAGGAGCTGCCAGCCAGCCACTTTGTCTCACTAAAAAGAAAAACGTGCTGAAGTAGCCACTGGGGAAGTAAATGGAGAAGGACAGCGATGTAGCCATTAAAATCAGGGTATAAAGACTAGGCACGAGTGTTAAAGCAGAACATTAGATTTGCTATAGCTTGAAAGGCTTAACAAAAAAACCCTTCTTGTTCTAATCTCCATTTATGGCCATGAAAAAGGCCCAGAATTCCAGGAGATAAGGGTTTCCAGAGGTTTGTTTATCACCTGGCACACATTCACCTGTCTGAACAGTGTTGCTATTTCAATTGGCCTTTCATTGGAAGGTTTTTTTAAAAAATTATTTTATTTTAAACATACACCGTCAAACGTTTGTGGCTCGTCGGGTTTAAAGGTGGTGTGTAGCAACAGTAAACTTGTCCAAGAGAAATGACTTGTATTGTAAAAGAAAAGCTCTGTTTAGAAAACACACACTTTTCATTACAGAATTTGGCTTTGAAAGCAGAACAGATATTCTATTGTGCCATTGTTTGTTTGAAGAAAGATGTTGGTTACAGTGAAAGTTATCTCTTATTAAAACCTTGCATGCTTCCCTGATGTATACAGGGGGGAACGCCTACATTATTTGATATCTTAGGTCCTTTTCACATGAGAGGCCCCCACGCAACGCACACATTGGTGCCTGCATGTGCATGCGTGGGGGAGGCCCATGTGACCACCGCGACGGTTGGGTGGGCATGCATGCGCACTCCACCCATTGCCCACGCCTGGAGCCATCAGCCCAAACTGATCAGTAGAGATGGGTGTGTGTCCTTGTGATGGCTGCCCATGCGCTGCACACCCATCCCCCCCTTCACCGTGACCCGTTTGAAAAGGGCCTTAGACCTATTTGCCGTCCTGTAAGCCTATTTTCTGAGTTTATTTTGTCTTGGGATTGTTTGTTTATTTATTTGTTTTATTTATTTAAACAGTTTTCTATCCCGCCCCTCCTGCTCCAGGCAGTCCGGGGCAGCTCACATCGTAACCACACACACACCCCCGCTCCCCCCCCCCACACACATAAAATCCATAACAATAAAAGAGAAGGAAAACAGAACCACCACCTCCAACGCTAACCCCCACCCTACACTCCATCTCCCTCGCCAAAAGTTGTCTTAGTATAGCCAGGGTCTGGTTTACTATACTTTTGCTTGTGGTGTTAATACAATCAAATTATAACAATCCCTTTTCGTAATGAAGACTATCAAGTTTATAACAATCCCGAATTCCAGAGCCATTTCTATCGAGTGCGTATGTCCAAATCGCATTATAGTGAACACATTGATCTAATGAACTTTTTCTCTAGTCCCATGGGGGTTGTTTATACTGACGTTATATTGTATTTACACCAAGACATTCAGGACATTTAGCACTTTAGCTAGTCCTTAGCAGCAGTATGAGTCCCATTTGTTTGTTTGTTTATTTTAAGAATTTTATACCCTGCCCCTCCTGCCACAGGCAGCCCGGGGTGGCTAACAACAATAATAAAAATATAACACATTAAAACAGAGTAAGACATCATCATAAAATAACAACAATAAAAAGAGGAGTAAATCCACCACACTCTCCCCACCCTTATCCCTCTCCCTCGCCAAATGCCTGACGGAACAGCCAGGTCTTACACTTCCTACGAAAGGCTAGGAGGTTCAGGGCCAGACAGGCCCCCAGCAGGAGGGAATTCCAAAGGCACGGTGTGGCCACCGAGAATGCCCTATCCTGCGTGGCCCCCCGGGGGACCTCCAACACGGCGCCCCCGGATGACCGCAGGGTTCGGTCTAGAACCCGGGGAGTGAGGCTATCTCGCAGATAGGCAGGGCCCAGGCCACGTAAGGCTTTATAGGTCAAAACCAGGACTTTGAATCGAGCCCAGAAGACTATTGACAGCCAGTGCAGAGAACAGAGCACTGGTGTAATGTGCTCCTGGCGGCCCAGTTCCACCAAGAGCTGGGCCGCCGCATTCTGCACCAGCTGCAGCTTCCGAGCCGTCACCATAGGTAGCCCCACGTAGAGCACGTTAGAGTAGTCTAACCGAGAGGTAATAAAAGCATGGATGATCATGGCCAGGTCCAGAACAGAAACCAGTGGCCGAAGCCGCTGCACCAGAAGTAACTGGCGGAAGGCACTCTTCGCCACAGCCTCCACCTGGAGATCCAGGCGGAGCTGCGCATCGAGGAGCACCCCCAGGTTCTGCACCTGGGAAGTCAGGGGAGGACAGATCCCATCAACTGAAGGAGTTGCCACTTACCCACTAACATCACCTCTGTCTTGTCAGGATTCAGTTGCCATTGACTTGAATGGTGTTTGCAGAGGTTCTCAAACTGTGGGTCAGGACCCCAAGTAGCGTCATGCCATCAGTGGAGGGGGTCACGATCATGACTGATCTTTAAAAAAATGATATTCTGCATGTTCTTATTGCTGTCTGGGGCCATGGAATTATATTTAAGTCTCAAAATTGACTCTTGTGTGCCAAGCTTTAGTTATCATTGCAATAAAAGGTAGCACCGTTCTGTCTTTTACGGGAAGACATCAGGAGAGGAGAAAACAAACCCTTTATAACAGGAAAATAATCTCAGTTTCTCCCTCCTCTGAAATTAAAATAACCTTAAGGTTAATTACTATGACTGTAAACCAAAATTCAAGTATTATAAGCTCTCCAACCTGTTTCACTTCTAAAACAAAAATATGCAAAATAATTAGTCTTTTAGTCCATAGTCAAGCAAGATACAGTTAGCCATCCAAAAATATTCAACTGGCAGATATTATTATTATTATTATTATTATTATTAACAAACATTTATATAGCGCCAGCAGTGTACCTGGCACTTTACAAAGTAATAAAATAGACACGGTCCCTGCCCCTAGGGCTTACAATCTGAGAGACAGGAGCTGGGGGAGAGACTTAGGAAGGGGAACAGAGGGAGAGACAAGGGGTCTAACATTCATGAAGATGCGAGGTCTCAAGTGCACGTACTTGGCTTGGTTACGATGAGAATGACAGCAGGCAGGTCCATGTTGCAAGGATAAGGGTAAACCGATGGTAGGTATAGGAATAGTGGCTCAGCAGGATAAAGAGTCAGACAGAGCAGAGCGAAAGAGGTGAGTTTTAAGGAGAGATTTGAAGGTATGAAGGGAGGGGGCAAGGCGGATGTGGACAGGGAGGGAGTTCCAGGCATGGGGGGCAGCAAGTGAGAAGGGACGAAGGCGCTTAGGGGAGCAGGGAAGGCGTGGAAGGGTGAGAGAAGGGACAGAGGAGGAGCGAAGTGCACGGGCTGGAGTATGGAGGGCGATAAGTGCAGAGAGGTAGGGGGGAGCAAGGTTGTGAAGAGCTTTATAGGTGAAGACTAGGAGCTTGTGCAGGATTCGTTCAGGAAGGGGAAGCCAGTGAAGCGAAGAGAGGAGGGGCTGCACATGGTCGAAGCGACTGGCGAGGTAGATGACCCTGGCAGCAGAGTTTTGGACAGAGATGAGGGGAGAAAGGTGAGACCGGGGAAGGCCAGTGAGAAGGAGGTTACAGTAATCGAGGCGAGAGATGACCAGAGCATGAACAAGAGTTTTGGCAGACGAGACAGAGAGAAAAGGGCGAATCTTAGCAATGTTATGGAGGGAGAAGCGACAGGATTTAGCAACAGAGTCAATGTAGGGTTTAAAAGAAAGGGCTGAGTCAAAGATGAAGCCTAGGCTACGGGCTTGGGGGACAGGCAGGATGGTGACTCCATCAATAGTTATTGACAGTGAGGAAGGAGAGGAAGGATGAGGGGGGAAGATAAGGAGTTCAGTTTTAGCCATGTTGAGTTTGAGTTGACGTTGAGACATCCAGGTAGAGATGTCAGAGAGACAGTTGATGAGACGAGCTTGAACAGAGGGAGAGAGAGAGGGAGTAGAGAGATAGAGTTGAGTGTCATCAGCATAGAGGTGGTATTGGAATTACAGTAAAACAGATATTACAGTAAAATTTAAAACACCTAACTATTTATGGACCAAATAAATACTTTACCCCATCCCAACATAAAATAAACCAAAACAAGCAGCAGAGTCTTATCTCCAGTCTCCAAGTGCCTCACAAGGCCATGCCCTTGTGCGTGCAGCTTAACGGTACGCGCTGGCAGCGTGAGCCAGAGGCCCCCACTGCCCCAAATTCTTCTTGGGCTGCAGATTTGTGGGCGGGGCCTCAAAGCCCTCCTCTGCTGCTGGAGTAGCGCTGAAATGTCTTCCCAGTGGAAACAAATCAAATATCGGGGCCAAGAGGGGGAAAGGCAGCAGACTCCCAGCGTCCCAGATCCAGGCCAGCTCTCCTTCCTCCCATCATAATACTCTGTCCATTAAAGTAAGTGGCTCAGCTCCTATTGAATTTAACGGTATTGGATTGCCAGTTCAGTTACCATTGTACAGTATCATGGAATAAATATATAGGCCCTTTTGTTGAGTTGGCACCTAAGGGTTGGAATGATACCCTCCGAGCCGTCTGATCCAATATCTGCTTGATGGTTCTGACTCTCTTCACTCAAGAGCAGTGGCTGATTTTGCATGATGCTGTACAAGCAAAAATAGGTTGACTCCAGTTGGTAGCAGTGAATTATGGTCATTATGACTGTTTGTTGGACCTCGAATTCTGCACGAGATCCACGGGTCATGTATTATTTGTTTTTGATCGAAGATTATGTCTTTGTATATGTATAATCCAGCTTTTAAGATTCTATGAATCTGTTATGGATTTTGCTTAAGGGGTGTCATGATATGCTTGAGGATGTTAAATGTTAACAGGGGCTAGATCTGTATTTTGTGAGATTTGTTTTTTGTTGATTGTTTTAGTGATTTTAGTTTGTACTTGTTTGTGTTTGAGTCTGTGCTTGAGTTTGTATTTATCTGTTTAACCTTTAATATATTTGTAAAGGCCAATGGCCATACATAATAAAAATCTACCTACCTACCTACCATTATACAGTATCCAATCTTGCTGTCAATGACATGTTTGTTGTTCACCTCAAAGACTGCTGGATTGGGCCTTTATGGAAGCACTGTCTCTTTCTAGAGCTAGTGGTTTCAACTTAAGTGCTATAAAATAAGAACTCAAGTAAAAATGAAAATCCATAAAATGTCCGAGCTAGCAAAGGACTGAGACAACGGCTATGACTTTTATCTTGTTTCGATCAGACTGTGGTGTGTGCGTATTTTCACTCTCCTGAGCTCTGTGGGACTATTCAGTATTAGCAGCTACTGAGAAAAGATAAAATGATGACCATTTTAAAGACATATACCCACAGAGACTGCTATTTTTAATCATTATTGCAGATGATACTCATATAATGGAAGCTTTTCTTTTAGATCATATTGAGTTTACATAACCTTTATTTTTGCTGGTGTTTATTGGCTTGACTGCTATGTTGCTTTATAGGAACTGTTGCCTTTTTCATAACAAATCTTTGTTTAGGGGTTTGGAGGATCATTAAGCAAGTTATTTTCAACCCGTATATGTTTGTGCGTGCTTTCGGGAGGCGGAAATGGTCACTGAGGGACAACTTCTGCTATCACAATCCTGCTGCTTTAAGGAAGGACATGAAGAAGCATTATTTTCAAACAATGTTAGGCATTTACGCATGCTAATCTTTTTTGTGGTTTCAGAACGCCGCTGGGAGCCTCCCTGGATGAGCAGAGCAATCCAGCATTGAAGGGTAAGGAAGGGCACTCTCTTTTCTCACTGTCTGATTTCCTTCTCAGTGCACTCTGTCTGTTTTGTTATGTGTCAGTCTGAAAGCATAACCTTACCCACAAGCAGATGTGTTATCTGGGTTGGTGTTGCTAACATATTACCATACCTATGCAGTTGTGTTGAAAAAGTTTGAGGAGAGTGGAGAAGAATACTGTATGTTTCAACGTGTCTTTGTTTCAAACATGCTTTCCTATGCTTCAGCTTCTGTTTAGAGGCAAGATCTCAGACAGGGGCTGGCGTGGTGGTGGAGGAGGGGTGGCTAAGCACGCACTCTTAGAAAGGTCAGCTTTCCTACAATCTTCCTTTGCTTGCTGTAACTGAAGTTGCCACACCTGAAAATTTACCACCTGCGCGAGAACTGCATTCTAAAGTTCAAAGTACAACAAGAATGTGCAGGTAGTAGCAGGGCATATAGCAAGTATTTGCCATCTTGGGAGTGTTAGCTTGAGCTCCCTCCACTTGTACAAAGGGGAAGAAAGGGAATGACTGATCCAAGACTCGTTTCTTAACCCTGAAACTCCCTGGTAAGATGCCTGAAATAGAGCTTAACATTAGATACAGGGTGGTGGTGGCATTATAGCAACAAAGTACTTTGAGGCTGGTAGTCATGTTAAGTGGCTTACTGTTTGACATAGCAGGAATCTTCTGTTTGAAACGAGTTGCTGTGAAGTCACTACCAATTCTTTTTAGGTGTATTTAAGATATACTTTCTGGGATCTGAATCGTAACTTTAGCTTCCTAACAGCTTTCTTGGTGTATTTATAGAGTGGAAGTCCTAAAAGATCTGGCAATATGTTTTGGTGCAACCCAGCATTTAACTCTGTTAATATGCGGAACTAAAAATCTTGAGTGAGCGTCTGGCTAGAAAAGATCTCCACACACTACTTTTTTAACTGCTCCATGTATGTTTTCAGGCATGCTGGTGAGAAATGGAGGAAGTTTTGAAGATGACTTATCCCTGGGAGCTGAAGGTGGGTGTTGTAAGCTCTTTCTTTAAAACACAAGTTGTTTTTTAGCAGCATACAGTAGTTGGGCTTTATTTTGAAAAGCATTCCGGTTAAGCCTGTGCGTCAAGTTGGCTGACAACTGGGCAGGAGGGAGTGAAGGAAACTTAGGGGTTGCGGAGAAGAAAGGTAGGTAGATTTTTTTCACTGAAATTTTCTGAGTTTGCCTGCAGGCAATATCCAGCCTTGAAATGAGTAATTTTTTCTGCTCCTGCTCAAGGTGCTTGGCAGTACTTTCAAGAGTGTCATAGTTTCACTGCAAGCCTTGTGTGCTATTTTGTTTTGTTTCTCAAAGCCACTGTTCTGGTAGTCATGTGACTACAGGAGACTTGGTTTCAATTTTAAAAAAGTAAATTTTCAGTTGTAGAATAAAACTTGAAGATGTGAAATTAGTGTACTCCCAAAACTCAGAAACCTGAAGGCAGATAAATCCCCAAATTTACTATTCTTCTTTTTTTTTTTTTTTTTAAATATTATGATGATTAAGACAATCTCATGATTTTTGGAGCTCCTCATTTGTGAATTTTGAATACTTGAGCTGGTGATATTGCTTTAATGCTGGAGCTCTGGCGAAAGCACAAGCATGCCAGTGTATTTTTCTTCTTTTTTGCTTGAATGTAGTTTCATAATTTAAAGAAGCAAATGAAAAACAGCAGTTTTCCCACACTGCCTGCAATCCTCCAAGTCTTTAAGAAATGCCAGCTTTCTTTCTTCTAGTGTAGGTCCTAACCTTGTTGAAATGAATGGGAGTTTTACCAGTGACTCTATGGAAGCAGGACTGGGCCTACTGAAAGAGAAAATCCAAGCCGCTTTTTGTTAAAAATTTCCAAAACGATGAAGAAAGGAGTTTATTGAAACATTTGGCTTGATCTGATTAACTTATTGCTTTCCCACTTATATAACTTACTGAATCACAGTAAATAGGATGAAAAGACTCCTCCCATCAGACTTTTAATTTATAAGACTTGCCCAGTTTACAGAAAAACATTTTTGTGTTGTACTGGATAGCTTGCCAATCTCTGGGCATCTCAATGGAAGGAGAAGTTAGAGTCACTTACAAGGAAGATTTGTTTCCTCTCTCTCCTACAATAGCTGTGGAATGCTACCGGGTAGCAGAACTGGTTCAGTTGCATGTAGTGACAGGATATGGAAAGCTATGCAGGGTTTGCCCCTGGGCTGTGTGGTGACTTCCTTTGCCCCAGTATGCAAGTCTTTTCGTGAGATTGGCTGGGGCAGTGGCCTTTGGATCTACAACTACAGGGAATCAGCTGCTAAATCAGCCCAGGAGAATGCATGCAACTTGGAGCAGTTCTGCAATCAAGCAGGAAGATGTGTGAAAATAAACATGCAGCCGGCACGCTGACTGCATGCTGTGGGAGGGGAGCTTGAACCTGGCAGGGCCAGGTCAGAGCACAGATCAAACGTGCACCTCCACATGGTAAAATGGAACAAATTTGCAGCCGAGTGGCCGCACCCCAATACCCCACCTCCCACTATGATGGGCCGCCATGGCTACCAGCCATGGTGGCCCCCAGTCATTGGTGGGACAGCAGTTAGGATATTTTCACACAAGACACTCTCTACCCACCCACTATACATGTAACAGGGCACCCATAGGGCAACACTGCAGCCTTCCAACATGTATAGTGGGTGGGTGGGTGGTGGGTAGTGTCTTGTGTAAAAATGCCCTTTGATGTGCAGTCCCACTATAGCCTGCTTTGGCGTACCTGAGTGGCCCCCAGGGCAGCAGTGGGCCCATATCCAATGGGCTGGAAAGAAAGGTGCTGGTAAGTCTCTGGGCCATAGTGGGCCCCTGTCACATTTATTATCACTCAGTGTTACCTCTAGTGGCTGCAGAAACACTCGGTAATGATACCATTAGTAGGAGCTTGACAAAGGGAGCAGGACTTGGCCCCTTATTGTGAGCATTTTTAAGATGATGGGTGCGACTCGATGCAATGCTAGATATTAAGTTTTGGTCTTACACATGCTTTATCCTTGCTGATCCTGGGTATCACAGAGTTGCAACTGTTGCTAACATGTAGCTGTTGCTACATCTTGATAAGTACACCACCTTACTTCCAGTTCATGGTCACCCCTGGGACCACAAAGAGCCACTCTAATTCCTTCGCGTCTCCAGGGTGACTGTTAACTGTCCCTGGAAGCCCCATCTAAACTTAAAGGGCATGTGCTATTTTTAAAAACTTAGACTCAGAATGTTATGGTTGGAAGGGACCGCAAGGATCATCTTGTCCAACGTACACCTCTCTCAAGCCTTTCTGTAGTGAAAACCATGGATCCAGCCCACCAGGAGTCAGAATGCCAGTGTTCTGACCCTTGTGGAGACCTGGGTGTTTATTGATTTGTGGCGGGATGACAGAGTCCAGAAGGGTGTTGGAGAAAACTGCTGGATTGTGACCATTTTCCAAAAGATTTCCAAGGAGAAGGCTGCCTGAGGTTTTTGCAGGGACATGGGCACTGTGCTGCCAACAAATGAAAAAAAATCTGCATTGGGGTTACAAAGAAATCAAAGATAGCAGCTCTCTTTCAGGACATATCTACCAGACAGCTCCATACTTAGAGCTCCCGAAAGAGTTTCTAGCCTACGACAGGGTGATTGTCAGGTCCAGCCTGGTGGGGATTGTTTTAACAAATTGGGACTGGGAGGATGCACTTCTTAAGCAGATTGATCTCCCATTTTGAAGCAATGTCTGTGTAATAAAAGCAGAAAAAAATTCTTAGTATTCCTTTGCTATGTAAGTTCTTATGTACTGATCTCTACAATATGGACCTAATTTAGATGCTTGCTGTCTAGGCAGAATATTGATGAATTGAATTTGTTTGACAGATCCATGCACTTTTCTTAGATGATTCTCAGGGGAAGGCACGCTTTGTCTGCCTGTCGTGGAGCATTTGTAAATGGTGAATAGTTCCATTAAGAACCAGTTCTTAAAACTTGTGGGTTGACAGGACCTTGCTGTGCTACATTCACAAAATTGCATTCCCTCTTCTTAGAAATGCATAAATTAACTTGGCTGACTGCTACAGTAACACAGCCTGATTTTGCATATCCTTAGTTTTGAACATTCCTAACTTACATACAGGCCAGCATGGTCCTTTTCAAACAAAACACTCTAAGGCTGTTTTTACACGGATGCCCCCCGCCACTTGGTTTTTGGGTGGGTGTGCGGGAGGGTGTGTGTGTGTGTACGCTTGGGTGAACACCAAGTGGGATGGGTGGGGGTGCGTGTCTCCCCCCCCCCCCCCGTGCAACACCCATCTCCACCCACGGAGCCCTCCGGAAAACCGGAGGAGGCTCCATGGTTGGAGGTGGGTGTTCGTCCATGTAAAAGAACACACACCCTCCGGAAAAGCGGAGGAGGCTCCATGGTTGGAGGTGGGTGTTCGTCCATGTAAAAGAACACACACCCTCCGGAAAACCGGAGGAGGCTCCATGGGTGGAGGTGGGTGTTCGTCCATGTAAAAGAACACACACATACCTCCACCTACCGCGGCAAAATAACCATCCCTTCACCCACCTCCGTCCGTGTAATAGCAACCTAACATGTTACATTTTATTATACATGTTGCAGGGCTGCAGGTGTGCTCTATGGGTGCCCTGCAACATGTATAATATAATGCAACACCCATTTTATCAGTGTTAGAGTGTCTGTGTGAAAAGGTCCCACTTTGGCAAAATGATTGGGTTTGTTCTCTCACTGTAGTGTATGAATAACTCATGTTGGTTTCCATAATAGGACTTGTATTCTTTAGGTTTCATCAGACAAAACTGAATCCATCCCATGTTTGCATGATTAGGTAAACACATTCCTTTTTCCCCAAACGAAAAGCCCTTTTCCCCTTATGAAAAACATGATAATATTGTTGGGGACAAAAATCATGATAATATTGTACTATTATACAATAATGCTACCGTATTATCATTATACAATCATGATAATAATCAGTAATACAAAAGGGCTCATTTCTCAACCATTAAAGTCAATGGCAAATTGATGGAGGATTGTGCCCCAAATTAGGTGACACATGTAGACTTGCATCATAAATACATATATTTGCTTCTGCTCTGATAAATTTAGTAGTAATATGCCAGTTTTCAGCCTAATCTTATCATGCATGCATCTTTCTCCACACAAAACACCTTGAATATTAACTAGTAGGATTAAGAATGTGTTCAGTTCAGTATCTCACTGTAGTATGAGTGCGATATATTTGCAATATAACATGGATATAATAGATTTAAATCTTTGTCTGAAGAAGGCTACAGAAGTAGCCAACGTTCATTGCTACAAATGTGTACAAATACAGATTGTTTATTTTTTATGTGGCATGTACCTATGTTTTGGGGGTTCAGTGGCTACCATTTCTTAATGATCATATAGTCTGATATGAAGGCTCTTTATGCACAATGATACTGTCATTTCTTTGCAGCTAATCATCTACATCAAAGTGATGCACAAATGGAAACCTGGTAAGTGTCCTTCACTTTTTGTGGGGAGAGTGAGAGTATTATTTTGGTTTAGAATAAAAGAGGCGTATTGTGAAGTGGAGATAAAATAGACAGCTTCAGCATGCCTTCTGCAGAAGTGTTTATTCCTTTGAAACATAATATAATCATGATAATATTGTACTATCATTATAGAATAATGATAACGTATTATCATATACAATCATGATGATAATCATCGGTGTAACAAAAGGGCTCATTTCTCAGCCATTAAAGTCAATGGCAAAATGTTGGAGAATTGTGCCCCAAATTAGAAGGGGGTACATGTAGATTTGCATCGTAAATACATATATTTGCTTCTACTCTGATAAATTTGGATTTTCAAATAAAAAGAGTGAAATTTCCAAATATCCAACACATTCCCTTAGGATTTGTTATGACCTTAATGCAAACCACATCTAGCCACCTCAAAGGCTTTATTATGTTTTTAACAAGTTCCAGGAGAAAAACAACTCCAGTTTCAACATTCGAGATGAAACCTTTGAAGGAAAAGCCTTGGGATACGGCTTTGTTTTGCTGAACTCTCAAAGTGAGGCTTTCATAACTGCTGACAGAGTCCAAACACTCCATAGAGTAAGCCTTCCTGCAGCTCTATCCCAGTTAGACTCAAGAGGATAGTTCCCTGGGCTCACTTACTCTGCATTAATTTAGCTCCTATATGGTTCCTGCCACATGTACACTGGCTTACCTTGTAGTAAAACACTTCCATTGTCTTTGATTAAGAATCCACTTCCCAAATGGAAGTCATGTAACCCCTGGGGAGGTTGGCAAGTCCTGAGGTGACTGTCAAGCAGGAGAGAGGATCACAGTTCAGAGAGGAGATATCAGAAGGGAAACACATGAATAGACTCCATCCCATTCTATTTCACCCATTTGGGAAATACCCCCATATATACAGGCCTGTCTGGAGCAACTTATTCTTCATCTTCTTCTGGGCCCCAACCCCTGTCTTGCACTAGAAAACCATACAAATAAGGCCACTGAAATTGGCATTAGCAGCCAAGAGAATGCGACCGAGCATTGAACATCTCCATAGTGAAGAAGCCACCTTATGTGTGAGGTAAGGGAGTGGGGAAACATCAACTTCAGTGTGGTAAGGGCCCCTTTTGATACTTGTGGGGACCTTTTTCAGTCAATGAGAGCAGGAATAGGGAGGTAAGACTGCAATGTTAGGGAGCTTAGAGCAGTTCGCTCACCGCTTTCTTCCCTGGTGTCTAAAGCTGTTGGGTTGTGTGTATCTTCTTCTTATGGTTCTAAGGATTCATTTGTTTCTACGTACTACTACATTATTTACAGGGACCCATGTTCACTGTGTTCCCCATTGGTGCTACTGGAGAAAATGCAGTGAACACAGGTCCCTGATTTATAAAACAAGACGGAGTTAATGTTGACAAAATGATGACAAACAGGAAGAGAGAAATTACACAGTGCTAGAAACTTCATTGCTTTTAAAAAGATGGAGAACTTGTTTGGGAGGAATTGGTTCCTCATCGTACTGTGTTGCATTTGTCTTGGCAGCAATGGTATGTTCGCTAAAGAGAGGAGACTTCAGTTCCATCAGAAGGGGAGAAGTATGAACTCCACTGGCTCTGGGAAAAGCAGTACAACAGTCTCAAGGTAAAGGTGGTCCAGGACCATTCAGTGGAAGTGAATACATATTTTGACAAGAGTTCCATCTTCCATTTCTAGTCACTGGGGGCGCAGCCCTTCATCCATTAAAGACAATGCAGCTTGAACCATTGACTTTAATGGATAGAGGATTGCAACCTTAGACTTGCAGACCAATGCTCAAGGCATTTGGTGCTGACACTGTGGCTTACCTCCAGTGCGACTCCAGTTAAAGTATATGGTTCTTATGTCAGTGCTCCGGGTTAGTACTGCAGCTAAACAGCTTGGAGGTTATGCTGTTGGAAGGTGACCGTTTGGCTTCATTGGCAGCATTCCCACTGATTTCAATAAAGCCAGGCTTTCACTGAGTTTGATTACATGCATTGTGGTGCATACATTAGTTGTAGAGAAGAGAATTGTGCATGAGTTCGGCATTTACTGTTGTGATTTGTACTTTCACTTTCGGGAAGGTATTCTTGATACAGGCTGGTAGATCAAATTAGTAGCTAGCTATATTGAAGGAATCCTGCACTAAAGAAGGAGTGTGTTAGAAAAAATAATAATCTTGTGTTCTTTTGTCTAGTGTGTCTGAATTACTGGAGCTTTACGAAGAGGATCCTGAAGAAGTGCTTTATAATCTTGGCTTTGGAAGAGATGAGCCAGATATTGCCTCTAAAATTCCATCAAGATTTTTTAGTTCATCATCCTATGCCAGAGGGATAGATTTCAAAGTGTTTTTGAGTGCCCAGATGCAGCGCATGGAAGTGGAAAATCCAAATTTTGCTTTAACAAGTAAGAATGTTTTTAAAGTGAAGGTTCATTCCAGGTTTTAGTTTGTTTGTTTGTTTGTTTGTTTGTTTGTTTGTTTGTTTGTTTGTTTGTTTGTTTGTTTGTTTGTTTAGTTTGAAAATTTCTACCCTGCCCCTCTTCCTCAGGGTGGCTCACAACCATTTCTTAGCGGCCTCAAAAGTAAATCCACAGACTAATATCCTGGAAAGCTTGTACAGTGTATTAGTCAAATATTGGATGAAAACAGACATAACACTAACCACCCTTGGTGGTTATTTATGCATGTTGCAGGGCTGTATTGGTGCCCTATGCAGCCCTGCAACATGCATAAATAACCACCAAGGATGGTTAAAGGGTGGTTAGCGTCATGTCTGTTTTCACCCATTGACACCACTGAACCCAGCAGTAACATTCTTGATATCTGTTATTGATATGTGACCTATACATGCACATTTTTGGGGGGGTGGTAAGAGTCACATGAATTTTACTTTTTTATATTTTTCCTTTTGGTTTTTTTATTTTGAAGACTCTGATGCAGTATTTCTCTTTATTGGTTCATTTGCATCTTTAAAGTACTGATTTGCCACAAAGTCCACAGCATTTCAGAGAAGCCTCATGGCATGTAGAATCTTGGAGTAGGATTCTAAAAAAATTAAGTGTTGCTCTGATCCTACTCCCATTGAAGTCAGTAGTAAAATGGCTGTTTTTAGTGAAATGGCTGTTTTTACATGGATGTCCCCCCCCCCACCCACGGAGCCCTCCGGTAAAACGGAGGACAATCAGTGCAGGGCAGAAGGAGGAGGTTAAACATTGCACAAAATTTGCTCCCATGAGAATAGTAGATATTGCAATTAGTGACAGCAGTGTAAAACGCCTAAAGAAAAAAAATTGCANCGGACGGCAGTGAGTGGGGGGATAGGTGTGCGCCTCTGTAAACACCACGGGCGGTGGGTATTTGTGCGTGCACACTCCTGACCCACTTCCACCTCCACCCACCACACACCCGCCTCCACCCACGGAGCCCTCCGGTAAAACGGAGGACAATCAGTGCAGGGCAGAAGGGGGAGGTTAAACATTGCACAAAATTTGCTCCCATGAGAATAGTAGATATTGCAATTAGTGACAGCAGTGTAAAACGCCTAAAGAAAAAAAATTGCAGGGGACAGAAATAAGGGTGCCCAGAAATAAATAGTGCAATTTTAAGGTCGTGGCAAGATCGTGGGAACAAGAACAGTTGGGGAGACACCATCTCATGTGAAAGCAGCCTGAGATATTGCTTAGAGACCATCAGCAAATTTTTGTTAATAGAGGTATCCTAAAGACATGAGTTGGTAACGAGCAGGGTTTGTTTTGATGCAGATTTCAGATATGGGGCAGTTGCTCACATTGGATACCGCATGTCTTTGGGAGTTGGAAATCTGGTATTGTCTGTGTGCAAAAATTTGGTTAAATTTACATTTTTGTCCGGGAGAGAAAATTCAGTTGCAAAAGGCATTTTTAGCCTGGCTGTAAAACATTTAGACACAATGTCTGCACTCTGCAAACTTTTTTTCTGCACAATTATCCTATTAATGCAAGTTGGATTACTCCAGAGTAAGTGGTTTGAGGATTTTCCTCATTACCACCAGTTGTTGTTCTCATTCACTATTTTTGCTTTGTCCTGGACAGGTCGTTTCCGTCAGATTGAAGTGCTTACTACTGTGGCCAATGCCTTTTCTTCCTTATATTCCCAAGTTTCTGGGACTCCTTTGCAGAAAATTGGCAGCATGAACTCAGCCTCTTCCAGTAAAGAGGCATCCAGCCCTCCTCCTTTAACTCGAAGTAACACTGCAAGTCGTTTAATGAAGACTTTATCAAAACTCAATCTTTGTGGGAACCAACAGGTAGGAGAAGGTGGTAGCTGTACGACTCCACCACCAGTTGAAAAAGGAAAAACTTCAAATGCCCATGGGACTGATGAAAATGAGGCTAAAAATGAATCAAAATTACCAAAACACTTCAAAAAGAAAGACTCCCCATCCTTCTTGGCCACAGTAAAGGAAGAAATTTCTAGCAACCAGCCTGGTATTGTGGATGCTCTTAATTCTGCAATTCTTTCTGAGGAAACTACTGTTAAACAAGGTATTCCAGGAGATACGGTTTCTCACACAGAGGAGCAAAACAATGAATTTTCAGATCACCAGAACATACTGTGTGAAGAATCTGGCATTGTAGACCCCTCCAATCTCAGTAGTGAATCCAGCATGTCAACCCCTCATGAGCTTGCCACTGGCACTGAGCTGCAACCTCCGCCTACATTAACACAAGATAAAGAAACCAGCACCCCTATAACAAATCCATCGATAATTAATCTTATGTTGCAGCAGAAGGACTCCTTTGAGATGGAAGAGGTAGGTGCAAAGAAATTATCTTATTTTTGCAGAGTTCAACTAGCTTGGTTCATCTATACACGAAAGTAGGAAACACAGAATCAAGAAGGTCTCCAAAAGAAACCAACTGAAAAAGTTGGTGCAACAAGAGGCTATTTGATGTGAAGCTCCATGCCATGAAAAAATACTCATTTGATATTGGTTTTATCCTACATGGAGTATATAGTTAAATCATAGGTTGTCCCTTACTACTTTTAATTCCTATTCTCTTTGAAAGATGGTAACTACGGCCCTTTTTACATGACCGGAGGTGGGTGTGGGGATGGGTGTTTGGCCGCAGTGGATGAAGGTAGGTGTGTGGCTGTTTACGTGGACACACACCCATCTCCACCCACGGAACCTCTTCCAGAAAGCAGGGCTGTGCCTTTTGAAAAGCAGGACTGCAAGACTTTACTGCAAAGTAGGGAATTCCCAAATGAAGCGGGACTGATGGAAGATATGTGTTTGTGAGATTCAACAATTTTCCTTTTTGTTGTTTTGCTAATAGTGGTTACTGGATAGTAGTTACTGCTTTGAAACTGAGTTGAAGTGCATGTTAAATTAACCTCCAAAATATTGGAGATCATGCCTCCTAAAAAAAATACATGGTGATGAACCAAAGCAGAGCAGGTTTGTTCTGCTCTGTTTGAAATAAGCATCAATCCTCAAACCACATATTCTTGAGACGTACTGTTGATGTTGTGACGGACTGAGCAGGGCTTCGACTTGGCAGGGCTTCCACTCAAGCCTCTGACCAGGCTGGCTTCTGTGTCGAGTTTTTTCGGGTATGGGTCAGGGCATAGTTAAATTTATAATTAAGACCAGACTGCAAGACATTTTTGCACAGTCTGATCTGGGCTGTGATTTCCTCAGCTAAAACAGCGCCTTGGTATGGTAAATTCAAATCCCAACACCAGCTGGGGCATTATTTGACTGCAGTAGCAGGGAGCTCGCTTTATTGAGATTCCAACAGATGCCCTCTAGGGTTCTGGCTGGTCATTACAAGGATACTCCATACGCCCAGAGACTGTTTTTGTCATTCAGGTCATTTCGAGGACGTTCCACACTATCTATTTAGCTGTGTGGCATCAGCAGATATCGATCCAAATTATTGACTCCCCTAATGGCAGGTAAATTATACTGGTATACTACTTTGAAATTTTCATTCTTGCTGGCAAGCCCGTCAGTTCAGACTACTTTGAAGGTTGCTAACTTTGCACATGCTCTTGCCACTCGTAGGCGCTCTCTGCAAGACAGGAAGGCTGTTGGGAATTCCCCCGAGAGGTTGTCTGATTAGCTTGCATGGACATTTATGTCTGATGTCTAATTTTATGTTTTTATGCTTTATGGTTAATTAATTAATTTATTTATTTCATAGATTTGTACCCCACCCCTCCTGCGAACTAGTGACTCTAAGTGTCTAAGTGACTCTTGATCTTTATTGCTATGCTGTTTCTGTGTTTTTTGTGGTGTTTGTTCTTTTTTATGTGATGAATTCATTTTGTTATGACTTACAGTCGAAACAAATAAACGTTTACTACTACAGCTCTCTAACTTCACTGGCCATATTTCCACTGGGTCAGGCACCCCAGAGCTGCAGAGTGGTTAGCTCAATCTCTTGGGTATAGAAGAAGGATAGGGTTTCTTTGGGTAGACAGAGTCAGGCTTCTCTGAAGGTCTAAGGGGCACTGGAACACACCCACCCAACTGTAGTAAAGGAAAAACAATTTATTCTAACAAAGTATAAGAACAAAGCCAATTGGTGAGAAAGGCCTGATGAAGGTAAGGTTATGGCAAGCAAAGACAACTAAATAAATGTAAAGAGCAAACTCACAAGCTTATAATGTCACTCAGTTCCCTTATCTGGCTCTTCCTAAGCTGGGTATACTCATAACCCTGGGCTGGGGTGTCTGGGCCGGGTCTTGTCCTTTGTTGCGGCTGATCCCCTTGGGTGTCAGGTTGAAGAAAGACCATGTCCTTTGGGGAGAAGGGTTCCCATACCTTTCCTTAGCCTGGGGTTGGAATCTGCTAGAAATGTCCCCATATAGAGCCTTATGGGTGTGGACAGGAGCTTCCCAGTCTCCCTTTGGCAAAACTGGGTTGGCTAGGTCCTTTTGCAGCCCCATTGAGAAGAACTTGAGCATGATTCGCACCCATTGTCCTGAAGGTCGCACCCCGACCTGCCCCTCAATTTATAGCTTCCCCAAGCCCACAGGTTGACTTTATTCACCTAATTGTACCCTCCACCCCTATTCAAGAGTACAATACCATGTGCCTTATTCAAACACAGAGAATGTAACAATCCATTAAACAACGTCCAAACACGTAGTGTGTCAGTTCGCAACTCCCTGTCCAGTGACCGACATCAGTAGCACTGCTCTGGAGTAAGTGGTTTGAGGATTACTCTCGTAGTGTGCAATGATACTGATACATAAACATAGCTGTTTGAACAAGATGAAGTTCTTGGGAATTATTGTTTATACAAAATAACATGCATTTAAACTGAGTTTTAAGTCATGGGAGGAAAGAATTTGTCTTTTCTGAATGGAAATAAGTACAGTACATGGTAGATCAATTTTATTTTCAAGTTTTTTGAGGAGCAGTGCTTGGCTTGGAATGTATTTATCCACATAACGTGACAAGTATATTAATGCCATTCTTTTCCAGCTATCCTAATGCCTTTGAGGCTTGAGGTCTTTCAGGAAGTCTGCTGCTGTAAAGATAGCCCGTACGGGAGTGAGTCAGAGCAAGATTTCCCTCAAACGCCCTTCCTTCAGCTAGCCAATTAGATCCTTTTTATGTCTGCATATACTATTGATATTGGCTCAAGAGATGGGGAGGGGTGTAGTGGGCTGGTAGAGCAAACTCACACAATTGAAACTTAAGCGTGATTTTGATCCTGTAGACCAGGCAGTCAAGAGGTTGGAGTATTTACAGGAGAAAGGTGCTGGCAGTGGGGAGTCCAATAAGCATAGACTTTGGGAGCAAAGCAAAGCCTAGAGAACCAAGGTAACTTTCCCGGGACACCAGTCTGATCAAATGACCTGGAAAACTGGCTGTGGCAAGGCGCAGTTCCCCAGGGGTAAGTCCTTTCAGGGTCAGACCTCTGTAGTCACGTGGATAGGGGAATTCAGCTCGCTTCAGTCACTTGCTGCATTGGGTTTTCACTTAAAAGTCATTTTAATAGTAGTTGCACTTGCTTCCTGCTACACTGGCTTTTTAAATTAAAATATTAAATAGTTTCTTTAGCTTGTAACTTGTCGCGCCTCTGTTAGTTAAGGCGAGACAGTGATTCTGCTGAATCTCCATCTATCTTTAACATGGGACTTTTGAATCAGCTTACTTCCGGGTTGCGACTAAGCGTTTATCAGGGGATATCTTTAGATTAAGTGGCATAGGTTAAAGTGAATATCCTAGATAATTAAAGGGAAATATTTAGTAATCACTGGTGCTTTGGAGAACACAATTGTATCCTGAACGAAAAGTTATCAGGAGTTGAACTTCCTATTACGGTGAATGGTATAAATCCTTAAGTCACGCATGCATGTTACATCGCTGAGCTGTATCTGGCTCCGCTAAGTGCATGTGGGTGAGAGACATTTAAAGCCTGTTCCCTGCCCCAGTCCATCTCAGCTGGGATGCACTGAGGCAGGGAACTGGCAGGGAGATGGAAACCTTGCAAAGCCACATAGATGGAATCGGGGGCATTCTGCTGTTTGCAAGACAGGAAGTATAAACAACGAAACCACAGCATTTATACTTCCTATTTTTCAAACAGCCCAACGCCCTGGGATAGGTTTCAATCTCCCTCACCAGTTCCCTGCTTCAGTGCACCCCAGCTGAGGTTGGCTGGGGCAGCAAACCTGCTTTAAATGTCTCCCACCCGCATGCACTTAGCAGAGCCAGAAATCATGGTGGCGGCTTCAGCTGGCAGCCTCAGATACAGCTCAGCGATGTGTAACACATGCTTTCAGGGTTGAGGGAAAATGGCAGGGTTGTGGATATTGTTATATTATATCGTATTGTATTATGATGATAGGGTTCCTCTGTGTAGGAGCTATACCCTAAATTATTTTGTGAGCCGCCCAGAGCAGGATGTAAATAAATTATGAAATGAAATTAAAAATGAAATGGACGTAACGGAGCCATTCAGAGCGATCCCACTGCTCCGCGGCTGGCTTGTTCAGCCCCCTTGTAAACTTCACCAGACAGTTCAGGTGCAGGGGGTGAAGTCAGGTGGGAGGAGCAAGGGGGACCAGTCTGGTTGGGGAAAGGTCTTGCGACTTGCACCAGCCACAGATTTACAACCCAACTGAACGAGCCCGGAGAGTAGCAGCTGGATCGCTCTGAAGGGCTCCGGGNAGAGAGCTGGGCGGGGGATAGTTGGGAGGGGGGTAGAGAGCTGGGGTGGGGGTAGTTGGAGCCATGGGGGGTAGAGAACTGGGGCAGGGAGGGTAGATTAATACATTTTATTCAAACACCTTAACAAGTTAATTATTTATTACAGTAGAACAACTTATAGATTTCCAAACCAACTATATCATTTCAACACCAAAATTATCTCATTAAGGCGTTTGAATGAAAATGAATGTATTAATCAATAGAGCTGGTGAAGAGGTGGGATATTTTTGTTGATACTATAACGTTGATATTTAAGAAAGAATGAGAGTTATAATGTTGAGAAGACATTGATATAGACAGAGTTGTTAATGAAGGGTATGTGATAGTACTCAATCGATGTAGTTGAAAAGGATGTATTATAATAGTAACATATTTTTAGGTGGTAGAGTAGTGAAATTGTTGTTTTTCACCAATTAGCCTTAACTATGAATTTAAAAGCGAAGGTTTTTAGAGTTGGTTTTAATTTCAGTGATTGTGTAACTTGTCTTAAATCGCTGTTCTTGCTGTTGTCTTTTTTCAAAATACCCAAAACTGTAGTGGAAAAGTCTTATTACTTACATTGTTATTCAAACCTAGAGGCTTCCCTTGTTACAGCTACTGGATGCACATCAAAAAGATGGTGCTCCAAAAAGCATTTGCAATTTGAGAAAAGTGACAAAAAATGGATACAAGCAGTAAATGGGGGTCTGGGGCAGTGAACCAGCTTTAAATGTCTCACCCGCATGGACTTAGTGGACAGAGTTGGTTTTAGGGAAAGGGGAGCACTCAAACCCTAGTCCTACATAGTGACAAACATAAATTTAATACAGAAATTCATAATATAAAATGTGCAGCATATGTCACCTAGCTCATGATATTGTTTAACTTTGTGATATTTTGAGTCATCCAGTGGAAGGAGGAATAGACTCTCCTGTGTTGGCCTCTCCCAGGGCCTCCCATGTGCCTAATGCTGGGAACATGAGGTAACAGTGAAAAAGTAATGACTGGGGATATTGCCACTTACATGTGTTACCAAAGCATTTCTAGAGTTCTCTGTCATACTAATTAGAATATTGAAAAGAGTAGCTGAGCTCGTCTTCAGTGACTTGTTTCTGATTGCTAGAGCTCCAAAGAAAAATAGTATGAGAGTCTAGATGGAAAAGACAAAACCTCTACTACTTAGAAATTGTTGTGTTGGGTTTTTTGAGAACTTCACTTAGACTCTAGCTCTGTTAGGTTACTGGTGACTGTAAGTGTATTAAGCCTAATGATCTATGAAGTAGCAGTGTTTCCTTCTGCATATGGCCTGTTGGTCTTCTAATGGAATTTCATATATGGCATAGTCCTTGGAGGCCTTTTGCTCTGGTGCTACCGTGTAGTGCTGACAAAGACCTGTTGAAGTGAATGGGATTAATGTCAACATGAAGAGGATCACAGTGCAGGTTTTGATATCAGTGAATGGAAGAGTTCTGTTGTGTTCATTTTTTCTGCAGGAAGTCTTGGAACTTATGGAGTACAACTTTTGGCTTCTGAATCTCCCATATCTAGGTCCATCTTTGTTCTGGACATATATATTTCCTGCTACTTCCAGAAGAAATTGGGGTGCACTCAGGAAGAGAAGAGTCCAGATCATGGATCTGTGCCCTATCCATGTGTGCACACCCTCATCTCTGCTCCCTTACCCTGAGCTCAGTCTTTCAGTGCTGTGGGGTAGGTACTAGAGCCAGGGGTCAGATTGAGAAACTAGAAAGGGGCTAACTAAAAAGTTAAAAACTAGTTGCGGACCACATTTGATCCCCAATGCTCCGGTTCCCCACCTCTGATATAAAATAAGAAACTTCTCAGGTTTTGTTTTTCCTTTGGTTAGGCCTCAAACTCCTCCTGTTTGTTTGAAGTGGAATCATAATCATTTAAAAATTTTAACCAGCTTTTCAGCCACAGGTTTTGAAAAGTCTCCATGGTAAGAAGTCCCTTGACAATGGATGTGTTCCATTTTAATAGACAGAGGGTATTTTCAGACGTTACGAGATCACAGTGAACCACGGTGAATACCCACCTGTGGTCAATGTGCCTCGAACGTCTGTTTGGTGGCCGCCAGATGTTCGCCACGGTCAATACCCACATGGGGTCAATTTGAACCACGCTTCCCGGGCTAGCCGGGGGAATGTCCCGGGAAGCGTGGTCAAAGAGATCCCCAG
>QEPC01005396.1:2040572-2078170 GCA_003113815.1 Sphenodon punctatus | reverse complement strand
GTTGGTGACTTGCCTGCGGGACCGTGCCGGGATTGGCAGAATGGTCTTGGACTGGTTTCGTTCGTTCCTGGCCGGGAGAACTCACCGGGTGATCTTGGGGGAGTGTATGTCTTCCCCTCGGGACCTCATGTGTGGAGTCCTGGAGGGTGCCATCTTGTCCCCCCTCTTGTTTAACATCTATATGCAGCCGTTAGGGGGGATTGTGAGAGGGCTTCAGGGCATGCAGTGTCAGCTGTGGGGGCTTGGATGAGGTCCAGCCATCTGCAATTGAATCCTGACAAGATGGAGGTGATGCTGGTGGGCGAGGGCTTGGGGGACGTGGGAGTAGTTGAATCTCCTCTAGTTGGGGGGGTCCACCCTCCCATGGTCTCTCAAGTGTGGAGTCTGGGTGTGCTCCTCGATTTCACGGCTCAGCTTGGAATCTCAGGTTGTAACTGTGGCGGGGAGTGCGTTTCGGCAATTACATCTTGTCCGGCAGCTTTGGCCGTATCTCTTGGACTCTGACCTTGCCACTGTTATCCATGCCTTCATCACCTCGAGGCTGGATTACTGCAAAGCGCTCTACGTGGGACTGCCCGAGAAGTTGGTCCATAGGCTGCATCTGGTGCAGAATGCCGCGGCCCATCTCCTTACGGGGGCGGGCAGCAGGGAGCACATGACACCTGTGCTCCAGGTTCTGCACTGGGTGCCTGTAAAGCACCAGGCTAAGTTCAGGGTGCTGGTTTTAACCTTTAAAGCCCTTCATGGCCTGGGCCCCGCTTATCTGCGGGACCGTCTCACTTCCCATGTGCCTGTGCACCTGCTGAGAGCGTCCAGGGGAGCCTTTTTGGAGGTTCCCCGGGTGAGGTGGGTGGCCACTTATGCTAGATCTTTTTCGGTGGCTGCCCCTATGCTGTGGAATTCGCTCCCGGAGGAGGCTCGGTTGGCCCCCACTCTCCTGTCATTTCGACAGTTATGTAAGACCTGGCTGTTCCGCCAGGCTTTTGGTGGGGGGTGGGAGTTATTTTCCATGCATATATGATAAATTCTTAACTTTTAAAATTGTTTTGTTGTTTTATCTTTGTTCGCCTCCCCGGGCTGCCCTATGGGCAGGAGGGGCAGGATAGAATTTTTTTTATAAATAAAATAAATAAATATATCACCAAGTTTTTGCTTTAGTAGTAAGACTACTGAGACTTACTACTATGAAATAGTGATAGGAAACTTGGTTATTATTGGAGTAAATTATTGTCCCATGGTGGTGACCTCGGGAAATTTAATGATTTATTTTAAAAATGTATATGCCACCCTTCCCAGAGAGGCTCAGGGCAGCTTACAATTCATAAAACAGTAGAATTTAAACAAAAAAAATCCCACCATCCCCTCAAAACTCCCCCTTCCCCGAACCCTCCCTCCAAACCCTGCCAACCCCTATCCCCGTCTGCCAAATACTTTTTCAAATAAAAATGTTTTATACTGCCTCTGGAAGATACTTAGGCAGGCTCAAGCTCACCTCTTGGGGAAGGGAATTCCACAAAAGAGGCAGAAACTGAGAACACCCTCCTGTGCACCCTAGCCCCACAGACAAGGGTAACAGATAGAATGCGCAAGAGGGTACTCCCGGCCGGCCGTAGGGGCCACAATGGGTCATGGAAGGACAGGTGGTCTTTCAGATATATAGGACCCAGACCATTTAGGGCTTTAAAGGTCCAAACTAGCACCTTGCTGGAAAGCTATAGGTAGCCAGTGCAGACTTCAGAGCACTGTTGTAATGTGCTCCCAACGACTCATCCCCAAAAGGAGCCGAGCCGCCATATTCTGCACCATCTGCAGCTTCCAAGCAGCCATCAAGGGCAGTCCTATGTAATGCTCGTTGCAGTAATCTAGCCTCGAGGTGATGAAAGCATGGACGACAGTGGCCAGATCTGAGTCAGAAAGAAAAAGCCGCAGCCTCCTCACCAGATGGAGGTCATGAAAAGCACTCCTGGTCACTGCCGCCACCTGGTATTTCAGGCACAGTGAGGAATCCAAAAGCATTCCAAGACTGCAAACCTAATCAACCAGAGGGGACCGGACTCCCATCAATAACAGGTGTCCCAATCTCCTCCAACTCTCAAGATTGGCCAACGATCATCACTTCAGTCTTGTCAGGATTCAGCTTCAATTGGCTCACTCTCATTCAGTCCCCAACAGCAGCCAGACACAAGTAAGCATTGAGATTGCAGGACCTGGTTTGGATGGGGGGAAAAAAAGGTAGAGCTGACTGTCATCAGCATATTGATGACATCTCACCCCAAAGCTCTGAATGACCTTGCCCAATGGCCTCCGATACACATTGAACAAAAGGGGGAACCTTCCTTGTGCTGTCCCTGCGGGACAGCACAAGGAAGGTTCCAAGGGGATGATGAGAAATCGCTCATCACCACCTGTTGAGACCTTCCAGACAGGAAAGAGCAGTCCCACGCACACCTACCAGGTCCTGCAAGTGAGTCAACAACACCCCATGATCAACTGTATCAAAGGCCGCTGAAAGATCTAATAAAATCAACAAGGAAGAATTCCCCTTGTCCATTTCAAGGTGCAGATCATCAACCAAAGCCACAAGTGCAGTCTCAGTGCCATATCCAGAATGAAAACCTGACTGAAATGGGTCCAGGAATCCAATAGCTTCAGGATGATCCTGAAGTTGTCGGGTAAACCCGTTCAAGAACCTTCCTTAAAAAGGGAAGGTTAGAGACAGGTAGTGTCCAAAGATGGTTTCTTAAGCAGGGGCCAGTCCACTGCTGTCTTAAGGGCATCTGACACCCTCCCCTCCCATAAGGAGGCATTGACAATCCCAGCCAACAATGGCCCCAATGTCTCCCAGCTGGCGCTCACCAGCCAGGATGGGCAAGGATCTAATTCACAACTGGTTGCCCTCCTCAGACAAGATTGCTCGGATTCAGTGCGACTCTGACGCTGGATTGGGGGCAGTAGGGGGAGAGTGCGAGGTGATGGAGGCCCTGTCTGGTTGAGCTTTGTGGAGGGAGTTTCAGGAACCGATGCGGCGAATGTCTTGGGGTCTGTGAGAGCCACCTGTTGCAAACTTGATTCATGCCTGTCCTGGTTGGTGAAAGCCTCCAGGGAGATGCTGGGGATGGTGCTGGCGAGGGTGGTGAACACGTCCTTGCAGCAGGGGAGGTTGTCGCCCAGCCTCAAGGAAGCTGTGGTGCGCCCCCTGCTGAAGAAACCATATTTGGACGTGGGCGCGCTCGCCAGTTACCGACCCGTCTCTAACCTTTCCTTTTTAGGGAAGGTTATTGAGTGGGCAGTGGCGATCCAGCTCCAAGTGCATCTAGATAGCATCGGTTTCCTGGACCCTTTTCAATCTGGGTTCCGCCCTGGCTTGAGACGGCGTTGGTGGCCTTGGTCAACGATCTCCGCCGGGAGATGGACGCAGGATGTTCAACATTTCTCATCCTGCTAGATCTCTCGGCCGCTTTTGACACCGTGGACCATGGGCTGCTGTTGAGACGGTTGCGTGACCTGGGGGGTCTGGATGGGACTGTTCTTGAATGGTTCCATTCATTCCTCTCGGGGAGAAGCCAGCGGGTGGTGTTAGGGGATGAGATATCTTGCCGCCGCGCTTTATCATGCGGCGTTCCGCAGGGTTCCATCCTGTCTCCATTATTATTTAATGCATATATGCAGCCCTTGGGGGAGGTCGTGAGAGGGTTCGGGGTGCGATGTCACCAATATGCTGATGATACTCAGCTGTACCTCTCCTTTTTAACTGACCCAGACCCTGCCGTCTCAGTGCTATCCAAGTGTTTGGAGGCCGTGGCGGAGTGGATGTGGCAGAGCAGACTGAAGCTCAACCCCAATAAGACAGAGGTGATGTTGGTGGGGAGAGCGAGGGAGGTGTTGCCCCCCCGATCGGGCGGGTTCACCCTCCTGTAGCTCAGCAGGTCCGGAGTCTGGGGGTGATATTGCATGCGGATCTCCGCCTGGAGCAGCAGGTGGAGGCAGTCGCGAAGGCTGCCTTCCGCCAGTTGCATCTGGTGTGGAGACTGCGTCCATACGTTTCCAGCCCGGACCTGGCCTCCCTCATGCATGCCTTCGTCACCTCGAGGCTGGACTACTGCAACGCGCTCTTCGTGGGGCTTCCCTTGATCCTGGTTCGGAGGCTGCAGCTAGTGCAGAATGCGGCGACCTGGCTCCTTTCGGGGACGGGTCGTCGGGAGCACATAACACCTGTGCTCTGGACTCTGCACTGGTTGCCAACTAGCGTGCCGAGCCAGGTTCAAGGTTTTGGTGTTGATCTATAAGGCCCTTCACGGTCTGGGCCCCTCCTACCTCAGGGACCACCTCGCCCTCCAGGCCCCAGAGCGGCTCCTTCAGTCTGCCGGGGGTGCTGCCTTGGAGGTCCCCCGCATTAAGCGGGGGGGGGCCGCAATGGAGAGGGCATTCTCGGTGGCTGGGCCACGCCTTTGGAACTCCCTCCCGGAGGAAGCTCGCCTGGCTCCAAGCCTTCTGACATTTCGGCGAAGTTGTAAAACCTGGCTATTCGCCCAGGCCTTTGCGGAGGGGGGGTTAGTGGGATTTTTATCTCCCCTTACCCTTATTTATTGTTTTATTGTGATGCCCCGGTCCTGTTTTAATTGTAGTATTTTTGAATGTTTTAATTGTTTTTAGATGTATTGTATATTTGTGTTTTTTTTTTTCTGGTTTGTAAGCTGCCCCGAGCTCTTTTAGGAGGGGCGGGGTAGAAATTTGATTCAGTTAAAAAAAAAAAAAATCACCCCAAGCACCTGCCTCACATCGGTGGGCGATACCAATTGAAACTGATCCAAATGTCTCAGCAGGCATTAGATGACTCCATTTCCTGGGGGAGATAGGCTGGGTTAACCAGGCCCCTCACCACCCAGAACTCCTCCACTGAGTGAGACTTTGAAGATGCTGTGACAGTGGAGAAGAAAGCTTTCTTCACCACCGTCACAGCCATGGCATAGTTCCCCCAAAAGGTCTACAATCTTACGTCTAAATGTAACATGAGGCAACTGTACTATTTTTTCAAACAGGAATGGGGGAGAAGGCCTTTTACAGTGAGTTTATGGTATTAAATGATTTGAATAATTATGTTAATTGCAAGATTTGGTCCGTTAGAATTACCTGTTGAGTGCAACATTGTACACAGTGTATAAAATTTCAGGTAATCTGACCATTTGGTGCACACTCCACTTGGTAGGACTAAATGTTTTAAACTTTCCTACAGATTCAGAGTACAGAGGGAGAAGTGCCACACATTCCCAATGCTTTCCAGCTGGCCTTAGCCAAATCAGGAAAAGGTGAGTAGATTCTGTGGTTTAGAGATGTTCTTGGAGCAGGCAGTTTATTTCTGAGAGTTCCTCTCAAAATGCTGATTCAGGTAATTGAAGCTATTTAAGCAGTGACCCTCTAAATATAGATCTGGGTTTGATGTTCAATTAAGTTTAAGATGACAGACCTGTATTGTAAGTGCTTCCTTAAATTACAGGGGATGAGTCAGACCTTGAACCTCAGTTAATGGTTTCACTTCTTTGTGCCACGGAAGATGGCCCAGAGAAATTGAAACGTTGATTGAGGTTGTATGTTTTCTCTACAAATCCTGTAATTTAAGATGCCCGTTTAAACTGAAATGATAATGTTTTAAACCTAAATTGTGTGCTACGGCCAGCGTTTTTCTCAGTGTTACTGTTCATCTGAATGCTGACTGAGCAAAAGTCCAATGTGTCTGTACCCACCTGGAAGTCTTAGGCTGCTTGCCCACGGACTGATTTTCCCATGAGATTCTATCCCACATTAAAATAGCAATAATGTAAGATTCCTGTGAGGTGCATGTCCATGTTGTTTCCTTTCTGTTTTTTCCCCCTTCCCCTGTATGAAGTCATGTGACCGTAGAGATCCATTAGAAGAGCCGTGCACACATTGTAATTGTCACATAAGTGAAATTCATGTTTAATTCACCCCATGTACACATTCCAATCTCCCGTAATACAGAACTCGAGTAAGTGTCAGAGCTGGCTATCCCTGCCCTGACATGCGTTATGAAACTGACAATTTCCCTGCCAAATGAGAAAAGGCGTATGCACAAGTTACAAAATCTCATGTAAGATACAAAGTAACGTGAAATTGTGTATTGTGGGCAAGCGGCCCTACATCTTCAAATGGGAAATTTCTTGCACTGGAGTATGAAGCAGATGCACGCTCTTTATTTGAAATGTTGTTCTTCATTTTGGCTCCAGTCCTGTAGGAAAAATTATAGCTAAAGCTCTGGCTGACCTTTGGTTCCCATGAAAGGTGTCATAGTTGGGGCAACAGAAAGGTTCTGTATGTTCTGAGAAAAGGATGTTCTGCTGCTGGTGCTGCACATGTTTACATTAACCATCCGCTATTGAGTACACATTGCCTTAGAATAAGAGTAGTTTTATTTCCTATTCCCATTTCAGCACTTGGACCTGCTGATTCTGCCAAGAGCGCTAACGTGATGAGGATGATTGTTCACCTAGCAATTAGAACAAGACTGTTAAATTCATTTCATGTAGGACACTGAATATCTGTAAACCTGAACTAAATTCAGTCCAGTGACCTTGAGCTGGAAAAAGTCGTACCTGCTTCCCCTGTTTTCTGTCTACCACCATGGTGCAGGAATGGCCTTAGAATTTGTGGGGCCCCAGGGTGAAGATAAAGTGCGAGGCCACTGGTTGCCCCACTTCTGTGGGGGTACCCTCCATGGGGCCCTAGAGGTGATCATGCTTGTGGCTCTGCGGGGAGGGGGGGAGGGACCCTGCTCTGGTGAAAACGGGGGCCATGGAAGGAGAGAAAATAGCAGGGCCTGGGGCAGTCATTCTGTGGTAATTAATTGCTGTATTACAATTAAGACAAAACTGTCTGCTTAAAAGTAAAAGCAGGAAGCCTCCCCAAACAGTTTGTTCTTAGTGTATTTATTTTATTTTATTTTAAATTCAGTGAATTCTGAACAAGAACGTTTAGGTGGTCTCTCTGGCTGGGATTTTCAGGGTTCCTAATGATTTGGTGTGCGCTGATTGGAATGGGGGCTAAACTGTGATATCTTATGGACTGGTCTTTCAGTGAGTGGGTGCACTTTCTGAAAACAAGCTCCTTAAAGCCTCTCAGACTGGATACTCCAAAATAAAATAATCTGGAACAACCTAGTCCAGTGCTTCCCAAAACAGTGTTGGTAAGTGATGAGCAGCTGCCAGTCTGCAGGACCAGCTGCATCTACAACAGAGCATGCTGTAGTCTGCTCTAGTGGTGTTCATCTCTGTCCATCTCCCAGAAGCGGGGAGGTGGCTGGAATCAGGGACCCATGTGCACTGTGTTTTCCCCATTGGCAGTAATAGGGAAAAGTCAGTAAACATGGGTCCCTGGCTATGTCTATATGGTGGTTGAAGATTCCCCGTGGCCAGCCCCTACACTTTAGTCATCCCCCATCTCCAGAGATGGTCCTAGCACCAGTGGGGACTGAAACTGTCTGACAGCCTGTGGTGAGCATATAATGGACTTTGGCCATCTCTAGTGGTTATGGGGTAGTCAATAAGAAATGTTGAGGATTGACAGTGGTGAATTCGCCCATCAAATATGGGAACCAGTGAACTGTCAATTTAAAAGAATCTTGGCCACAGGCTCTGAACAAGAGTCTTCTCTCTTAGAAGGAACTTCTGAGCTCTATTCGGGGTGCAAGACTTTTTCATTTTTAAGATATGTTTTAATATCCCTAAACCTGTGTTTCAATTATGTGTTTCTATAGCACGTAAAACCCTATACCAAATGAACGTTTCAGAAGCACCATTCTCAAGTGTAGCTTGTGTCTTCCTCTGCCTGTAAGGCCATTTCTCTGTCCATATCAGGATAATGCTCTTCAGCACAGAATGTTATGAATTTATGGGATATAAAAGGAAAAGGTATTGTGCTTCCAAAAAGGAGACACTGGCCCCTCTTGATGACTTTTATTGCAGTCTGCAAGGCATTTTAAAGAGGATTCTGCAATAAAATGTACAGCATTTAAATTCAAAATGGATGGCTTTTCCTCCCCATTCAAATAAGTTGGAGCCTATTAATGCATGCTTAAAGTATGCTAAATTTTACAGCTGCCGACACATAGCAGACGTTTTTTGCTTTTAAAGTGAATTTTGTTTATAAACCACCGGCTTTTTTTTTCTCTTCTCAAACGTGGTTTAAAATTATTGTGTCTGTATTAGTCTTTCAGCTTCTTCAATCACTTCATTAAAAATAGGCAGAATCCTATAGCTTGATACAACCAGTTTGTTGTACTTTTTAGGCCATGTGTTCCACTACTGAACAAGTTTATCCGGTATGCTCAGAATGGGCATTTGTTATTACATAACTCAAATGAAGATATGTTTTGCTTGTGGGCTTTCTCGTGGTGAGGCAGGATAGGAATGAAAAGCTTCAGTTGCTTCTCACTGTAAACATAAAGTGCTCCTAAATGTCCAATGTAAAAATCCCAGGCAAAGATAGCTGGAAGGATACTTCTGTTTCTTGGAAAACAAAATTCTTCACTTAATGGGGACTTGCATTTACACAGCAACCCCTTCCATCCACATGTACCTGAAAGAAATTTACAAATGGAAAAACTAGACCCATGTTCTTTGCACTTCAGTAGTTTATTTTTTAAAGAGTCACCAGTCATTTTGGGTATCCAGCTTGTGATGCCTTAAAGCAGGGGTAGGAAACCTTTTCCTTCCTATGGGCCACTTTGAAAATTAGTACAAATTCAAAGGGGCTCATAGAAATCAGCGGTAGTGATACTTAAGGGCTGTACTCAAGGCGAGGAGGGTCAGATCATGGATCTGTGCTGTGGATCTGTCCCCTGTCCTTGTGTGCATGGCCTCCTCTTTGCTCCCTTACCCTGAGCTCAGTTTTCCAGTTCTTGGGGGGAAGAACTGGATCTAGAAATCAGATTCAGGCACTGACAAGAGGCCAAATAAAATTAACCATCGATTGCATTTTGTTCCCTGGCTGTACTGGAGAAAAGAAATTATTGGCACTTTGGCAAGATTGCATCTTACTGAGCTTGACACTATTATAGACGTGCCAAGCTTCATGCTCTAACTGCTATCATTGTGAAGTATACAATGGACACATCTTCCTCTAATTCCTGCACATTTCATGATGATCATCACTATATACTGCTATTAATGATTAGATAATTTGTGATCTTCTATTTTAAGATCACAAATGATCTTCTTGTGATCATTTTTGTGATCTTCTATTTTAATATTAGAATGGTAACAGGAAATATGCCACCCACTATTGTGAATTCATAACTTAAATGGTAACTTGTCTGAGTTCTCTCTTCATCAGTTAATAAGCTGTTTCTTGGACTCAGTAAAGTTACAGTCCAGTTCAGTCCAGAAGCTATTTCTGTTTTGCTGGCGTTGGTTCAAAGCTACTATCTTGTCATTACTAAGATAATGGGAAATGTCTTCAAGTCAGATCTGTTGCTCTTACAGCTGTGAGAAATACTGGATAGTCAAAAACTCAAAATGCCTGTTTTCTGATAATACAGATTTAGTTTATATTTGGTGGTGGTATGGCATATGTTGTTTTCTGTTGTGTTTTAAAGGTTAGAAAAACTAATCAAAATTACTGCAAAAATATTGTGTTTTTCTAACTTTGAGTATCCCAATCTGAGGGTAGGGATTAGCTATAATGGGTATTAATAGGTTGATAAGAACATAAGTAGTGCCATGCTGGGTTAGACCAATGGTCCGTTGAGCCCAACACTTGTATCCGACATTGGCTATTCTCAGTCACTTGGAAAAAGTACCCAACAGGTAGCGATGTGGGTTTTCTGGAAATTTTGAATCAGAAATCTTTCGAGAAAAATATCCCATGCATATTTTCTGATTTGTATTAAAATTTGCATAAGAAAATTTTGAATAGAAATTTTTTCCTGTGCAAAATTTCCTATGCACGTTTTCTGGATTTTTTTCCGATGCCCTAAATAGATTGTGATCTGATTTGGCATGTTGTTTGACCTATAATTTATGACTACCTCAAACCAAAAGCAATATTCCGTCAAAAACGAACAGATTTTGATTCCAACCTCCACAGCTCAAGAAAATAAATGGGACACTGCTTTGTGCGCTTAGTTTTGGTTTTGGTTTTGGTTTCACTTTCTGCTATCTGATGCAATCAAAGCTTTAGTTTTGGTTTTGCTTTCACTTGTAGTCATTTTTAGAAATGGAAAATTTTCCACAGAAAAATACATTAGTGGAAAATTTCCCCAAGTCCTGGAAAAATTTCTGCAGAAAAAATAGGTAGTGGAAAATTTTTCCATGAAAAACTTTCTGCCCCACATCACTGCCAACAGGTTACAATGGGGTGATCCATTTCCTGTTGTTTATTCCCAGCTCCCGACAGTAAGAGGTTACATTCCCCAAACCTATTTGGCGAATAGCTGCTAATGGACCTATCCTCCAGAAACTTGTCCAACTGTTTCTTAAACGCAGCTATACTACTGGCTTGACCACATCTTCTGGCAACAGATTCCACAACTTAATTGTGCGTTGAGTGAAAAAATACTTACTTTTATTGTTTTAAATCTGCTACCTGTTAGTTTCATGGAGTGTCCCCTATTTCTAGTACTATTTGAGAGGGTCAGTAACTGTTCCCTAACTTGTTCCACAATACTCATGATTTTATAAACTTCTATCAGATCCCCCTGCATTTGTCACTTCTCCAGGCTAAAGAGCCCCAACCTATGCAGCCTCTCTTTATAGGGAAGCCGTTTCATGCCCCTTCTCATTTTTGTTGCCCTTCTCTGTACCTTTTCTATTTCCACAATATCTTTTTTTGAGATGAGGCGACCAGAACTACACACACTATTCAAGGTGCGGTTGCATTATGATATTTTCAAGTGGCATTAAGATATTTTCGGTTTTATTCTCTTCCCTATGAGGTGCTGTCCTGACCCAGCTGAAGCCAGTGTAGGTTTTGACATTGACTTCAGTGGTGTTGTGGTACTCAATGTAGTCTCGTCTCCGGATAAGCAGAGCTCATCACGTGTGTACAGAGGCCATTTTCTCAGTGTATATATTTTACTTGCATCCCTTGCTTATTGAGGAGGAAAAGAATATAGCATGTGTTCCCTTTATTTCTTCTTGGGGGCATAAGCCCTCTGACTTTTCTTGCAACCTTTTGTGAGGGTTTATGGATGTGTAGCCAAACATCCTGTGAGACCTTGCTGCAGTGTGCCTGCAGGACTGCTTATTACTAATTTCCCTCAACATTAGGCTAGGTTGGGAGATGGGGAACAGTGGATCTTCATTGTATACTGTACCCAAGGAGGTAGCAGACTTTTCTTCTGTCAGACTGATTGGGGAAATATATATCAAGTCACTGGATGCTCCCTATGTATGTATATGAGAAACTCCTAGCTCCACTGCGGGGAAGGAAATTTGGAGAGGGCAAGGGGGGTTAGTAGGAGCAGAAATAATGCATATTTCTTTCAGTTTCCTCTACAACACAGGAGAGAGAAACCTGAACGATGGCTGCTATCTATCAATGTCCGATTAATCTGATAATACTGATAATGGCCAGCATCGGATTAATCCGATAATATCGATACTTACCAGTATCAGAATACCGGATTTCTAACATTGCCGGCTTTACCGCATTTTTTACATTGCCGCCATTGAAAAACGGCTGCAATGTTTAAAAAAACCGGTCAAATCGGCAATGTTAAAAATCTGGTATCCGGTAATCCCCCTGGAGTCCCACCCTTAGTGCTATCCCACTACCACTCAAAATGCCACAAGTAGGATATTCTGAGAGAGAGCCTCTTGCATTTTTCTCATGATACAAAACAATTCAAAAATATCATTGCCCTCCCATTTTTACTGTTTGCTATGTGTGTTCTGTGGACAGCCTCATGCTGTTTATTTTGCCTATTTTAGTTGTTTCAGATGCATGTATCCCGTTGGTAGCTCAACACGCAGAATAGCAGTGACATGATTTGCATTAAAAACCCCTAATGTATAAACTTACAATAGTTTCCTTGTTTTCTACAGAGCAGCTATTGCGATCTGCCAGTCAGCATTCAGATAGCAGCGGTTTTGCTGAAGATTCTGTCACAGATTGTTTCTCAATGAATCATCTTCAAGTAAGTTTCTCATATTGTGGTTGCGTCAGTGATTGATTACTGGGATGTTGTCATTCTTGTCTTCTTTTTTTTTTCTATTTTTTTTTTATTCTGCTTACTAAGGCTTTAATAAACTTATTTAATCCTATAGTACAATAACAATGGTTAAATCATCCAAACTGTTTAACGTTAAGTTTGTGCTTAGTGGTATCTTCAATACACATACAATTGTAAGGATGCTAAAATGATGAAGGTGCATGTGATATAGCTAACCAGGGAGGATTGTGGGTTAACAGGAAAACCAAGATGGGGGAGAAAAGAATCTTAAACACAAACAGATGGTGTATAAAGCCCAACAGCAGGTGTACCCTGTAAGTACTATACTTTGGCATTGGATTATTAACTGCTTTGAATAAACTCCTGAAAAAGTTTTTTCAGAGGTTTTATCCCCTCACAACTATGCCTGTTTGGCCTCCATTTGTAGCTTTACATTTTAATTCCATTAAAGTGGATTATCTGATCTGAATGACCCAGGAACTTGGAAAGTCTTTAATAACTGTGACTTATTTTTACTGGGTTTTTATTATCCTTTTTTATTGGATAAAACCCTAGAATACTTACATTTTCTTTTGTAGCCTCCAGTGAATAAAGATTAAGGCCATTATAAAATAGGATTATTTTAATAATTCAGTTTTAATTCATTAGGTATTTTTTCCCCTCCTGAATCATCTTTGCATATTTTTCTCTTAGCCTGTTTTTCACAGCTGATATGAAATTTTTCTTTTGCCAGTATGCTTCTGATCCCACCATTTCAAAACTACATTCTTAAATCTTTGGGTATAAACTGATGAGACGTTATCCCAGTTTCACCTCCCAGGCCCGTAGTTTGGGGGGTACTCCTCGACCCACAGTGTCAGGTGGAGGCTGTGGTGAGGGGAGCATTTTGCCAGTTACATCTGGCGCGATGGCTTCGGCCGTATGTCTCCAACTCGAACCTGGTAACCATCATTCATGCTTTCATTACCTCTTGACTGGACTACTGTAACACACTCTATGTGGGGCTAACTTTGAAGACGGTTCAGACGCTGCAGCTGGTGCAGAATGTGGCGGCTCGTCTCCTAACAGGGACAGGTCACCGTGAGCACATTACACCTGTGCTCTGTTATCTGCACTGGCTGCCTATAGTCTACCGGACCCAATTCAAAGTGTTGGTAATGACCTTTAAAGCCCTATACGGCTTGGGATCTGCTTATCTGTGAGACCACCTCAGGCCCCAGGTCATTTTGCAGCCCCTGCGGTCGGCTGGGAGCGCCCAACTCTAGGTCCCCTGGGTATTCCGGGTGATAACGGTGGGGAGGGCGTTCACGGTGGCCACACCTAGGCTGTAGAACTCCCTCCCGATGGAGGCCTGTTTATACCCGGACCTCCCCTCTTTCCGAAGATCATGTAAGACCTGGTTGTTCTGCTGTTCCGTGGCTGCCTCCCACCTGCTGGGGAGCCATGGGGCACACTTCAACCGTCCTGGTCTGTTGGGTGCATGGCCACCTCTGCCCACATTCAGCACCACAGAGTTGCTGCCAGCAGCCTAGGGCATCTGAGGAGCGACTGCAACTTTATAGTGGGGGAGAGAGGGAGCACAAGTGGACCACAGCAGGAAGGAAGCCTGCCCGTTAGTTGTGGTCCTGCACGGAGCCTGCAGATGACGGCTTCAAGGAGGGACATGGAGTGACCATGGCCCCCAGGGGCCTCCCTTCTTATTTCTAGTCAAGTCACTTTTCTGCTATCTGAAATCTTGAACGTAATCTTGCAGTAATATATTTACCATATTTATTTTTTTAGTTAAACCAACGTGTCCAACCCAAGGTGCATGCATGCACTGTGCATAGGTTATACATGTGCACCAAGTGCCGAATATGCGTGCATCATGTGCTCACCATGCACAATGCATGTATATCATCTATGGCATGCACATGGTCTGTGCACAGTGAATGCACATTCTGTCCATGGATCGGCCCCAATGGTTTCAGGAATTTCAATTCATTTGTTTCCCATCCCAACATCATAACTTACTTAGAGACTGGGCCCCGCTTATCTGCAGGATCGCCTCACCCCTGGGCCGTGGATTGGCCCCTGCGGTCCACTGGGGATGCCTCTCTCGGAGTCCCACAGGTATCTCTGGTAGTGACAATGAAGTTCTCAGTGACTGCACTTTGGCTGCAGAACTCCCTCCTGATGGAGGTCCGCCTTGCCCCAGATCTCCTCTCTTTGCGAAGGCAATGTAAGACCGGGCTGTTCTGCCAGGCTTTCAGCGAGGGAGATGGGTGAGGGAGGGGAGGTTAGGAGGCGGGGGGAGGTTTTTGCTTCACTTCGGGTTATTTGTTAATTCCTAATGGTTGGTTTTATAGTTTTTTATCATTATTGTGAATTTGTATTGTTATATATAATTTTAAGCATGTTATGAGCTACCCCGAGCTGTTGCAGCAGGAGGGGTGGCCAAGAAATCTGTAGGTAGGTAGGTAGATAGATAGCCAGCCTCCAAGTTGGACCAAAGATATTTAACTGCTGAAGTAGCAGAGCTTGACCCTTCTCTGAGTATACTGGTATAAACTGACTGGAACCAAGACGTAGGAAAGCTAGCATTAGAGAAGTACCAATCTGTGGTCTATGTTAGGTTTGAAACCTGAACTGGAAATTAAGATCATGTTGTAAAAAGCTTTCTTCATTGTCAGTGTCATATATATGCTCTCGTGCAAGTCATCTGTGTTAATCAGAAACATGCAGCAATTTCATGGATAACAGGTAAGATTATGCTTGTTTGAATTATGGACGCATTGAAAGCCAAAGGATTTGTAATCTTGGCTTGAGTTGAACAATCTTGGCTTGTGCTGAGAGTCGTTAAACTGTCATGGTACCTTTTGTTGTTTTACTCCAATGAAGTGCCAGCTTTAGTGAGGATAGGTGGGTTCAGTGGGAAACAAAAATGAAACCGAGCCAGGGAAGGTCACTTTTTTAAAAGTCAAGTAATAAAACTGGGTGTATACGCTTTTCTAATAATATGGTAAGTTAGTGCCATCTACTGTTAAATAATTTTCTCTGTTAAATAGCCCTGTGCAATGGCTGTTTTATAAAATGCAGGAGAAAGTTGAAAACCTGGTCCTGCACTATCATAGACATAATGGCCTTCTGTATCTGGATACCCCAGGGGACTTGTTTTTTGCCCTGATTAGAATGGTGTCCACATATGGGAGGGTCATAAAGCAACATCCAAAATAAAGGAGACGGACATGGCAGAATGTCTGTATAGATTTGGCATTAGGTTTTTGTTGTTGTTGTTTTGTTTTTTTAAGAGGATGGCTCAAGTTGTCAAAGGAACTGGAGTATAAAGTTGTCTGGATTCCTTCTGTTCTACTTCCAGGCATATTACACAAGTAGTGGATGTATAAAAAGTAGATGTATAATAAGTAGAAGTGGATTATAATAAGGTTGTTCTACACATGCTGCTCTAATTTATTCAGAAATTATTTCACTAAATTATTAAGTTCTAGTGAGTTTCAAGCCTAATGGACCTATTAGTTTTCCTCATTTGAATGGCATTTTGCACTATTTGTTTTGCATGTGATGGCTACACAATGTTAACAGAAACAATAAGGACAACAGTCCAAGGTCCACTCGCATGTGTTGTGCATGCACATGGACCAGAGTTATCCAGGAACCACACATGCATGGTGTACACATGTGTGGTACCCCGCCTCCCAACCATGCCACCACCCGCATCTGCCATTGAAGCCCTGATGCTCCCTCTTTCGGTTGGTGGCGCAGTCAGGAGGCAGAGGACTTTTCCTAGGAACACTATGCACGCGCATACAAGGGTAGCTTTGGTCTATGCATGAGCATAGACCTTGGATCAGGGCCAAAGAGATTAATAGTTATTTGAGTATGTAACTCATAGAAGAAAGTTCTGTTCTGGGCATAGTGAATATTCTTATTTTGCATATTTCCTAAATAATCTTTCCAGTGGTGTCAAGCCATAGAAACTGCAGGTAGAGAAAGCTTACTGGGTTTTCTAGTAAATTTCCCCTACTATGTCAGGAGTATTTTCCATGATATATTTTTGTACAGGAATATCTGGATTTTAAATGTACTAACCAGTGTAGCTTCGGTGACTTCTCTAGGGTGGCCTTCTTCAATCTAGTGGTGCTGAATCTTAGGAAACATTTCTTATTATTTGTTTTTATTCTTCTTCTGTATCATGATGACAAGCAAATGCCCCAATTGGAATTGCTGTGTGGGAAGGCAGGCAGATAATATGTATACACTGTCCAGTCACATAAAAAAGAAACAGTCCCTTCCTGAAGAAGTGGCAATATACATTTTAGCACCTTTCTTGAAAATGCGCATGATTAACCATAGGAGGAAAAAGAGAGGGGAAATAATAAATAATACTAGTAATACATTTTATTTATATCAAATGGTGCTGCTCAATTCCCTTCATACCATTAATACAATAAAACACCATAAAACAACTTAAAACCTACGTGAAATCCAGTTTAGAAGGGGAAGGATAAAGGTGGAATTAAAAATAGAATCCTGGAATCCTAGAGTTGAAAAGAACCTCCGAGGTCATCTAGTCCAACCTCCTGCTCAATGCAGGAAATCCACAGCGACAGCATCCCTGACAGATGGCCGTCCAGCCTCTGTTTGAAAACCTCCAGCGAAGAAGAGCCCACCACCGCTCTAGGCAGTCTGTTCCACTGTCAAGCAGCTCTTACCGTTAGTACTTTATAGCCTTACAATTAAGATATCCCCTTGTAGCTGTTTTGTGCGACTGACTCCCTCACCAGCTGTCGGCCAATCTCTAACCTTCCAAGTTCCATCAGGGGGTTAATTACCTCCCAAGGATTGCGATCACATTGGAGCTGTGTCAAGCAATGGTTTCTTGAGCAGAGGCCACACCACTGCCTCTTTGAGGCAGTCCGGTACTCTGCCCTCCCTCAGGGAGGCATTGACAATCCCAGCCAGCAATGGTCCAGGTGTCTCATGGCAAGCCTTAATCAGCCAAGACAGGCATGGGTCTAATTCACAGCGGGTGGCTCTGACTGCCCCAAGAACATCCGCTGCATCAGTGGGCGACACCCACTGAAACTGATCCCACGAAACCGGACAAGGCGGGGCATTCATTACCTCAGGTTCTCCTACTGCTATATGTGCGGCATCGAAATCGTGGTGAATCCAGGCGATTTTATCCACAAAAAAGTCAACAAACATGTCACAGCGAGCACTGGAAGATTCCAATTCCAGGCAGAGAGAGGCCAGACTGACCAGCCTCTGTACCACCCGGAAAAGCTCAGCTGGTCGCTTCCTGGTGTGGCAGTGTTTTGGACTCCTACATGTAGCTTGTTCTATTATTTTTTTTCACCCTGCATTACCATGGTTTCTGTCATTTTAAAATACTTTTGTTAGGGATTAATTTTCTGCAGGCAGATGGAGTTGTGTTGCTTGACTCTTATTTAGGTAGAAGTTGTCTTCTTGAAGTCTCATCCTTTTCTTTTGTTTTTCTCTTTGCTTTGCTTTGTCCGTTGCAGGTACACGAATCTTTGCAGGCCATGGGAAGTAGTGCTGACAGCTGTGACAGCGAGACAACGGTGACATCCCACAGTGAGGAAATTAAGACCCCAATAGTAGAAAAGCAGCCCTATTTCAGTGAATTTGAGGAAGAGGTATTTCTCCTCTCAGAATTGAAGAAACAGGAGGTGATAACTTCAGAAAGTAGTACTGGAAAGGTTCAGAAAATTCCAGAATGTGACACAGATCAGAGGCAAGGTAGAGAAGATATAGAGCCTAGTACGTCTGATACTGGTCAAGAGGAATTCATTGCAGAAGGCAAAGAGATTTCTGTGGAGCAAAAGGACTCTGAGGATGTAGAGGAAGGCAGTAGTGAAAGTGATATGGATAAAAGCAGCGAATATGAATTTCCTCAATATAAAACTCATCATATTCTTAAATCAATGGCATCTATTGAAAGGATTGGCTCGTCCCCTTCACCAGTGGATAGGGTTAGCGTTGCTTTGCAGAAAGCCCAGACAAAGATCATCAGCACGTGTGATTCCAGAGCAGGGCGCACACTGCTCAAGTCAAAAGATCTTCTCTTAAAGCAGAGAAACCGATTTGGTGACTTGGGCTATCCCCTGAGGCGGTCCCAGTCCCTTCCAACCACACTACTGAACCCCGTGAAAGTTGTGTCCTCTGTAAATGTCTGGTTATCTCCAGGAAAAGAGACTTCGTGTAGTCCTGCTTCATTCACCTATAAGTATGATACGCCTGAGGAAGAAGGGAATTTGACAAATGAAGAAGAAAAATCCGAGGACAAAATCAGTGAGAGCCCACCTAGGTGCAAATCCACACTTTCCATTACCCCTTCATCTGTGAAAAAAGAAACTTCTCAGAGTGGACTGAGCAAGCAGATGGATGAACCCAATCGTACCAGAATCCAGAGCTGCCCATTCCACACCCCAGGACAAATGTCTCAGTCAATGTGTTCGCTCCACTCTCTTCATTCTGATTGGCAAGACAGGTCTCTCTGTGAACATATGAGAACACTGAGCACGCACAGCATCCCAAGTCTCTCGGGCTCCTCCTGCAGTGCCTTGGCTTCTCCCTTTGCCTGCCCCTACTCACCACGGCATGCTGGATATTCCCATCGGCCTCATTCCACAAATCCACCCTCAACTGTTGAAATGCAGCTCCGGAGAGTCCTCCATGATATCAGGAACTCTCTGCAGAACCTTTCTCAGGTAAGTGGAAAACTTAAGTACAGAACTGTGACCAATGAATAAGTTTTTTGTGTTTGTTGTGGTGGCTTGTTAAAATGCTAACAGAAGTTGCTGGAAATAAATATAACACAGCCTATATTAGGTAACACCCAGTCATCCACTCTAATACTTGCCTTGCTTTTAGAAAATAGCACATAGAGGAATTGGTGGGTAAAATACCATAGTGTTGCTAGGACTTTGCACCCACCTCAGTTCTTTACTAAGTACAGATCAGAAGAACCTACCTACCTCAGATCGAGAACCCATCCCGTTGTTTTCTATATTTAATTTCCTCAGTCATTATTACTGGAGGAGGGATATTGTGGCCCATTGACTGGCATGCTGGACTTGAAGCTGGGAAGCCTGAGTTCAAATGCCGCCTTCGCTTGGAGCCTTGTGTAGGTCACTGGCTCTGAGCCTTATATTCCATCTGTGAAATGGGACTGCCCACCTCAGCCAAATTTGACTGGTTGGAGTAATGTTATGGACCATGTGTGTATGTTGTGACATCACTGATCCCCAGCTCCGCAGAGAAGGTGAAGACACTGATGAATGACTGTTGCTAAAGATAATAGAATCGAACAGTTGGAAGGGACTTTCTTTGGGAATCCAGTAGAACCCAACGAAAGGAATCGTGCATCCGTATAATAACTTCTTTCACAAGCCAAACTTAAACACTTCTAGTCTTTATTTCAAACTGTGTCCTATTGCTTCTTTTTACTGCTTGGTCACCGCTCTCCCATGTCAGGCTTGCATTAAAACAGCCTCGACCTTTTACAAATTTACCTGCTGCGTTTTATTCCTCACCTGAATTCATCCATCCTCTGCAGTATCATGGCCAGCTGCCGTGTCCCAAATATGAGATTAGTACTTGATGAGAGGAATAAAAAGGCAGAGATAAATTTGGGTATTTTCAAACATGACGCTACAACGGGTGGCCGCGCAGGGCTCTCACCATGGGCAGGATCAAAGTGTGATGGCTCAAGGAGCCGTCACATTTGAAAATACCCTCTGTAAGATCAAAAGATCTGAATGTCATGTATAGTTTGCTAGTAAACTTTTTCTTTTTTCTTTTTAAAAGTGTTTAGGCAGGGAATTAGGAAGGGGGAAATGAAAGGATTTAGCATATACCTCATGCTTCAGCAACACAACTCGTTTTATAACCAAATGTGATCTTAAACTTTCCATGATGTCTCAGTGGCCCTTTCAGCGCTCCCAAAATTACATTTGATGGATCACAGTGTTCTTGTGCTTTTGTGGGCAAATGTATTACTCATGTGATTTTGTTTTTAATCACAGCACAAGCATGTATAACGTTTGCACACTCCGCTTGCCTGTTCCATTCTAGAATGCAACAAGAAAAACATTTCCGCAAGAACTTAGGTATATGCCAAATTCTGAGAGTGAGGTTCTTTGGATTGTAATGTAATATGTTTCAGGCAATAAGTTGATATTTACAATACCAAAGCAAACCTGAATATTGAAGGTTTATATGATTATGGTGCAACGGCTGCATACTCTATAGCTTTTTTTTTTTAGTAGTGATAGTGGCAAAGAAGCCTTGTTCTTTTGCTTTCAATTTAATATTACCAAGGTATCTGGTCATTGCTTTAGAACCCGGTGATGAGAGGTCACGACCTATCTACAGCTTCCTATAGTCCTCAGAGATCCTCTATTCTACCTCTATATGAAGTAAGTGACATTACCTCTATACATATCTTTATGAATAACAGATAGTATCATAGTAGTATCCTACATGTGAGACCTATTGGATAACGTGGCCCCTGTTCTGAAGATGCAAAGCAAGGGCTTAATTCTGCAAATGCTTATGCACCAAAGGTGTTGAGTTTGTTATTTCTTGAATAGCTTCAGTGAAGTAAGTAGAACAGCTTATATTAAGAAAATTATTTTGTGATGAAGTGTTTGGAGGGTTGTGTTCTAAGAGTCGAAACCCAGTATCTCAATGGTTTAACTGGTTTCCATCCTCCAGTTTATTTCTACAGTCTCTGGCTTCAAATATGTACTTAGATGTGAATGAAAGCTTACATAGAAATAATTGAAACCCCCATGGATGTAAGACTGTGGCCAAGGAGGTCTGATGACAGGGCTGAGGCCTATAAATGAAATTCTGTTTGTAACGTTTACATCCATACCTTTTAGAATACTTTCCAAGAATTGCAAGTCGTGAGACGGAGTCTAAATTTGTTTAGAACACAAATGATGGATTTAGAATTGAACATGTTACGTCAGCAAACAACAGTTTACCACCACATGACTGAAGAGGAAAGGTAAATACAGTGATGAAGATGATGATGATGATTATTAAGTATTTATATCACCAGCAATATACTTGGCACTGATCAATAATTAACAGGTCCCTGCCCTGATGGGCTTACAATCTAGGAGAGACTAGGGAGAGACAGGGATACATCCACAAAATTTAGAAGTCACAAGGATACATGTTTAGCTTAGTTATAACTAATCTAGGGTATACAGGGGATTGGGGAACATAGGGAAAGACGAAGTTGAGAAGTTGCAGATACATGTGCTTGACTTAATTACAGAGGCGACGAGAACCTGATTGAAATGTAGTAGGGGGAATGCACAGTGGCCAGTCTGTGGTGATGAAAAGCTAGGGAAAGCCTGACAAAAAAGGTAGTTGTTCAAGAGAGATGTTAAGGTTGGGAGGGAGGGAGCAGGCAGAAGAAATGTGTTCAGGGAGAGAGTTCCAGGCATAGGGGACAGCATGAAAGAGGCCAAAGATTATTTCAGGAGCGAGACTTGAGGGCAGGTAAGGACAGTGGCAGAAGAAGAACAAATCTCTGGAGTAGGAATGTAGCAGGAGACAAGTGCAGAAAGATATGGGGAGCAAAGCCATGAAAAGGTCTGTGCAGCAAGTATCCAATCTGATGTATCCAATTAGTTTCCTACCTAATGGACCATCTCACCTTCAGGTGCACCCATTGTTTCTGAAAACCTGGGATTCTGCTTATTTTACACTGTGTGCCTCTCTGCCATATTTTGTTGAGATCGGTATGAGGGATCCAGCGTTATTCAGAAAGGGCAATGGTCAGTATACATGGGGGGGATTTTTTTGGCCACAGAAAGGACCATGGGTACAAACCTTATTCACCAAGGTGTGCAAGGGGGTTACACACACATACGTTGTGTACCAAAGTGTGAACACTAGATTTATATCCCGCCCCTCCTGCTAAAGCAGCTTGGAGCCGCTAACAAAACATTAAAAATATACCAATAAAATAAACAGTAAATCCAATATATAACAAATGGAGGTAACAAACCTCAGACCCCTTCCCACCCTAACCCAATCCCCCTCGCCTGTCTCCCTCACCCAAATCCTGGTGGAACAGCCAGGTCCTGCATTGTCGTTGAAAGGAGGAGAGGTCCGAGGCCACCCAGGCTCCACCAGGAGGGAGTTCCACCGCCTCGGTGCGGCCACCGAGAACCCCCTCTCTATAGTCGCCCCTCGGGATACCCGAGGGACTTTGAGAAGGGCGCTCCCGGCCAAGCACAGGGGTCGATCCAGGGCATGAGGCGGTCCCACAGATGGATGGGGCCCAGGCCGTATAGGGCTTTATAGGGAAGCACCAACATCTTGAATCGGGCCTGGAAGACTTCAGTCTAAACAGCACGTTGGTATGAGAATTGCATGTGCGTAACCCCTTGCACACCTGGATTAGCAAGTAGTGTCACAAAACAGTGAGTCTCTAATTACTCTTGGACCTTTTGCCCCTTTACCTGTTTTGAGTGGAATTAACCTGTGGAATCAAACATTATTCAGGGGAGGCATATGAACACACGTGCTTACACACACAGAGAGTGATCACATAAGCCTTCTTTCCATTGGAAACGACGCTAAAAAAAATAGTGTATGTAGTCATTTAAAAGTTAAACGAAGCCATTATTATTTGACACATCAAAATGATTTTTCATTTTGCACCTATGTCTGTGGAAGTAAAGGCTCCTCCTGCTAATTTCAGCGCAGCCAAGATTAGGTCTGAGATTTCTCTCAGATCTGCCTCCACCCGTCCCCTACTGCTGTGATCCTTCCTTCCCTCTCTCTTCCCTCCCACCCCAGTCAGTAGCACAGTTTTCTCTTTTTCCTCTAGAGCATTTTTATGGGGGGTGGGGGAGGGGGGTGGAATTTAAGGGGCTTTATTCTCAGGCCACTTGTAAAACAAAGAATGAAATGTTCTTGGCTTTGTCCTTCTTAATTTTAAAAATAATTTAACAAGCAAAGAATTCCTGTGTTCCTGAAACTGGCAGCAGCTGGACTCGGAGTCTCTGGCTGCTTGTGGGATTGTAATTTGCTCCTGCAAGTCAATTGCATGTGCCAGTGTGCTGTTCCACATTCACCCCACGAGTTGTGCCTTGAGTGCTTGCGCATTACCAGGCTCTGAAATACTAGACTGCTTTCACACAAGATGGTGTGTCTCATGATTTTCCTGTTTCTGCAATCTTAAAATGGTGCAGTTTATTTTCTGGGCACCCTTCTCTCGAGATGTGTCTCCTGCAATATTTTTCTTTGCACATTTTACACTGGGCATTTTTACACACACCTTAAAGTGTGTAAAAATGTCTTTCAATCTTCTGGGTTTACAAGTCCACAAGTAAGTTCCAGATGCATTCTTCATTCTCTCACACACACACACACACACACCAGGAGAACGTTTTACACACAGACGTTCTGGGAGAAGTTCTATGCAGAAGTTCAAAGAGCCAGGTGTTTGAGATCTGGGTGAGTGATTTAGACACACAGAAAGTTCAGAATTTAACAGCAAACATGCAGAAGAAGTGTGTGTGTAAAAACACCCATTGACGTCACTATTTGCGGGAACTACCATTCTCACAAGCACAGATTTCATGCAGTTTTCATCCTCTGCTGCCCAACTGAACTCATGGTGGGCTTGAAATCCACAAGCCAACTGTGGTTGAAATTAACAGCCCAGCACTGGAGCAGGGTGAAATTGACAAGATGGCAGCAGAGTGAGGTAAAATTATCAAGCTGGCTGAAATTAATTAGCCAGGAAAGAGCCATGGCTCCATCCTGCTGGTTTCCATGCCTGCTATCCCTCGATTGTAATACCAACAGGTATTCCTGTGTGCCCAATTTTGTGCAACCATTATCGCCTGTCACTGTAAGAGTAGGGTTTCAGACCACTCAAGGCATAACTCGTGGAATGAATGCAAAATTGTGCACTCACACAGGCCAGTTCATTTGTGGGAGCAACAATCTCGCAATTAGCATCTTCTGTGAAAGCAGCCCTATTCTTATAGTGACAGATGTTGTGGTTATGGAGAATTGGGAACATGGGAATGCCTGTTGGTATTACAGTCACGGATAGCAGGCGTGGAAATCAGCAGGATGGAGCCATGGTTCGTTCCCAGCTAGTTAATTTTACCCGGTATGTTAATTTCATCGTGCTCTGCTGATGGCTTGTTAATTTCATTCAGCTCGTTAATTTCAATCCTCTTCTGGCCTGTGGATTTAAGCCCCATTGTGTGATCAGTCGGGCAGTGGGTGGAGGGCAGAAGAGGGAAGATGACAATTGTGTGAAATTTGTGCACATGAGAATGGTAGATCCCGCAATCATATAAAACATGCAAAGACAAAAATAGCAAGAGACATGTTTCATGAGAAGGGTGCCTAGAAAATAGATTGCATGATTTTAAGATCACAGGAAGATCAGCAGATTAAGAAAATCATGGGAGGTACCATCTCATTCTCTCTCAGTTGTTGATACCAGTGTGTATGAAGGGAATACTGTAGATGATTAGAGGTGAAAGAATTGTTTTGATTTTTACAAAAACTTAAAGTGAAATAACATACTGGAGGTCATTTTTTCCCACCAAAGTGATGAATTTTTGTTCTAATTTAAAAAGCGAGGGTAAGCTAGCAGCTCGCACTCCTATCCTTTTTAAAAGAAGACAAGGATAACGTATTCCTCTTTTCCCTATTGCTTTGGTTGCAGCAGGTTTCCTGTCAAACAAATCCTAGATTTTGATATTATTTGCACTTTTGGATATACCTAAAAGTACTCAAATGATATCTGCAACCAAAACGGATATTTGCATATCTACTTATTTGGTTATTTTGGTTCGGATATTTCCCTTATTTTGGTAAGTTGGTATTGGCTATTGCCCATGTGAGAGAACACTGAAATGAAGCAACTGAAATAACCAAAATTAGTTAATAACGGAATCAAAAATATTAAAAGCAGATATCTTCAGGGGCACATGCAGACCCAAACGTAGAATCATACACATGCGCGCAATGTGAATGTGCAAGGGGCCATGGGGAAAGTCACCTGCTTCCCAACCCCGCCACCACCCGGAGTGGAAGAAATGGGGCTGCAGCGGCTGCCGTGGTGGCAGCAGGGTCAGGAGGCAGAGAACTTTCCCTTGCGTCCCCATGAGCACACACAGTGAGGCACACATGTGGACCTTGGATCGGGGCATTTAGTTCTACTGTGGAACAACAGTTTCAGCATCTTCGTTGGAGAGGCTGAGATACACAGTTTCCATTGTCTTAGCTAGCACAGTGTTTCCAAAGATGTGGTGGGTATATGGTTCTATTACTAATGCAGTGCTATTTTTCTGTATAATGTACTTACCTTTAGATACGACGCTGATCAGCTCCAGAGTTTGAGAAAATCTGTCCGGATGGAGCTCCAGGAACTAGAAATGCAGCTGGAGGAACGTCTGCTTGCTCTAGAAGAGCAGCTTAGAACTTTGCATATGTCTTCACCTTATAGACCTCAGTCACTCACGGTGTGTACTGCTTTGCCAGTAACCATCTCTTAGTAATGTACCTACTACAGTTGCATACAAAAGCAAACCGAAAGCTCACTCTTTTGATACAGAAAATGTCAAATTTTAAATCAGAAACAAGTGTCAAGCTATAACTACATATTCAGATCACCTTGAATATGTTGGGGACAGAGAATATGATCTTTTGGAATATGATACCTATTTTAGTTTAGCTAAAAGGTGATTCCCCCTCACCTCCAAATGGAAGGGAAATCTCACTGAGCTTCTCCAATCTCTTCTTTCCAGTCTGTGGAGTTAATCCCAGAACTTTAGTGGGGACGGCTGACTTCTTTCTCTTCTCTCCCTTTCCAAGGCTGAATCATTAACACAGATCATTAGAAATCTTCTCCTGCTTGAGGAGTTCATTCCTCTGTTTCAGATAGACATTTGTTCATGTTTCCTCTTCTCCATTCCACTGAAGATGTTTTCCCAAATTCTCATGACCCGGAATGCCATTTATTGTTACAATCTCTTGCTCTGTCCAGGGGAAGCATGATGATGTTGTGTCCTCTGACATTTACCCATGTTGCTCCTCTTGCCAGCCCATAAAAGTTCTGGTCACCCCATCTCAGAAAAGATACAGTAGAACTCAAAAAGGTACAGACAAGGGCCTCAAAAATGATGATGGGTATGGAGCATCTTCCATACAAGGAGAGGCTTAACAGGTTAGGGCTCTTCATCTTGAAGAGATGACTGAGATGGGATATAATCAAAGTTTATAAAATCATGAGTGGCATGGAACAAATAAATAGGGAGTCATTTTTTTTTTACTAGGGGACACTTTAAGAAACTAACTGGCACCAGATTTAAAACAAAGAAAAGAAAATATTTTTTCACAGTGTAAAATTAACTTTGTTGCCAGAGGCCAAGGCCACATAGGTGGATTTTACAAAGGATTGGCTAAGTTCTTGGAGGATAGGGCCATTAATGGCTATTAACCAAATAGTTTGCAGGGGACGCAACCTCTAACTGTCAGGAGCTGAGAGTGAAGAGCAGGGAATGAATCGCTCCATTGTAACATGTTTGGTATTTTCCCAAAGTGATTGAGAATGGCCCCACTGTTGGAGACAGGATGCTGGGTGTGATAGACCATTGGCCTAACCCAGTATGGCCCTTCTTCTGCCACTGTAAAGTAGAAGCCTGCAACTTGATCAGAGCCTGATGGGACCTGGGCTTATGGTATGTTGTAGGGAACAGTGGGCAAGGCCACATTGGTAAAGAGCAGGGGATGCCTTAACCTCCCCCCTCTTAATGGCATAGATCTGCCCCTTCCATAACACCATGACATAGTGGCACTCGGGTGAGAATGGGGAGTGGAGGGTCTTTGGACACATCAAAAGCCTGTCTGCATTGGGCTCTGATCAGACCTGATGCAGTTGAGGTCAGGCTCAGTCTCATATTTGTGGTCTTAGCAGAGCAGCATGGGGTGCATCTGGTGCACCAAGCTTGAGCCTATTCCATCTGCACAACCCTTGACTGCCCTGTGAGTGAGTGAGTACTCCGCGCTTTGATTTTTTTGCCCTCTGTGCTTGCTGCTGTTCTACTGCCTCTTTCTTCAAATGCTCATCCCTTTTCATTGGCCTCTGCTCCATTTCATTACTCATGAATCTACCCTCAAGAACTGAAGGACCATACTCAGAAGGAGGGGAGCAGAGATGAGGCCATGCACTTGAGGATAGGGGGATACATCTGTGGCATAGATCCATGATCTGGACCCTCCCTTTCCCTGCCCCATTCCAAGCATCCCTCCATCACCCCCACATACTCAGCTCCTATGCGACCCAGCTTGTACTCACTTTCAATGTGATCCATGAGGTTCCACATCCATTGGGTAGACCCTTCTTTTCAGTCGGGGAATGTTCTGAGTGTAGGAAGCAACCTGAGGGACTGCTGTGATCCTGGAACAAATTTAAACCCTTGGAGCTTTATAAATATTGTGGGGGGGGGGGGGGGGGGTTTACAGAAAAGAGCCAGCTTTTTAAATGATGGAAATAAAAATGGCCCTTCACCTCATTTTGTGTACTTTCCAATTTTACATCATCTGCTTAGAAAGCTGCTTACAGCCCAGTCTATGCTGCTGTTAACAGTGAACGTCTTTGTAAAGATGGCAATGCGCTAATTCTGCTTAATATTCCAGGGCATGTATGGAAGCAGAAGCACTGATAACTTATCGTGCCCTTCTCCGCTGAATGTAATAGAACCGGTAAGTCAGCATACTTGTGTTAAATCCTGCTAGAAAAGGCATATGGAGAGTCTGGGCATGTTTCGTAATGGCCAGGTGTATTTGATCCTGAAAGCACTTACCTAGTCTTGGCAAAGTTTTCAAGGAGATTCTCCATGTGCGTTCCCAGGCTCAAACTCCAGTTATATATTAGGATGTATGTTGTGGTAGTGAAATATTGCTTGGGGTACTCTTTGCTGTCCGAGTAAACTAGCTCTATTGCTGTTGTAAGGTGGAGATTGCCGTTCTGCAATGATCAGTGGTTTCCAGTAACAGTCCAGGGGGCTTTCATTCAGATGTTTACACGTGGATCTATAACAGACAGTATACTAACAGTTATCCAGAGGATAATACAAAGACAGCCTTCAACTGATTTACCCGGGAGGAACCAATTCAGACTTGGATGTCATTCTTTTCCGGGTGCACTTCTGTGCAAGAAATATCAGTGGCTCAAGGATGCTGCATTAACTTTTACTGATTTATTTGTTTATTCATTCGTTCAAATTTTTATCCCACTCTTCCCATTTGAATTAAACCTGGCCCTTCTATAATCCTTTTTGTTGGTGTTTGCAGTGGCAAAGAGCATACAAGTGGCTAAGTCCCTGAATAATTCATTTTTTTAAATGTAGTTGTATGGGGGCTTTTCCCAGTTCTGAAAAGCAGCGTGACTTGACTTTTTCTACAAGTGGAGCTGAAACGATTAGCTGACTTGCTAACCTAACCACCAGCTGATCCAGTGGTATAATGTGACTAGCCCGGGGGGAGCTTTCACTTACCCTGGCAGCAGTGGTGGCAGCTGTGGCTGGGGTTGTTAGGGCCGGGGCGCATGCATGCGTTTCTGGGGGGCTTGCTCGCATGCACACAGCCACCACCCCAGAAGCCCATTAATGGTTGGCCTGCGCTCCAATATTCCTGGGAGAGTCTAGAGCTACTGACATTGCTTGTCACCCGTAATCATGGCTGCCGGGGTAAGTGAAAATCTCCCCTCCCCTGCCCACGCTCTTTCCCAGCTGCCTGGATTTTTCCATGCAGTCGCCAGCCAGAGGGCTTGTGGGATTTGAACTGCCTTTAGGCATCTGTCCTGCAAATCCACTGCATAGCCATATGCATGTGGATAACTCTTCATCTCTCCCAGCAAGGTACCCAGATAGTTATTGATTTCCACTTCGGGTTTTCTCTTTGTTGGTGATCTAGCAATTACATGGGAGCAAGCAAAGCACAAACTGGGTTTTCTAAATTCCTAGGTCTCAGAGCTGATTCGAGAGCAGTCATTTCTGAAATTAGAGTTGGGATTGGGAGAACTTGGATTAGAAACACTTCCAGCAGAAGGATCAGAATCTGCTTTTTCCCTTGGAAACTCCGATTCTTCTTCAGTGTGTTCCAGTCATGCAAGTAGAAAAGCTGGCACAAATTCCAAGGGCCAGAGCAAGAAATTATACCGAGCATCTGTTGCATTAATGCCCGCACCACCTGCAAGAGCAAGCAGCATGTATCAATCTGAAAGCTTGGAGGAGCCTGGAAACTCCAAATTGGAGGTAGAACAGAAACCTGAAAAGACTTCTCTTGCACCAACAGCTGAAGAAATTCAAAGAAGCGTGGAAAATGAGGAGCTGCAGCAAGTCATCCGGGAGGTAAGGAGAGATGGGTTAAAATTCTCCGTTAAAATCTTGATTAGTTGATGTTCTAAGTTAGCTCAAGTTACTCTAGCTTGAGATCGGAGGACTTGCTGGTCACTAGCAGGTTAAGCAATACTGTGATAGGCAAAAGAGTAAAGGCACCTCCCTAGATTATAGCCATTTGAATATAAATCCTGATTGGTGCAAATCATGGAAATGGGCAGGGAAGATGTCTCCTGCTGCTCCATGTTATAATGTAAAAGCATTTCAAATGTTTAGCTACAATTACTTTGGAATCTGATTCTTTGTCTGAAGTTTTTCTAGCTGCAAAGCCAAAGTGCAGTAATAAGTTAAATTATTGGTAATACATTTTATCCCAAACAGTCAATTTTAAACATTCTTATAAGCTTCCCTCACGTTCTCTCTGACCAAACTACTAATGTAGGGGTGGGAACCTGTCCATCTCTATGGGCTTGGCCAGAGAATGGGGTGGGGGCAACTGGAGACGTGGCCACTACTAATATCTGGAGCCACAAAACGCGAGAGGGGTAGGGGAGTGGGGCAGTGCCTACCAGAGCAGGGGAGGTGGGCGTAGCAGGATGGAGAAGCAGGGGCAGGCAGATTTACCCAAGTACTTTGTCAGCGAGCAAGTCCTGCTCCCCTGTAGCTTTCAAACACTTGCTAAACTTGGAAATGGAGCAAAGAACAGCAACTAAAACGTAGGGGTTCTTGGAGTGGATGATTTACAGTATTGAAGGATTTTAATCTGTCTTGCTTTGGGGAATGCATGTGTCTCTGATGAGGAAGACAGGAACTATACAGTTCCTGGACTTCTAAAAGCAAGCAAAATACTAATCTTAAAACTGGATATATTCAGCGTGGATACTGTGGACAGCAGTTTGTTTTTTAGAACAGATTTTTATATCGTTCCTCATGCTGAACAATACTGTACAATAAGTAGTGGCCTACATTAGTTGGGGCTCTTCGGTTTGGAGAAGAAACAGCTGAGAGGAGATATGATAGAGGTCTATAAAATCATGAGTGGTGTGGAACTAATAAACAAGGAGCAATTATTTACCCTCTCAGCTAGTACTAGAACTAGGGGACACTCCATGAAACTCATGGGTGGCAAGTTTAAAACAATAAAAGAAAATATTTTTTCACTCCGTGTATAATTGGGTTGTGGAATCTACTGCCAGAGGCTGTGGTAAGGGTCAGTACTATAGCTGAGTTTAAGAGAGGTTTGGACAAGTTTCTGGAAGATAGATCCATTAGCAGCTATTAGCCAGACAGGATCAGGGAACATGACGGGAGCTGGGGGAAAACAACAGGGAATGGATCCCCCATTGTGACCTGTTGGGTGCTTCTCCCAAGCCACCGTGATTGGCCACTCTCGGAGACAGGATGCTGGGCTAGATGGACCATTGGTCTGACCCAGTATGGCACTTATGTTCTAGAAGTCTCAGAAGGGTGATGCTACTCACTGTAAGTTCAATGCAACCTCTCTTTAGTGATTTAAACCTAAAGTGAGCATTGTATATTGCTGAAATGGTCACTGTCATAACGTCAGTCCTTAATACACTGCGAGGTCTGACACACCACAACTTGCCCCTCTAAGTGGAAGAGAAAATAATTGAGGTCACTGTGGTGGGAACATTGATTATGGGTAAAACCAGACGGGTGGGCAGAATGGCAGCTCCCCAGCCTGGGCTGGGGCAGGAAAGCACAGCTGACCCAGCCTGAGAGGTGGCAGGGCACCGAACATGCTAGCAGCTGGAGATCTGTCCCGCTGCCCACACGCCCCAGGTAGGGCAGGGAGCTAAACAAAACTGCAGGCGGCTGGTCCCGCCCTTGCCTTGCTCCCAGCGTCCCACCTCCCCCATGACAAACAGCCATGGCAGCCCCTGCCCCGAGGCAGGTACGGTGGGGCTGAGCACGTGTTACTCCGCACTAGCCTGCATGGGCGGCCCTTAGCCCAGGCTGCGTCCTTGGAGATTTTCCAAGGACACAACCCAAGCTAGCTGCTTCCCCACCCCAGGGTAGCCCCAGGCTAACATCTGCCAGCACGTAAACAAACAAGCCGGTGGGTCCCAGGCCAAAGTGGGCCACCATCACGTCTGTTTTTACCCTATAATGGTTACCACTGTAGTTCTGGCACAACGAATAAGAGAAGGAAAGATTGTATAACTTAATATGAAAGAGTGGAGGAATGACCCGGGGAAATGGATTAGATAGTATCCCAAACTCTTACGTACTCTGATCCATTTCCTTCTGTCCGTTTCCCTTCCTACTTGTGCTAATTGCTGAGTCTCTTTGGCAATTTACACAGGAGGTTTATCCCTTGCAATGAAGTTATAATATTACATGGGAGACATCTCCCATCATCCTTTTGGCAACTGAATTATAGCTGTCTCCTTGCTGGCTCTCTGCTGCTATTCCTGAATTACCTTGACATTAAATCATAATCCCCCATCTCCCATTACAGACTATTGCCAAAAGAACAGCAACTGAGGCAACAAAGAAAATTAGAATCCATGCTCATTATTCAGTAAATGGTCTTTCCAGGTTTACCCCATTGCGTAAGTCCCTCCTAATCTTCCCAACCAATAACAAACAGAGAAAATGTGCATTCAGATGTTGTTTCAAAGAGAAAGATAAAGGGGCTTTGTGAGAACTCTGTACGTTTATTTAATGAAATAGCACTTTTAGCACTAGGGACTTGGATTGAAGTGCAGTTGAGTAAGCAAGTCAATTATTTGATGACCTTGACTGAGTGCGTAGGAGCTGTTTGAACCCATAACAAAGTTGCCACACAGTTTAAGATTATTAGCAGCCTCCTCCAGAGACTTTACTGTAACCAAGCCAAGAACGTGTACCTGATTTCTTGCATCCTCATGAATGTCTCATCCTCTGTCTCTCCCTCTGTTCCCCCTTCCCTGTCACCCCTCCCCCTGTCTTTAGGTTGTAAGCTCTCAGGCAGGGACCGCATCTATCTTGTTCTTTGTAAAGTGCCAGGTACATCACTGGTGCTATATAAATGCTTATAATAATAATAATAATAATAATCATAAGTCTTGAAATGAGAGTTATTTTTATGGCTGAGATGAGAGCAACTGTTCCCGTTCCGAAGGGAAATGCAGACCTGTTGAGAGTGCTCACGGGTGAGGTTTGAACCAGGGTCCTTCAGAGCAAGCAAACAAACAAAAGCAGAAGTCTCTGCAGTTTGAGATAAAGAGCCAGGATCCATAATTAGAACAGACTCACATATATTGTGCGAGCTGGGTAAGGATGGGGCTGGTCTGTCGATACTTCCTTAGTTTCTGGTGATTCTGTGCTTCTACCATTGTGTCATCATTTTTGACACTTTCCAGGACTTTGGGGGCACTTTCCAAATCTTTTCTGCATTTTGTGGGACTTTTTCATCATTTTCCAAAACTTTTATGACCATTTTACAGCACGTTTATGGCAATTTTCAGCACTTCCCCAATGCTTAGCTGTCAAGTTTTCATTTTCGGGCTTTGGACTGGCCTGTGGCAGCCCTGTTAAACTTGCGAAAAATAACAGGAAATGGCAAAAACTGCAGGAAAGCCAGTAAGCTTCTGCGTAGTGTGAATGTCCGAGAATGCCCTGCTTCTAACAGAAGTAGCGCTTGCTGAGATTTTTCATTGCAGGTCTAGTTATTTTGCAGATTGAGATTATTTATTTTGCTGCTCTTTTACCCCGTACCCTCCCGCTCACAGAGCAGCTCGGGGTGGGTTAAAGTGAATTGGCGTAGCAGGCTGGGGTGGATATGATTGCAGTGCTGACAAATACGACAAAAGTACACCCGTTTATATGCATCATCGTATTTCATAAACATTGAAATGCACACTCAGTTGAAAAGTGTCATCTTTGTATGACTATATTGTTTGCAATGGAGTTAATTTTGGTGTGCAAGTAAAACAACCTATTTATTTATTTATTTATTTTTCATTTTTATTTTTATCCCGCCCTTCCCTCAGAGGCTCAGGGTGGCTTACAAAATAAGATATATAAACATAAAACATAACCTATAAAAACAACTTAAAAACTCCCTAAACCCCACTCACCAACCCTCTCCCTAATCCCTCTACCCCATCCCCCACAACCTTATCCGTTACCCCCCCCCCCCCCCCCTTTCCCCGCTCTCAGCCTCCCATGCCCATACCCGCCTCTTACTGGGGGGCCATGGCATAACCTACTTCTCTCAAAACCTGCTCGTGCCACCCACCCCCATATGGGGGTATGAGCAAGGTTGGGGGGAAGTAGGTTATGCCATGGAAATTGCCATAAACGTTCTGTAAAACTGTAATAAAATTCACGGAAAGTGCCCCAAAGCCCCAGAAAGTATCCTGGAATGGAACACATTTATTTCCAAATGGAAAACTTGTTGCTATTGCTATTAATCAGTAATTCCTCCCTCTCTGTATGGCTGCATAATCTTATTCCAGTGAAGGAAAAGGTGCACAGTGTGGCTGGGTAGATTGTCATGTGTGTGAGCTTCGACCTGTGACTGGATCAGAAAGCAGCTTTCTGGCTCTCGGGCTGAATGAATCCACTCCCACAGAAGAGAATTCAGACTATTAAATGTCAGGCTACAGAACACTGTCCTTTGTGTTTGGATGAAAATGCAGAGTTGCCTCCCATCAAGTACGCAGTGATTATTTCTTGACTTCTAGAAAATGGTGTTGACAGAAGTGCAACCAGTTTCTTTATTCGGGTCTTCTGTTGCTTGCTTAAGAAAAAGTGATGGCTTAAAGAAACTATTAGGAAGATTATTATAGGCTTAATAAAATACTATCAGAATTAAGGCCCTTTTTAAACGAACCTCTGTGCAGTGGGTGGAGGTGGGTGTGCACCTGTTCCCACGGGTGAACGCACATCTCCACCCATGGAGCATCGGGCATTGGAGCCCGTTGCTCCATGGGTGGAGGTGGGCATTGTGCGGGAACGTGCATGAACCCCCACCCATCCCCTGCGCCATTCACATGGGTGCTTCTGTGCGTGGAGATGGGGGGGGGGGGTGGCATCTCATGTGAAAAGGGCCTAAGTTTATGTGGCTGTTAGTTATGCAGGACGAGGATGGTTATGGGGATGCCTAGAGCTTTTCCAGTAAAATTAATATTAAAGTGAGAATGAGGATATAGTTGAAAACCCAGCATGATGTTCCCTCTCCTCAGGCTTGAGCAAATCTGGTTCTGTCTCTGAAAATCCAGATGGGTGGCACCTGCTAGTTTCTTATGCTGTACAGAACAGTGGGAAGTTAGTCTTGCTTTGAACTTGTAATCAAAAAGACAAATATTATTTGGTAGGGATGGGCATCTGGATTGAATTATGCATCCGTTCCAGATTTGGATCAGCAATTTCTGGATAGTTATAGATTCTGATTTGGATCCCATTGAAGTCAATGGGAAGCCGATCCGTGCTCCCTCCCAGGGCAGTAGGTCCAACCACTTACTGGCCTCAGGGGAAGCTTGATTTTAAGTTCTACCGGCCCACGACTGCAACGGGAGACCTCCCAGCAGGCTTCCTCACTGCGACACGCTCCCGAGCTCCCAGCTCCAGAGCGCTCATGTGCAAAGTGGCTGCCAGGGCTATTTTGCATATGCACATCCCTTTTCCAAAATGGTGGTGGCAGCATCGCTGCCATTTTGGAAAAGGGCAACCATTCTGTACATACGAAGCTGCCGTTCTGTGCATGTGCAGACTGACTTCCCTTTTCCGAAATGGTGGCAACACTGCAACTGCCATTTTGAAAAAGGGCTGCCCATGCACCAAACAGCCCGGCGGCTATTTTGCACATGCGGAATCCAGAGCTGGGAGCTCATCGGTGCACCATGGCAAGAGAGCCTGCCAGGAGGCCCCCCACAGCAGCAGCAGGCTAGCAGAGCCAGTACGTGCAATCCAGGTCCTTGAGGGGCCGGATCCGGAACTGGCAGGGCATAATTCAGAACACACATCCCTATTATTTGGTAATTGTCGTGTTCAGTTATGGGATCACATGCAGGAATGATCAGTTTATGGGGGCTTCTTGCCACGCTGAGATAGAAAGGGCGTATGTATGCCTGAGTCGGAGGCACAGAGGAGAAAAGGGGGGAGGGGGTCTTTAAGACACTATATTAGTGGAGTAAAGGGTTTATCAGAGTAAAAGGAGATGGAAACTGGAGAGCTAGAAGCGACTTGGAAAGATGAGACCCGGAGATGAAATGCAATCCAGAAAGAAAGATGTTTCTTTGTGGTTTAGAGCACAGGAGATCTGAGTTCAGCTGCCCCAGGTTTCGCCTGGGTCTCGGTTCTCTGCCTTTAAAGTGGAATAAGCAGCACAAGAGTGATTCTGAAGAACTGGGAAGTGAGACAAAAGTCTGAAAAATGAGAAGAAGTTGGGGTGGAGTAAGGAAGGTACAACGAGAGGTTGGGAGCTAAAAGAGGGGGTGTCCCCAGTCTCATGACTGGAGAAAGAGTGGGGGGAAGAGCTTTAGCAGGAAAGTAATAATTCTGCATTACAACCCTGTAATTTACCTGTTTGACCAGCATGCACAAACTCTTGTTTCTGATCGATATGACGATGTCCTTTAGAGATGTAATCAGCAATAGGAAATAGCAGCCATGCAGGACAGCATGGTGACAAGGAACTGTCAGTGTTGTTGTGTAACATCATTCTGCTGACGTGGTTTACAAACATGAATGAACATTACTTAGTTCTCAGCACCCCTGACTGGGTGGATACACATTATTTACCCCAGAGGGGAAGCTGAGGTCTCTCGGTGGCCTGCCAAGGTCACACAGGAAGTCCTTGGCAGAGACAGGAATAGAATGCAAGTCGCCTGACTCCCAGACCTATTCCTTCCCGCAAAAGACAAACCCTTCCTCCTAGCCCCAAGCATCTATTAACTGTGCTAATTTGGGATGCCGTCATTGTTTATTTTGGAAAACAATGTTTATTTTTATCTACTCTATTAAGAGAGATGGATAGGAGTGCAGTGTGTTCTATTCTGGTAGCTTGAGCTGCTATGTTGACAAGAGAACGTTGCTGGTAGTGGTACACTGGCCAGTTACCCACAATGCCTTCCTCTTGTGTATGAACATACTGTGTATGTGACTACCTAGAGGAGGATGGGCTCATGTCAACGTCTAGTGCCTAGAAAATTAGCAGCTATCTCAAATTCTTAATGTTGTGTGTTCGTGCCTTTGCGAGGCTTCTGAAACTATGCTGGGGGAGGAAGGGGAGATGAATAGGTAGCCCCTATTAATAACTCTCAGAGCTCAGTAAACCTTCCTGCTAAAAAGGTATTTCTGAATACTGTTTCTAGGTCTTGCCTTTCTGCCTGGCATGGAACAGTAATAAAGTTATGAGCTTTTGCCACTAATGGCTCAAGGCTTGAATTATTGGCTGATACAAGTGAGAGAGAAATAATGTCTTGGTGCTTCCCCCATCTGACGCAGCCACTTAATCTTTCTGCCACGCAAGGAAAATGAAGACTTTTCTTGTAAGAAGCATTTTGAGAGCTTCTCAGATACAAAGTTCACTTAGACTTCATTTTTGGAAGGAATAGATGTTCATTACAACAAATGGGAGGGAGGTTTCAATAACTTCTCTGTTTAAGATAGAAAGGTTTCGACACTAGCCCAAGGCCACAGACAACATAACACAGCTAGGATTGGAAGTGGGGATTTTTCTAGCTTCTCGTTTTATGTTAATTGAAAATGGAGCCTGCCGTATCTATCGTTAAAAGAGGATATTTATTAAATTTCAGTATAATCACTTTTCTTAGTCCAAGGGTAATTTCAGACATGCTGAGCCTCCAGGCCCAACACACTGAAACCCAGACTGGGATCCGTCTCGGATGCAGGTCATTGATGAAGCCGGACATCCTTTAGACATCCCGGCTTCATCACGCAGGGGAATCTTGGGGGAGACGGGGCCGTGCGATGCAACGTCTGGCTGCACAGCCCCCCTGCCCACGCTCCCACATCCT
>QEPC01005396.1:2025369-2036314 GCA_003113815.1 Sphenodon punctatus | reverse complement strand
TAAGGAAGCCTTCAGGGGTGGTGGTGGTGTGAGTCACTGGTTTGTGTGTGCACGCACGCACACAAACCAGTGACAATGTTCTGAGCCAGCTTGAAGAACTTTGTTCTTTGAGCTGGCTCCACACATGAGCCCAGGCTCGGTGCAACTTTTTTTTTCTTTTCTTTTTTCGGTCTGGGACTCAGGCGACTGCTGGGGCTGGGGGGGAGGGGGGCATTGCCCCTGACGTCCTAGGGGGCGCATTGCCCCTGCTCCCAAATGATTACTTTCACACACACACACCACCTGTCACACATTGCTTAGTCTCTAGTTCTGAACTTTTCCATGCGTGAGTAAAGACCCTGTGTGGCACGAAAGCTTGCATACTCTCACCGACAGAAGTAAGGCTAATAAAAGATCTCATCTAAACTAGTTTGTCTCCATCTCTTACATTTGGGACCTACGCAACAATGTTACGCTCTCTAGATTAAAATGAACGGAAGATACATGCCCAAGTCCTCTCATTGGCTTTGAAAACTTCAGCAGTTAGACAGAGGTGTCTGTTTATTCTGCGCGTATTACCCACCTTGTATGATTATTTTTCCTCAGTATCCAGATAGGCCAACTAGAAAATTCCTTGAGTTCCACAAATATGAAGATTGTCTAAATACAAATACAGTTGGCAAGTTTTTATGGAACACTTTTCTAGGCAGTACTGATTCAAAACTATATGATTCCAGATCAGATTTCCACTGATGGCCGCTTTAATTGTCTCTCCCCAAAAGGTTACCGTGTGGTTTGAGGAAGCTGTGGAATCCTACGTTTGTACGGCCTACGCTGGTGAAGACGTCAAGTTATTTAATTGTGCTTCAGGAGACACTAACGCTACTGAGACAGGCTATTGGTTCTCTGATGCATCCCTTGGTCTCTGAGTCCATGTGTAATGATTTGGACACTTTGCTTAGCAGAAACCTTTCCACAAACTTATCAAAGACCTAATATTTATTTATATGTCCCTGTTGTTAATTTGTGTGTAGTTTTGTTTCTTGTGTCGATGTGTTTATTATGAAACTTGAAGATTTCCAGACCGACCCAATTTATAAATAACGTTCATCTTCAGTCTTGCTTTTTTTTCCTTTTTTTTTTAAAAAAAAACAAACCAAACACTCACCTCTATGAGGTATTTATTTACTGTGCAATAACTGATTCACTTTGAGAGCTTGAAACAACCGATACTTGTTTCCACTGCTGTTAGTTAGTGCCACTTCAACAGAATTGTTTTGTTTTGTTTGTTAAAAAACTGTTCTAAAAATTGCTATTTGCTCATGAGGAGGTTGCTACTAGCAGCATGGTAGAATGATATGAGGTTACCTAAAACTACTTACAAGTTCTTACACTGAAAGCCTTTTCTTTGTGCAGAAGACAACTTAAGCAATTTTAATTTTGCTTCATTAATTTTCCATTTCTTTCCCTTTGAAATGTGCCTTATTTTTAAACACTGTCTACTTTTGATATATTGTGAGAAGTGCTCTTTCCCTTTTTTATTAAGCAAAGTACAATAAAATACTGCTATCATAACAGTAACGGGGATACATGACTTGAAGTGGATAGACAACTTTGGCTATGTTATGGGGAAAATGAAAATGTTAATTTTTTTCCTCCTTTCAATGGTTTTTATTATAGAAAAATAAAATGTATTCTATTGGATGAAATTGGAAGGAAATGGGGTTCTTACTGTGTGGTTTTGTATGTGGTCAAAGCAGACATTGAGCTGTTGTGGAACAATATCTGAATGTGGCTGAGATTCTTTAAGTCTTTTTTCCAGCTAATAAAATGTTTGTCATGTTGAATCAAAGAATCATAAAGGTATAGCAATGCTCTATCAAAAACTTTATCGGAGAGATTTTTTTATGTGTTTGGAATACACACACAAGGGCTGATTTCTTTAAAAAAGGACTATTAAGCCAATAAAATATTTATTTTGCCTACAATCTTTGGAATCAGTGCTGCTTATTTGTGTTGTGCATCATTCTTTTTTGCGTTAAAGTTTTAGTGATAAACTTTGCTCCTCTTCAGAAACTGGCAGTCAGAGGCACCGAGGGCAAGTGAGTTAGAATAAAGACGCAACATGAGAACAACCAGCCTCTCACATCCTTAGTGTAAAATACACTGGACTGGAGAGTATTTCAGTCTCCAGTAAGAGATGCAAATCTGAAAGGAAGCTGGGAATCAAGAAGCAGATTTTCCAATGAGCTCCGAACCCAACAATCTCATGGTTCTCAATGGGAACTACTGGCTGTTGAGGAAACTTGGCCCCAATTTGGGTGTAAAGAACTATAGAAAAATCGGGCCCTAGATGTATTCAAGCAGAGATAAGCAACAGGTATTCAAAATGATGTTGGAGTCTGTGAACATTTATATGTAGCAACAGAGCTGTGCTTTCAACCACCGACTGGAGCAGCAGTAGTGTGTGTTTAAAAGAGACAAATAGCCCACTGGAGTCCGTGTTTGGACCGTGCAGCCCCCACTCACACGTTTTAGCGTGTAGAGCTAATAAATGGGCAGTAGTCCCCTGCCTGCACTTCATGTGCTGGCGGTAACAGTCACTGGTGGCACCACTCAGCACTTTTCCTCTCCCCAGCCCTGCCTCTGATGGAAAGGGGTAACTGCCAGGGAAGGCTTCTTCCCTGTCTGGGACACCCCTTTCTATCAGAAGCAGCACTCCTGTGCTCGAACAGCTGCTCCTCCCGCATACGACTATAGAAATGATGACTAGCAGTAGTCGTAGTTTCCTTGCACCCCCACCGTCTCTAGAAGTGGCTTCACAGCGATCAGTACTGCGGCTGCTTCACAGCACTGTGCTGCTTCTGATGTCACAGGGCGCCTATCCCGGTCCCAGTGTTTTCTCGCAGTCCCAGTCTTTGTGTCCTCAAACCACCTGCCCAGATGAGCTTCCTCCTCGCCCAGCAGCTTCTCTGAGCCAGCATGTTAATATCACGTCAGTTGCAGCCCTGGCAGCTGCACAGCTCTAGCGCTGCCTGGGCTCCCTGTAACTCCCTCTCCATTCTCTGCCATCCTCACCCTGTCACTGGGGGTCACTGCCAGAGAAGGCTTCTTCCCTGGTTGTGACCCCCTCACCCCCCTTTCCATCAGAAGCAGCGCTCTCCTCTTGCAGCAGTTTCACAGTGGTGAGCTGTGAAGTCGCTGCAGAAGGAGAAAGGGTGCAGGAAGGACTCTTCTCTTGCAGCTGCTTCAAAGCTGATTGATCTCTAGCAGTCGCACTAGGCATGACTATGGTGCTGGCAGACCTGGACATGGGCTTTGGATGAACAGGATAGATGGGAGGCAAATGCGTGGGCCCAGATTAGCACACGCTGGCCCACACAGTGGACCTGTGATGTCCTTGGATGATGCTGTGAATGGGGAGTAAGTGGGGACTGGGGTGGAGGGGTGGGGTGCAGGCTAATATCTAGCAAACACCCACCTGATGAGTGTGAATGTCTCATTTATTTTCACCTGTACTTCATTCCCCAACCTTAAACACTAGCCAGTCAGCAATAGTTAGCCCCAATAGAAATTAAAGTTCTCCTGACAAAGGTACAGTAAGGGTCACATGTGGGACAGGGGGATGCCCTACTCAATTGAGTCCTGACTTCGAGCCCTTGCCTTCTGATTCCCAGAGAAACCCTGCCCTGCCCTGCTCTCTCCAGCCCTTCCCTCTTCATCTCTCTCCATACTCCCACCCCACCCCCCTCACTCACATCTCTTCATTCCATCTCCCTCATTCTCTTTCACAATCTCCCCTCCCTCAGCTTTCTGATGGTGCTGACGAGGGAGCTGCCACTGCCTGAGTCACTCTAGGTTTGCACTGTCCCCTTGCCTGCTTTCAAACTGATGGACAGGAAAAGAGTAGCAGAAGAAATGGTGATGGCTGCCTGCTTTCAGCAATGTGAATTCACCGATTACAGTCTCCATGTAGATGTCATCACATGACACATGCATGTTGTTGCCTACATTCATCTGGGGTGTTTTCAGATGGAGAGGGAGCCTGGCAGAGCCTAGAGCTGCTCTGTGGGCCCACTCCCATGGCTGCCATTTACCATCTCCACCCAGGTCACATCAGACAGACTGGCAGTGTCCCCTGGCCACGGTCTGCCCGTGTGGTGCTCCCCCCTTCCCCCATACAGCTGCGGGTTGCTCTAGGCAGCTGTCCACCACTCTGTGGTGCTGAACACAGCAACAGATGGGTGCAGGGGGTGATGTGTGTCCCTCCAACAGATTGTCAGCAGCACTGCATTTGGCTGTTGCCCCAAGTTTGGCCAGCCTGCTCTGCGTGGTGTGCTCCTGGATCTTGCAAAGGATGCCATGCTGGACTGCCCCAGCCTGCTCCTTGTTGCACATCTGGAGGGCACCCTTCAAACCTGGGGGTGACAGGGGCATCCGTGGGCAAATCCGGAGTGGTTGTCCATCTGTCTACACCTATAGTCACATGGTATGCACATGTGCCATACCATGCCATGTTTATCACACCCTGGAGCAGCTATGCCGCTAGCCCTACCCAAACTTGCATTCTTGGGTGTTGCCCCAGGATGCATTTTGCCAGGGCGCCCTGAGCTGTTTGTCTCAGGTTCATAATGAACACGGACTGTGTGCAGAGCTGTGCCACATGAGGGAGAAGCTAGGGGTGTGCAAGAGGGACCCATTACACATTTTGGAATTGCAGTATTTTGGAATTTCAGAAATCGGAATTTTGGAATCAATTGGAAATTTCAATTCCGATGTTTCCCCAAATCAGAAATGTTTGGTTCCGTTTCCTGCCTCCTGGTAGTGTGTGTGTCAGGGTCCCAACTTGCAAGAATGACATAGTCTCAGATGATTCTCAGGTGGGAATTTTAAAACCATTATCATTTAAGACACTGAAAGCGTTTTCTCTCAACCCATAGCAAATGCTTGCTTGGCCAAGTTGTCCAATGTACTAGGCAGGGCACACTTGTTTCAAATGAGGTATATATGTTATCTAGCTTTATTGGTTATGAAATTGACGCTTGCAGTGAAGCCCCTGTTCACTTTGTAGACTGAATTTTGCTTGACACTTGAGAGAGACCAATGTTGTCATAATTTCCCATTTTGTACGTCAGGTGAGGCATACGGAGAGCTGCTGCTGCTGTTGGCAGCTCTCTCCCCCTCAGCTTCTCCATGCGCACACACACACACACAGAGATCAGCTCTGCTTGCCCCGCAGCTCCTACATGCTTACTTGTGCAGACTGAGATTTGCTTGCCTCCCTTTGCCACGTACCTCAGCCATTAACGCTTGCTGAGCAGCTGCTTGTGTAAAAAAAAACTTGCTGAATGATGAAAAGAAAGTGTTTTGACACAACCATGAAGGATGTGAGAGAAGCACTTAACTCCTACTACAACTGAGCTTCCATTACAGCAAGCAGGAATACAATGACAATAGAATGCTGAGGTTTCCTGCAAAAACATTGACCCCCTGCTGAGACAACAGGAATAGGTCCAGTAAAGCCTCATTGTAATTATACGACGTGACCCTCTATTAAGACACTTTTTTGTGAACAGTAAAAGCATGACTACAAGGAGACCCTAGTAAGAACGTGTATGAAATGTACACCACGCATCTCTCTGGATTGTGTAAAATGTGCCCTTAGACCCACACCCCCGGCCCATGGCATTTGGAGCGATTTACATATAACTAATAAACACAGCCTTCTAATCCTCACAACAATCATGTGCGGTAGCTTAGAATGAGAGACATTGTGATTGACCCATGGTCACCCTGTGAGTTTCTGGCTAAAGCAAGTCTTGAACCAGGTTCCACCCCCTTACGTACCTCCCAGTCCAAGTACTGTGGTGCTATATCAAAAGAGATTTGGGAAATGTTTTAGCCTTTGTCATAGCTCAGCTCTGCCCTTACAGATTGCTGTGATGTGAGGGTTGTGGACAGATCAGGCCAAAAACTCAACTATGGCCACTTTTAGATGTGTGCCGCAAACACGCAGCATAAAATCACGTTGTGTGTAAATATCCCGCGTGTGGGATTTAGGCTGCTTTTAGATGAGCGGGTCGCTGTCACACGATATTTCAAAATCCCGCAACGGTGGGAATCACGTGCATAAAAGGCGGTTGTGTATTATTTGCTGACCGTGAATTAAATACCTCACAATCGAGGTATTTAATTCGCGGGTGGCAAATAATGCGCAACCGCCTTTCATGCGCGTGATCCCCGCCAGCCGTCTCGTGTAATCCCGCGTTGCGGGATTTTGAAATATCGTGCAAGCGGGTCGGGCGACGGTGATGGCGACCCGCTCGCTAAAAGCAGCCTTAGACAGGATATTTCATGCCTTAAAGCCGGTCACGTGTTCTTTTAAAGCTGCAAATTAAATACCTCAACATTGAGGTATTTAATTCAAGGCTTTAAAAGAATGCACAACTGGCTTCAACGTGTAAAATGTCATGTCTAAATCCCACGTGCGGGATAATAACACGTGGCGTGATTTTATGCTGCGTGTTCACCGCACACGTCTAAAAGCAGTCTACATCGGGCTCATACCAAAATTTCTGGTATAAGTAGGGTTCTAGGCTGCTTTGCCTTTTCCCCTCTTTACTAATAACATGATGAGGAAATACCCATTCTGTCCCACCAATTCCCTCCACTAATAACATTTACTTCCGTTTAGGATAGTGGCTTCTACTTTTCTTGCCTGTGTGACACCACTTTGTGACTTTCATTTTATTATAATTTACTGAATCTACATAAGCAATGATGGGACTATCTATTGTAGGACCTATTGCTTAACTCTTGTTGTTTTCAACTAAGTTTAATGTGGTTTGTATGGCTGTGGCTGGTTTTGCTGTGAGTTAACAAAGTCATGTAGTTCCGAGCTTAAAGTATTGCTGGGATCAGGGGAGTAGTCAAAAGCTTTAAAAAGATAACCCAGCAGCTGTCTGACAGAACCTGTACATATTGAATTTTTCCAGCTTGTGCACTATATATATATGTACACAGGGTGGGGAGAAGACAGACAGACAGTAATGCAGATGGGAGGATTAGGAATAATAGGGGGGAATGGGGATGGCTAGCAGGTGTTGGGATTAGGTTCGAGGGAGAAACAAGGATGGTGTAATGTGTGGGGATGGGTGTTGTGGTGTGAAGGTTTGAGGAAGGGATCAGGAAACAATGGGGCTTAGGGAATTTGCTAAAAATCACAGCAGTTCTGAAGACGCCACCTGACAAGTCAAAGAGACTAACCCAGAACAAGAGTGAAAAGCCTGGACGTAACATTGGGTGTTTTTACACACACATTTCTCCTGCATGTTTGCTGTTACATCCTGAACTGTTTGTGTGTCTAAATCACTCACCCAGATCTTAAACATCTGGCTCTTTGAACTTCTACATAGAACTTCTCCCAGAACTTTTGTGTGTAAAAAGTTCTTCTGGTAAACTGCTTTGCTCTAAGCAACTGTGGTCACTTGGTTTCCATGGCAGCCCCTCACGTCTACAGCTGCAGCTACTTTAGGCTGCCTCAGGGCAGTGTTTGTGTGAAGAATGCATCCGGAGCTTACTTGTGGACTTATAAACCCAGAAGATTGAAAGACCAGCACTTGAAGGTGTGTGTAAAAATGCCCATTATAAAGCTTTGCAGTGCCCTTCCACAGCCCTCTTGATTGGATCTGGGAAGCTGGAGCCTTGAGCAATCACAGGGTGCCATGCAAGTGTCTGGAAAATACTTGTGATGTCCATTGGCTAGCTTAGCCGACAATCAATTCTCCTGGCTTGCTGCTCTCAGCTTCCTCCCTCCTCTCCCAGGACTTGTTTACCAGTTTTTCCAACCTAAAAGGCTGCCAGAGGCCCTCTGTAGGCCAAACCAAAATAATTCTGAATTCCAGAATTTCAGAACTGTTTAGGAAATTTTGGTTTTGGAATTGTAATTCCAAAAACCAAAATGCACATCCCTAGGAGAAGCCATATGTATATTCAGCATGTGGGGGAGGGAGGGGAAGGAAAAGAGAGGGGCATGTTTCCACCCACTCTCAACACTGTAGGTGTAACCACCAATCAGAATTAATTATACTGAAAGTGGATGGCTCTGTTGCTACTGCCATTTTGGAATGCTTCAAGCAGGGAGCACAAAATAGAGCAGGAGATTTCAACAACAGCACCACTGAACCTGAGAAGGTGACTTCCTTTTCCAAGTATATCCAGGCATTAGATCTTCCTTCCCCCTGTGGCCCGCCCTCCCTTTCACTACATCCAGCACCACATTTCCCTTCCAACCCTACCTCACTCCCCCAAAATGTCTTCCTTCCTCAACAACAGCATATGGGTCATGGAACTTTCTACTGAGGGGGCGGGGAGGTGGAGAAGATCTTTCCAAGAGAGAGGGCCCTCAAGGGCTGTGCCCATTGCTGGATCCAGAGGTCCTGTATGTAACAGTACTATGGCCCTAGGCCTTAATTGCCTCAAGCTCTCCATGGGCCAGAGCTCCCTGTGTCTAAGGCTGTAGGGGTCTGTATTTTACACCAGCATTTCTCACGTTCATGTTGTCATTTCAAATTTATTCATGGACTCCATGTAATTAATTAATTAATACTAAAATTTCTATCCTGCCCCCTCCTGCCTCTGGCAGCTTGGGGAGGTGTACAATAAAACAATCAACAATATAAAATATAAAAAACAGTATACAAAAGGCCAAAGAGTCTAAAGGAATAATTCCATCCCAAACCCCCCTCCTATTACCCATCTCCCCCGTCAAAAGCCTGGCAAAAAAGATAGGTCTTACATTGGCGCTGGAAGGAGGTAAGATCTGGGGACAGATGGACCCCTACCAGGAGAGAACTCCACAGCCACAATGATATGGCCAAGAATGCCCTCTCCAACGTCGCCCCCCCATTATACATGAGGGACTTTGAGAAGGGCACGCCGGCCAACTGCAGGGGCTGATCTAGAATCCAGCGGGTGTGTGTGTGTGTGAGGCAATCCTGCAGACTGATCCAGAATCCAAGGGGTGAGGCTTCTGTGGTGAGCCCCCAGCAGATGGGACCCTGTGCACTCATTTCTCCCTCATCCCCCAAACCCGCGACCTAGCTTGAGCACCCCTAGTGCTCTCAGCTGTGAGAGCGTGTAAATGCAGCAAACCTGTCTTATGTGGAATGAGACTGTGCTATTAAGAGCTTTATAGGTCAGAACCCCTGTCCAAGCATGGGCTCTCAGTATGGAATATGCTGACCATTTGCTGGGAAGTGAAGATAGTGCCATTTTTAGTCAGTTGGCAAAAAATCAATTAGTGAGATTATGCTGTAATTTAAAATGAACCTGTACTGTAACTGCACTCAGAGCCACTGACTAATGGACAAGCAAACTGCATGGTGTAAATCAGCAGTTATTATTTTTCATCTGAATGATTTTCTTTAAGAAGCTGATGAGATTTTTTTTAATATCCATTCATAAAATCCACTGCTACTGTCATCCAAATTAATCCTAGCTGGTATAACCTTTCCTGACATTTCTGTTTATATCTTCAGAAGATCCATCACTCACTACAGGGGGTATTTCTCCTTTTTGTGCTCTTGCCCTTCAGTAACGCAGAAGTGGAATGTATGGGTGGCGATGCCTTGCTTTGTTTAAATGAGGGAAACAGTTCGATTTCTCACCAATTTATGCTGCATTTTCATGCCAATCTTGTCATTCTATGCTACTTGAACCTTGAGTTCAAGGTACAACTGGATTAACAGTTAATTCATTTTTGTCAACAAAGTTCTCAACAAAATGTTTTTGACATTTGTCCAAAGCTTTGTTTGTTGTAATGCACAGTAATCGCACGACCAATTCGCTGGAGAAACGGCATTTCCTTAGTTCTTACCCACTCTGAGTGAAAACCGTCTCCATTGAAGTTGATGGCAAAACTCCTATTGACTTTAATGGTGGAGGATTGTGTCCTGCCATCTCATTTGGGGCCAGCCTGGCCACATCACTTCAAACATCTGCTTGGACATTAGTGGTTGGTGGGACATTGACCAAATTACTATGGAATACACATAACAAACAAACGACCCACAGTGAAAACAGCTCTAAAGTCCCCCATCGCCAGCCCTACCACAGTCAGTGGGTGGCAGCGAGGGGCCCTTGTTGCACTCCCCTTGTAACATGAGCACGGACAGAGTAAGCTTCATGCTTCTGGGCAGCAGCTGTGGAGGGTTGTCTAGGCAACCCACGAACCGAGGCGGGAACTAAATCTTGCGTTGCAAGACTTGCGGCTGGAATTCATCTGCTCAAGGAGGATCCAGGCAGTCACACCTGGGATCCAGACCAAGCAGCACCCACCCACTCTCCTTGTATATAGTACTGTGAGCATAAGCAGATCACCTATTTAGGGACCAGGAAGGAATTTTTACATGAACCCAGAATTGGCAATTGGATTCCTGATTTCACCTTCCCTACAGTGCTGATGATTATAGTTGGCTTATAGGACCTATACATCCCGGGAGGTCCCAATTTATAGACTTGTTTCACTGAGCAACCTTGTTTGTTGCCATGGTGAGTTACACACAACAGAAGACATCTCGTTATGAAATGGGGATTTGTGACCTCCAACACATACACAGGGTATGGTGAGTGGTGGGTGGGGTCAAGTCTTGGTGTTGGGATCAAACGTGAGGGCACCATCGGGACATATACTGCCCTGGACCCTCTGGACTGCCTTCATACTCCGGTCCCCAAGGAAGATATGTTTGTCTTCCCTCACCCTCGACATGAATCCTGGGATGGAGCGGGAGGCATAGGGCATTTTTAGACGAGACAAAAAAGGCAGCTGATCCTTTAATCAACCGCCTTACTTTGTTCTCATCTAAATGCTTCACACGGTTTGCAGCCGTGTCTTTCCGGTTTGTCTAAATGCTTCACGCGGTTTGCAGCTGCGTCTTTCCCGCATCAGACCGGCCCTGCAATCCTT
>QEPC01005396.1:2010498-2025154 GCA_003113815.1 Sphenodon punctatus | reverse complement strand
AACAACAGCATATGGGTCATGGAACTTTCTACTGAGGGGGCGGGGAGGTGGAGAAGATCTTTCCAAGAGAGAGGGCCCTCAAGGGCTGTGCCCATTGCTGGATCCAGAGGTCCTGTATGTAACAGTACTATGGCCCTAGGCCTTAATTGCCTCAAGCTCTCCATGGGCCAGAGCTCCCTGTGTCTAAGGCTGTAGGGGTCTGTATTTTACACCAGCATTTCTCACGTTCATGTTGTCATTTCAAATTTATTCATGGACTCCATGTAATTAATTAATTAATACTAAAATTTCTATCCTGCCCCCTCCTGCCTCTGGCAGCTTGGGGAGGTGTACAATAAAACAATCAACAATATAAAATATAAAAAACAGTATACAAAAGGCCAAAGAGTCTAAAGGAATAATTCCATCCCAAACCCCCCTCCTATTACCCATCTCCCCCGTCAAAAGCCTGGCAAAAAAGATAGGTCTTACATTGGCGCTGGAAGGAGGTAAGATCTGGGGACAGATGGACCCCTACCAGGAGAGAACTCCACAGCCACAATGATATGGCCAAGAATGCCCTCTCCAACGTCGCCCCCCCATTATACATGAGGGACTTTGAGAAGGGCACGCCGGCCAACTGCAGGGGCTGATCTAGAATCCAGCGGGTGTGTGTGTGTGTGAGGCAATCCTGCAGACTGATCCAGAATCCAAGGGGTGAGGCTTCTGTGGTGAACCCCCAGCAGATGGGACCCTGTGCACTCATTTCTCCCTCATCCCCCAAACCCGCGACCTAGCTTGAGCACCCCTAGTGCTCTCAGCTGTGAGAGCGTGTAAATGCAGCAAACCTGTCTTATGTGGAATGACACTGTGCTATTAAGAGCTTTATAGGTCAGAACTCCTGTCCAAGCATGGGTTCTCAGTATGGAATATGCTGACCATTTGCTGGGAAGTGAAGATAGTGCCATTTTTAGTCAGTTGGCAAAAAATCAATTAGTGAGATTATGCTGTAATTTAAAATGAACCTGTACTGTAACTGCACTCAGAGCCACTGACTAATGGACAAGCAAACTGCATGGTGTAAATCAGCAGTTATTATTTTTCATCTGAATGATTTTCTTTAAGAAGCTGATGAGATTTTTTTTAATATCCATTCATAAAATCCACTGCTACTGTCATCCAAATTAATCCTAGCTGGTATAACCTTTCCTGACATTTCTGTTTATATCTTCAGAAGATCCATCACTCACTACAGGGGGTATTTCTCCTTTTTGTGCTCTTGCCCTTCAGTAACGCAGAAGTGGAATGTATGGGTGGCGATGCCTTTCTTTGTTTAAATGAGGGAAACAGTTCGATTTCTCACCAATTTATGCTGCATTTTCATGCCAATCTTGTCATTCTATGCTACTTGAACCTTGAGTTCAAGGTACAACTGGATTAACAGTTAATTCATTTTTGTCAACAAAGTTCTCAACAAAATGTTTTTGACATTTGTCCAAAGCTTTGTTTGTTGTAATGCACAGTAATCGCACGACCAATTCGCTGGAGAAACGGCATTTCCTTAGTTCTTACCCACTCTGAGTGAAAACCGTCTCCATTGAAGTTGATGGCAAAACTCCTATTGACTTTAATGGTGGAGGATTGTGTCCTGCCATTTCATTTGGGGCCAGCCTGGCCACATCACTTCAAACATCTGCTTGGACATTAGTGGTTGGTGGGACATTGACCAAATTACTATGGAATACACATAACAAACAAACGACCCACAGTGAAAACAGCTCTAAAGTCCCCCATCGCCAGCCCTACCACAGTCAGTGGGTGGCAGCGAGGGGCCCTTGTTGCACTCCCCTTGTAACATGAGCACGGACAGAGTAAGCTTCATGCTTCTGGGCAGCAGCTGTGGAGGGTTGTCTAGGCAACCCACGAACCGAGGCGGGAACTAAATCTTGCGTTGCAAGACTTGCGGCTGGAATTCATCTGCTCAAGGAGGATCCAGGCAGTCACACCTGGGATCCAGACCAAGCAGCACCCACCCACTCTCCTTGTATATAGTACTGTGAGCATAAGCAGATCACCTATTTAGGGACCAGGAAGGAATTTTTACATGAACCCAGAATTGGCAATTGGATTCCTGATTTCACCTTCCCCACAGTGCTGATGATTATAGTTGGCTTATAGGACCTATACATCCCGGGAGGTCCCAATTTATAGACTTGTTTCACTGAGCAGGGGTTCAATAACCTTGTTTGTTGCCATGGTGAGTTACACACAATAGAAGACATCTCGTTATGAAATGGGGATTTGTGACCTCCAACACATACACAGGGTATGGTGAGTGGTGGGTGGGGTCAAGTCTTGGTGTTGGGATCAAACGTGAGGGCACCATCGGGACATATACTGCCCTGGACCCTCTGGACTGCCTTCATACTCCGGTCCCCAAGGAAGATATGTTTGTCTTCCCTCACCCTCGACATGAATCCTGGGATGGAGGGGGAGGCATAGGGCATTTTTAGACGAGACAAAAAAGGCAGCTGATCCTTTAATCAACCGCCTTACTTTGTTCTCATCTAAATGCTTCACACGGTTTGCAGCCGTGTCTTTCCGGTTTGTCTAAATGCTTCACGCGGTTTGCAGCTGCGTCTTTCCCGCATCAGACCGGCCCTGCAATCCTTCCCCCTCAAATCCGCATCAGTGAGCTGCCGTCACGGTAGTGAGACGGCAGGTAGCGAGACGGCTTTTGCGCAGCTCGTTTAAAAGCGCCCATAGTCTGTAAGTTGTAGGGGATGTGGATTTGAGGGTGCCTCAAACCCAGTCACCCTTCTTGCAATATGTAATGCAGTTAAACTTTGTTGTTACTGGACCCAAACTGCATTAACAATGCCCACCCAGATGCAAGCAGTTAAAAAATGTGGCCTTTAAACCCCAAACAATTGTGTCTTTGTCTCATTTGGGATGCATTGACGAACTACACAAAGTTGATGGCATCAACAGCGAGCAAAATGCAAAGCTTTGTGACCAAATCAAAGAGGGGAAACCAGCAGTTGTTCCTTCCTATAGATCAGATATGTAAATAAACTTCACTGTATCTGCTTCTCCCTTAAATCTTGACTGATTTCCCAAAGATTGCTCTTTTCCCTAAGTTGACTTTGTTGTAGTCCAATAGCATGTCCTGAAGTCACAGGGTTTTTTTCTGGGGGTCGTGGGGGGGGCGGGAGGCGGAATGGTATGTTTACGTTTTTAGATACTAGAGAAAAGCTTGCTGAGTGGTTTGGGGGGAAATACTTGTTCTAGAGGTTAAGCTGTGACTGGGCTATTTACTTTCTCTTACAAAAGTTTTTTTTCTTTTCAGTGGGTGGCTATACGCCTACACATGCATATTTTCAAGCTGAGACACCATAATGCTGAGACAATATGAACAGTGTATTGGCTGTACATGTAATGTATACTGATGTTTAGTGAGTGGAGTTTGTAAAGACTGGTAATGTGACATGCAAGGTAAATTTTCAGATGTGATTCCCATTGTCTAAAACCCCTGACTTTTGCATTTGGTATATCTGTTTGGAACCAGTAAGAAAAGGTGGATTGATTTTAGCATGTAATAGTTGAAGACAGAGGATGCTACATAAGTCATACTTGGCTAACTAGAACTTTCATTTAAACTGAACTGCTTTTTTTCCCCCTTGCTAAATTTTACAATACCAAACTCAGTTTTCCCTATTCCAAGGACCAATTGCCTGATATCTCAGAGTTTCTGCCCTGGAAGCTCTATTAAGTATTAAGAGTCTGTTAAGTGTAATTGCTAATTGGTTTTGTTTAATTCTGTATTTCCTGACCCAACCCTGACCCAACCCTGACGAGAGAAAAACATTCTTTGATATTTGTAAGGGTCAGCGGTTAAGGTATGTAATATAGATGATTAACCAATAAAATAAGTATTTATTTTTTTTAAAAGAGTCTGTTAAGTGGAAGTTAGCACATTTGCTTTTCATCCTGCATACCATAACTTAATGGCTTCAGTTCTTCAACTTATGACTCCAACCTTCATTCCTAAGTGAAAAGTGTTTTAGATCTGGGGCTTAGCTGGATTCCCCTTCTTCCCTAAACCCAGTACACTTTCCATTTATGACTGATGTCTGGATCTGAACCATTAGGCTGTAGCATGCATGATGAAAAGCAAATGTGTTAATGTCCACTTAACAGACTCTTAAGACAATGCTGGGACTACATTTCCCAGCATGCCATATTTAGGAAATGACGGGCCCTGGCACACGCACGTGCGTGGAGGTGCACAGCAGGATATTTGCAAGTTGTGGCTGGCGGCGGCAGCTGCAGCATCACAGATGAGCAGGTGTTGTGGGCAAGTGGCACTGTGGCGGGAAGGGGCGGTGGTAGTTCCTCCCCCTCCCTGTCTGCCTCCCCCCCCCCCGGCTGCTGCTGCTGATGGCGGGGGCTCAGGCAGGCTGGTGAGTAGGTGCTTGCTGCTGTCGGAGACTACGTGCGCCACACAGGGCCCTCCTGGGAGCGGGGCCTGGGGCAGCTGCCCCGGGCTGCCCCATGGTAAGGCCAGCCCTGTTAACAGGGCTTACTGAGCAGCAGGAGTGGGGAATTCTGCTTTTCACCAGCTTAGCAGGAAAGCTCCCCCCCTCCCTTCCTACAACATTACAGCACCTCTCTTTGTCAAATTTGTAACTGAATGCTAAAAGTGAAAAACACCACACTCGTTTTTATGATTATGAATGTATTAATTATTTATATAGCGCTGGCAATGTGCCTGGCACTGAACAGTTGTGATTATACAGACCGGTCCCTGTCCCAAGTGGCTTAGAATCTAGAATGGACAAGGGCAGGGACAACAAGGTGTGACAATAAACATGATGGGGGTCGTCTATGGCCTGCCTGGGCCAGAGATTCACCATCATGTCAGTTTCCAGGCTGTCAGATGTGGGTCCGCTGCTGCGAGCCCAGAACTGGTAGGTGGCTGGCCCGGAACTGGTCCCCGGATGATCCCAGGCCCACATCCCAGGTCAAAGTCCACTCAGGCAGATCATAACAGGCCAGCCCATCTATTTACAGTCCTGGGGGCCATCATGTCTGACCATCACAGCAAGGTGCAGGTGGTGCACCAGGGGCGTGGTCACCCAGCTGTGTGTTTGTTCTGTTCCCCCACCTTACCAGGGGCGGGGATGGGGGGTGTTTGCCAGCCAGTCCAGTCAGGCCCACTTCAGTTCCATGCCCTGACATGACCCCACCAGGGTCGTCCCCTGAGCATGTAGCCAACATGCTGGCTTCATATTTATTGTCACTCATAGAGTGGGGCACAAAGATACAGGGCACAGGGATACATTCATGAAGCTGAGAAGTTGCAGGTTTATGTGCTTAGCACAGTTATAGGGAAAGAAGGGGATCCATAAAGAGAAGCATAAAAGGAGCAATCTATGGGGACTGAGGAGCTAGGGAAGGCCTGACAAAAGAGGTAGGTTTTTAGGAGGTTTCTGATGGTTGTGAGGAAGCTGGGGACAGGGTGAATGTGTTCATGGAAGGAGTTCCATGCATGGGAGAAGGCAAAGATTCTTTAGTTAGCACTGCAGGAGACTCCGGGACAGGTAAGGGTGGTGGCAGAGGAGGAACGACGTTCCTGGCTGTGAATGTGGCCGAGAATGAGGGCAGAAAGAAAGGGAGGAAAAAGGCCACAGAGAGTCTTAAAGGAGACAAGGAGTTTATGCTCGATGTGAAAGGGGACAGGAAGCCAGTGAAAGGAAGAGATGAGGGGCTGAACTTGATCAAAGCAGCAGGTAAGGTGGGGAACGTTGGCAAAAGAGTGGCGTTAGACAGAAACGAGGGTCAAGGTGAGAGCAGGGTTGTACTAGTCAAGGCAAGCGACGACTAAGCATGGACTAGAGCCTTAGCAGTGAGAGGCATAAAAAGGGCTAGTTATTAGCAATGTTACATAGGGAGAAGCAACAGACCTTAACAACAGACCGAATACGAAGTGTGAAGGGGAAGGAGGAGTCCAAGATGAATCTCACAGGCTACAAGCCTGGGGGACAGACTGGATGGTAACACCATAATGAAGACAGACATTGAAGAGGGAGAAGATCGTTTGGGGGAAGATGAGTTTAGTATTGAACAAGTTCAGCTTGTGTTGCTGGTGAGACATCCAGGCAGAGATGTCAGAGAGACAGTCAGCCATATGAGACTGAATGGAAGCGGAGAAGGTTGGAGTCAACAGCATACAGGTGGTATTGAAAGTCATAAGATTCAATGAGTTTTCTGAGAGGGGGGTGTTAATGGAGAAGAGAAGGAGTCCTGGGTCCTCTGACAGGTGCGAGCAAGAGACAGTGAAGGAGCAGTTAGAGAGGAAGGAGGAAAAACCAGCTGAGGACTGGAAAACCACACTTAAGGAGGAGAGGCGTGGTCAATAGGATCAAAGGCAGCTGAGAGGTCAAGCGGAATGAGGATAGAACAGAGGCCCTTAGAGTTGACTACAAGGAGGTTGTTTGTGATTTCGGTGAGAACAGTCTCAGCAGAGTGGAGACGACAAAAACCAAATTGGGGAGGGTTGAAGAAGAAACTGGAGGAGATGAAGTCAAGATAGGATTAAGTATATTCCTTACAGGTTTAATAAAGAATTTGAGTAGCATTTTTAATATTGTTTGCTTGTTTTTAACATTGGACAGCATACAGTACCAAAGCCAGGTCAATTTCTTTATACTAAGTTTAAGATGAAGTTCTGATAAATTGAACTTTTGTAGATGGCCCACTAAATTCAACTTTAGCAGATTCCACTGTATTTTTTATAGATCTTTTAGAGATTATTCTGTGCAAGCTTCTGGTACTGTGAAAAAATGACTGGATTTCTCCCATTATTTTTTTATTTCTCCTCAGTCCATGGGGGATGGGTGGAAGCAGCGGCGGGTGAGCAGTGTGTGGGCAGTCCAGTCCATGGACGCCCACTCACCCATCTCCACACATGGAGCATCCATCATTGGTGCCCATTGCTCCATGTGTGTGTGGGGGGGGGGGGGGAAAGGGTCGGTGAAGGCGGGGGGAGCACAGGAGCACGCACTCACCCCATCCCATCCCACAGATGACCCACCACCGTTGGCGAGGGGTGGGGTGGCATCCGTTTGAAAAGGGCCATACTCAGGCAAATTCATCATTGGTGGAGTTTCACCTAAGACAGTTTTACTTTAACATCTCAGACTTCTTTTCTCAATTGGGGTTTGATCCTAATATTGCTAGTTTTATGCTAAACGTTTAGAGACACAGAAAATCCCAAAGCCCAAGAATTGTGTTTTGGTGCAATCACATGAAAGCAGAATCTCAAATATTCCAAGCATGTGGGATCTGCAAGTGTTGTGATTTTGGCAAACTGACAAGTTCTATGCTTATTTCTTAAATTCATAATGGGTTAATTTACTTTTGCAGAATGTATCTCCCTGTTCAACATCTAAACCTGTTGCATTCTCTCATTTTATGTATAGGTGGGCAAAATTTCAGGTCACAAGAGTCTAACAAAATGTAATTATTTAACACAATTCTGAGAAACCATTTTGGTATCTTTATGATAGCACAGATATGTATTCATTTTAGTGCAAATACAGTGAGTGCTTTTAGACAGAGAGCAGCTCCGCTTCTGCCCCCACGAGCCTACTTCCCCCTTGAGTTGGCCAATCCATATAAAGGTGCCGGTCAGATGTGCAAAGCGGAGCAGGCCCTACTGGTGGCACTTCAGAGAATCCAGGAGCATGCCACATGGAGGGGGCTAACCAAACCTGGGGCAAACACTGGAAGTGGAGCTGCTGTTTGTCTGTTGTGCAGACCCATGGTGCAGCTCTACACCCAGCCATCAGTTGTCCGGGTCAGCACCAATGGAGTTGCGTCCGCCAGCTCAGGGTGGTAAGCTGAGCAGCCACAACTCTATGATGTATGGGGTGCACTTGGACAGCAGGCCAGGCAAACTGCTGTGTCCATCTGTTGTACACCTAGGCAGGGCTGAAAACAGGCGGATGTGGGGGTGCACCCCCAGAACAGCTCCAGAGTGGGCAGCCTCCATGTCTGTCTGTTTACATTCAATGAGTCAAATTTTATATTAAAGAATTGATCTTAGGATTTTAGACTGTCTAGTAGAACTGAAGAGTGGAAGGTACCTCCGGGTCATCTAGTCCAACCCCTGCCCTGAAGCAGGGTACCATTCCTGTAAAGCATCCCAGACAGATCCTATTTGGTCTGTTCTTGAAAATCTGCAGGGAAAGAGACTCCATAGCCCATAGCAAGTTGTTCCACTGCTAAACTATTCTAACATTTAGGAGGTGTTTTCTTACTATTTAACCTAAATGTTCTTCAGTTTAACCTTCCTGCAATTGAAAACCATTGTTTCTTGTCCAATTGCAACGGAGAAGAATGCCTTCATTTTAAAATTTCTGTAAACTTGCTAACACAGGTTTGCTTATCGGAAAACACATTAGGTTTTCCATTTTTGTGATTAAGCCAAAATCCATTATGAATTAAATAAATTAAATAAATAAATAAATAAATCAAATAAACCAAGTTACCAGAATGTTAATCACCCAAAACATTAAAATATAGCCCATAGTAGACATTTATCTAATGAGGTTGGTTGTCTGTTTAAGCCAGCTCATTTCTTGTAACTTGGCCTTGCTGATTTGACAAATGACAGCAGGGAACATCTAACAGTAGATGTTTATATCTATCCAACTGTTGGAAGAGTTAGCAAGCCAGACAAATGTTGGAAGAGTTAGCAAGCCAGACAAATGTTGGAAGAGTTAGCAAGCCAGAAAAATGTTGGAAGAGTTAGCAAGCCAGACAAGCCAGTAAACGGTCTTTAATTTATTGATCTCAGAAATCTTAGCCCTCCAAGCTGACCTAACGGTAGAGCTGATAGCTAGTTTTACTCTCCTCTCATACAAAGGATACTCACATACATGATGGCCCCGCTGTCATCCCACCCGGGCGTGGAGAGGGACATCCCTGTGGTCTGCCCCAGTGTGGGGAGGTGGGGGGAACGGGGAGCGCCGTGCGGATAGCTGGTTCCATTCCCGTGTTGCGGACGGCATCCCACCCCACCCCACGCCATGACAGGTAGTCATGGATGGCTGCCATGGCAATCCCCGATGCTGGGCCAGGACGGACCAGGAACAGATGTTCCCATCCGGTTCTGCCCACTCTTGCCCTGCTGGTTGGCTGCCGGGTCTGGACTGTGGGCCTGCTCTGTTTCCAGCCTGGCTCCTACCTCCTCTGGGGTTTGTACTGGGCCCACATCTGGTGGCCTGGAACAAATGTACTACCATGACTCTGGGCCAGCTTAGCCAAAGCGGGTCTTACTGGGCCCGTTTGTTAATACCCAAAGTCATTTACTCAGTAGAAAATTAAACGGCAGTTTTTTCATTAACCAAACATCTAATAATTTAACCTGCACAGCTAGTTATATGGGTATGCACATGCGTGAACACCTTCAGTACTTCTATAGCTTCAAATGCTTTAAAACTTAGGGTGAAAACAAAAAAACTGAAAGCACACAAATCTCAGTTATTTGTTGGTCCCACCCCTTGAGGAGTAGCCATCTACCAACAATCTACCAAGTTATTCTGATACACAATTCAAACATTTCTTTATTTTCTTTTCCTTTTAAAATCCGAATTTGAAAAACGGCCAGCTGTGAGTCTTTGAGAAGGAATTCTTTCTATTCATGAAGCTGATTCAACAATGGGCATCAGAGGAGAAGGCTTCCCCACACTGGACTGCAAGGGGCTCTCATCCTTGGAAGAACTATAGGAGCAAATATGTAATTCCTTTTCTGTAACCAAAAGCAGTGGTGATGGGATTTGTGATGTAGGTACCTAGCCAGTGGGAAGTACAGTAGCCCCTCCCCCTGAGCCCCTTCCTTACATCAATTTACAGGAATATTTCTTTCTTTGCTGATGTGTTTGGCTGGGTCATATGATAAGACGCAAGGGAGTGCAGGCACAGGGCTTCGGCAAGCAAGCATAAACCATCACAAGGGTAAAACAAACTAAGAGTAAAGACAAATGTGCAAGAAGTGAGGGAGCTCCCAGGCCTGGCCCAGAGCAGGAAACTGTGGCCGACACTCCCTGAGTCAGTTCAGGACCCCAAATAAATGTGTGGACCCACATTGGCCTAGAGTAGCCTGCATGGGTGGCCCTTGGCCCAAGATTTTCCCTAGGATGCATCCCAGGCCAGTCACCTACCCGCCCCGGGGCATTCCCGGGCCAACATCTGGCAGCATGGGAAGAGACGAGCAGGTGAATCCCGCTCCACTGTCACATCTGCTTTTACCCCAAGTTACCGATAGTGGCAGGATAGAGCAATGGCTACAGCAGGGGTAGGAAACCTTTTCCCTCTTGGGGGCCACTTTGAAAAGTAGTACAAGCTTCAAGGGCCAAATAGGAGTTGAGGGCAGAGGTGCTTAAGGGGTGGGGAAGTAGGGGTGCTTAGGATGTGGGAAGTGGATCTGTGCCATGGATCCATCCCCTGGCCTTGAGTGCCTGCCCCTATCTCTGTGCCTTTCCCTTGAGCTCACTGTTTCAGTGTTTGAGGTTAGGGAATAGAACTAGGACCAGATTCAGCAACTGGAAAGGGGCCAAATAAAAAACAACTGTTGTCTACATTTGGCTCATGGGCTGTAGGTTCCCCTCCATTGGTCTATATCATTTCTCTGCTGAGAGTGCAGCACTGTCCCAAAGTGACTTATAGCGAATGGAAAGGTGATGTCACTAGGGCAGCTGAAAGTGTAGATTCATCACCTTTCTTCAAGGTCTCCCACCGATAGATCTCCCAGGGCCAGTAGGGGCCTTGGCCTGGACCTTGTGATCAGAGGGGGCCTTGTAGGGAGGCCAGTCTTAGGTTCTTTTCACCATGGCCAGCCCCAGGGTTTGAGAGGCCATGTGTGAAGTCTTGGTGCGGGGCCTAATTTGCATAATTAAGCCCCACCTAATTATGTGGTCCAGAGGCGCTGCTATCTAACACACAAGATAACCAAAATGCAGCCAGCCTATTAAGCGCATTATGCCATGAAAAGAAACATATATATAACCAGTTCAGTTGTGCCCCATAATCAATTCATGCTGCCCCCACCCCATAACCAGTTTATTTGCAACCCTGTCCCCCATATAATCAATTCACGTTGTCCCCCACCCATAAACAGTTTATTTGCGCTCCTGGGGCAGTGTGAATTGATTATATTCAGCTTTATCTCCCAGTCCAATTGATATCCTGGTGTCCCTGCTGCTGCTGGAGCGCTACTAGCAGGCAGAGGCAGGTGCGGGATGGGGACCAGAGCCAGGGAGGGTAGGCAGAAGAACTTATTGGGGGAGAAGCTGGCAGCAGCCTGCCGCCCAGCCAGAGAAGCATGGGGCCCCAGCTGGCCACGGGGCCATGTGCAACCGCACATGTGACACGTGCCTGGGGCCAGCCGTACTTTTCACACGAGACACACACCCCCCCCATGCCCACGCAGATAGGCTGCGTGGGCATGGGGGGCGCCCATGTGACCATTGTGGCCAGTGGGTGGGGATGCGTGTGTGCTCGCTCCCGTGCTCCACCCATCTCCACCCACTAGGGATGGGAGAACGCCGTTTGGATGTTCGGAGTTCGGACCAAACTCGGTCTGTTCGGACATCCAAACCGAATGTCCGAACCAAACTCTCAAACAGCCGAACAGTTTAGTCATGTTCGGATGAGTTCGGAGGCAGGAAAAATGTCTTTCCAGGACCGAAAAGTAGGTTTCAATTTCGTTTCAGTTTCAATTTCGCTATTTTTGAATGTTCGGCCAAGTTTGGTCAAACCAAACTTGACTGAACCAAACCATCGAACCCAAACTCGGGTTTCGAACCAACGACTGAACATCCCAACTGCATTCTGTTTGCCTATCCCTACCACCCACCTCCACCCATCGCCCACGCAACTGGTAGCAATGGCGGTTGTTTCATGCATGGAGATGTGTGGAGGTGGGTGGTGATGGGTGTGTGCCCATTTAACAGCTGCCCCCACACNTCCACCCATCTCCACCCACTAGGGATGGGAGAACGCCATTTGGATGTTCGGAGTTCGGACCAAACTCGGTCTGTTCGGACATCCAAACCGAATGTCCGAACCAAACTCTCAAACAGCCGAACAGTTTAGTCATATTCGGATGAGTTCGGAGGCAGGAAAAATGTCTTTCCAGGACCGAAAAGTAGGTTTCAATTTCGTTTCAGTTTCGATTTCGCTATTTTTGAATGTTCGGCCAAGTTTGGTCAAACCAAACTTGGCTGAACCAAACCATCGAACCCAAACTCGGGTTTCAAACCAACGACTGAACATCCCAACTGCATTCTGTTTGCCTATCCCTACCACCCACCTCCACCCATCGCCCACGCAACTGGTAGCAATGGCCGTTGTTTCATGCATGGAGATGTGTGGAGGTGGGTGGTGATGGGTGTGTGCCCATTTAACAGCTGCCCCCATACTGCGGCACACACCCATCCTCCCCACTGTGGCCCATGTGAAAAGGGCCTTAGTAGCCTCAGGAGTGAATCCATGTTCCTGAGGCCCCAGGATGGGCTGTTTCAGTGGGGCCCTCTCTCTGCCTTTGACTCTCAGCCCCAGTGGTGGCTGTTTCCTGTGGGGCCTGCCCCTTCCCCATACCCCCATTTACTGGGGTAAGGGAGCACTGTCAATTGCTAAAGGGGTGGGATTATGGAGGGCAGGGTTTTTGGGGTTCCACATTTTATTTCCGCTCCGGGCTCTGGAAATTCTAAGGCTGGCCTGAGATCTCCCATGTATATCCAGACCTAGAGAGAATTAAAGTGGGTTCCCCTAGCAAGAATACAGGACAAAGGTGGCAGTGCACCTCTGTTGGGTCCAGCACTTCAGGACACAGCCTATCCTCCCATGAATTAAACAAACTCATGCCATCCGTATAGTGATGGACACAGAAAAGAAAAGTCCTTAACAGTGATTTTGTTTTCCTTTTCAATTAGCCGAATCATTAGGGACATGAAGGTCACATGTTCTCTCCAACTACTCAGGAGTAAGTAGTTACAGGACTGCTACGGAGGGTATGTGGACTACTCAACACAGCAATCAACTGTTGACTAAAACGACTTGACAAGTGTTTGCAACACTCTCTATTATCGATCTGTCTACTTGGGATGTGCATGGGTAGGGGGGTAATTTTTGTTTTTCTGTCTTTCCAATTTTTGTCTTTTTGGGGGGTTCTTTTTGTCTTCCATAGAAATTTAGTGCCTGTTAGTTAGTTTAGTTTAGTTTAGTTTAGTTTATTAATGTGGGCAAAGGCCATTGTAGAAAAGATTACTTAAAACCAAAACACAGAACAACATTAAAACTAGATTCATGTACATAATATACATCCAATCACATATGAAATACAATTCAACAGGTATCTATTAACAATTAAGTACATTGAAAATTCAAGAACTTCTCCCTATGCTGTAAGTCTATTACCAAAAATGACATAACTGCTGATGTTAATGCCGGCCTTTTATCCACTAGAAGAAATCTCAACACCTCAGAGGGTGCTCTACTGGGAAAACAGTCGAAAATACCAACCAACCAACCATTGAGCCTTTGGCTTATCATATAGATGGCAATGGCATAGGATATTTTTATTTTATTTATTTATAAATATTTGTTAGCCGCCCCCTCATACCTACAGCATCTCGGGGCAGCTTACAGCATAAAAACACACAATAAAATTCATTAAAACAATATTTTAAAAATACAACGCCCCCCTACCCCACCCTCCCCTCTGAAGGCCTGGGCAAACAGCCAGGTCTTGCAGGCTTGCTGAAACACCAATAGACCTGGGGCCAGACGGACTTCCTCCGGGAGGGAATCCCAGACCCTCAGTCCGGCCACTGAGAACACCCTCTCCATTGTGGCCCCCTGCTATACACGGGGGACCTCCAAAAAGGCGCCCCCAGTGGACCGCAGGGATCGCTCTGAGACGGTCCCCAAGGTATGAGGGGCCCAGACCATGTAGGGCTTTATAGATCAACACCAGCACCTTGAATCAGGCTCGGTACGCTATAGGCAGCCAGTGCAGAGTACGGAGCACAGGTGTTATGTGCTCCCGCCATCCTGTCCCCATAAGGAGATGGGCTGCCGCACTCGTCTTATCAGGATTGAGCTTCAGCCTGTTCTGCTACATCCAATCTGCCACAGCCTCCAAACATTGGGAAAGTAATGAGACAGCAGGACCTGGGTCAGGTGAAAACGAGAGGTACAGCTGAGTATCGTCAGCATATTGGTGACATTGCACCCCGAACCCTCTCATGATCTCCCCCAGGGGCTGCATATATACATTAAATAATAGCTAAGACAAGATCGAACCCTGCGGAACGCCCCAGGTCAAGGCCCGGGGGCTTGATGTTTCAGCCCTCAGCACCACCCGCTGGCTTCTACCCGAGAGGAATGAGCAGAACCACCCTAGGACAGTCCCGTCCAGACCTTCCAGGTCTTGCAGCCGTCTCAGCAGCAGCCCATGGTCCACGATGTCAAATGCGGCCGAGAGATCTAGCAGAATCAAGAACGTTGAACATCCTGCATCCATCTCCCGGCTGAGATCATCCACCAAGGCCACCAACGCCGTCTCCGTACCATAGCCGGGGCGGAACCCAGATTGAAAAGGGTCCAG
>QEPC01005396.1:1994306-2007094 GCA_003113815.1 Sphenodon punctatus | reverse complement strand
AACGTCTCCCTGGAAGCTTTTATTAACCAGGACGGGCACGGATCCAGTTCACAACACGTGGCCCTCACAGACCCCAGGACATCCACCGCATCGGCCGGCGTCACTTCCCGAAACTCTCCCCACAAAGATGGACCAGACGGGCCCTCCGCCCCCCCGCGCTCCTCCCCTACTGCCATCAACCCAGCGTCAAAGTCGGTCTGAATCCGAGCAATCTTGTCTGCAAAGTAGGTGACAAACTCCTCACAGCGGGCCTGGATCAGAAAGTAGGGCCGACCTTAGAATTTGTGGGGTGCAGGGCAAAGATAAAATGCAGGGCTCCTGGTGGTCCCAACCCAATTGGGGGCACCCTCCACGAGGCCCTAAAAGTGGTCATGCTTAGGGCCCCCATACCCTGCCTTGGTGAGAACAACGGCCACTTTGGGGCCCCTAGAAAGAGTGGTGCCCAAGGAAGTCACTCTAGGTCGTCCAGCGGTAAGGTCAGCCCTGACAGAAGGTAGCTGTGCTAGCCGATCCACATTACTCCATTGACAAGCTTCGAGCCTACCATGATGGTGTCAACAAACTCAAAATGGAGTTCAGTCAACATCTGTTTACTCTGACGCTGCTGGCTGGTTTAAATCCCATTCAAGCAAAATTGTTTTTGTATGATAACATGGAATAAGATCACTAAATTAATAGTGTTCTGCAACCCTAACTCTTAAGTTAATGACAAAGGATGCAGCCCTAGACTGAACTCAGTGCCATCACATAGCTGAGGCAATTCCACCCACTTTGAATTGTGTCCACTAAGTGGATATAAACCGTTATTCATTCCTGCTTACTTCAGATATTTGTTCTAAGGTTTCCTGGTTTGCTTTTCCAATTCCTCCCGGTTTTGGGGGGTAATTTTGTTTTGGCTATTTGGTTACATAATCAAATATCTGAACCAAAATGACAGGAAAACCTGGAAAAGCCAGAGTATCCTAAATGAAGTATCCAAATAAACTAATATCGTTTTGGTTGTAGGTACTTATTTGGATATTTGGAAGACTCTCTAAAAATGTGAATAATTGTGAATACAGCTGATTTATTTCAGCTTTAAAGATGAGTACTAAAGGAACTTTCCAACATCGCAACTCCTACCTTAGATTTTTAACACATGGTGACACCAAGATGATCCATGGTAGTGACACCATTGAAAATATCCAGGGTACCTCCACAGGTGCCTGGCCCTGCCCTCCCCCCTCCCAACCTGTCCACTATCCCTCCCCTGGCTGTGACGTGGGGATGGTGAACATGCCCACTGCTCAAGGCCCTGTGGCGGACCTTGATGCAAGGCGGGTCATATGTGGACCGGCCATACAGGAGGTGGCTCCTTAACCCAAGCTGGGCAGTGTTACCCCACATTGGGCAATGCTGCTATGCACTGTATCCGAGGCCTTTCTTGGAGGACACACATATTGCATGTGGCAGGGTGAACATCTGGTGGCCACTGCCCATACGATGCACTACATTGTGGAGTAAGGCTTCCCGACGTGTGGTAACTCTGCCCAAATGAGGTTAACGTCTTGTGTGACTGCACCCGTCATGATGTCACCATGTGATAAACCAAGCAAACCTGTGGTGCTGCTTCTGGAGTCTGTGGGTGGCAATGTAAATGCAGCCTACACGGAATTATCTATAGAAATAGATAAATTCATGCAGTCATACATTCATAACCTGAATGCATTAGCTCAGATTATTTTGTAGAGAAACGGAAAGACTTTGAAAAATCTCTCCCTTCCTTTCTCTCTCCCCAGCTCTCCTTTATTTGTAGTTGTCATGGAAGTAAGAGTTTAATAGCACTAGCTAAGACCATATGATCTATTGCCATAAATTCAACAGAAAAATCACTAACAAAAGGAAAATATGTGCCATGAACTGAGCTGATTTATAGTGCCCTCCAGTCAGCCTATAATTTCTTGTTAAAGCAGATCAATATCCCCTACCCTTGAGAGAAATAATTACAAGAGTTCAGAGAGAAAAATCATGTAAATACAAAGAGAGGTGGAAATTGTGCTTTGCTAAGTAACGGCTTAATCAAAAGATAAACACATAACAGTAAACAAATAATTGAGAAATCAAAATTCAAACTGCCAAGCAAACCAAGCTTGCTTTCAAGACTTCAGTTAAGAAACTGCAATCTCTCTCATGCTTGAGATATTTGGGGGTCTCTCTTAAAGTCCCAGTTTCCGGAATCACATTATTATATGGGAAGATCATATATTGTTGTTAAAAAATAGGTTTCTAGGCCTCAAGATTATAGAGAAACTCTTGAAAATGTGATCCCTGCAGGCTTAAAGCCATAAGACAAAAATACTGTCAAATACATTATTTTTTAAAAATCCCATGATTTATAATCCAATCTCATATTTTTGCATCTGACTCATGGCTTGCTATTGTGCTTCTTCTGCATATTAAGAAATATATTTAAGTAGATCATATCTACTTATGAAACAAGATGTCAACACAGCTTTGCCAGTACTTCGGTTCTTACTATGTAACAAAAAAAATCAGCGGCCTTAATGACCTATCTTCAGACCACAGTACCTGTAGTCCTCAGATTTCATGTTTTAATTCTGATTCTGAAACTGTCATTCATAGAAGAATAGAGGGGGTATTTAAAATCTCTTCCAGACTTGCAGTTCTTTGATTCTACCATCATAAATACCTGATTGTAGCTTGAGAAACGACTAAAACAAGTGCAGTTCATCAAGGATCTCACTCAGAAAAGAAAAGAAATTTACAGTTAAAGCTGAAATTCTATATGCAGGGATGTGGTTTTTACATATGGGTCATGATCCTACATTCCTTATTGGAGTCTTGGAAAAGCAAAATGCCTCCAATTGGAGCTTAACGTATTGTTTAATAAGGGCTTGACTCTGCTGATCATGTTAACCTAGATACATCCATGAATGTGTCTACTCATAGGCCCTTTCACACACACACTCTAACACTGATAAAATGGGTGTTACATTTTATTATACAATACTGTTGCAAGGCTGCAGGTGTGCTCTATGGGTGCCCTGCAACATGTATAATAAAATGCAACACCCATTTTTATCAATTAGGGTGTCTGTGTGAAAAGGGCCATAGTGAGAATTCTTGTGAAATGAACCAGCTGCAGAGTTTAAGTTTCTTTCTTCAGTGTTGGCAAATCTTTCTGTCAACCAAAGTACCAGGCATATTCTCAATTGCTATTTGTTTATTTATTTAGATTTTATATACATATACATATTTTATAAACATATAAAACACAAAGATAAAACATATTAAACCGTATTATATATTAAATACCCCTAGAATTGCACTCTGAATCCTAAGCACGCTTGTTAAATGCCCAGCCAAACAGAAAGACCTTACATCGCCTCTGAACAGTTTGCCTGGTTCATTTCACAAGGAGTCTTGTTATGAGTAGCCGCATACATGGATGTATCTAGGTTAACATGATCAGTAGAGTAAAACCCTTATTGTACAATAAGTCAAGCTCCCATTGGAGGCATTTTGTTTTGCCCAGGCTCCAATAAGGAATGTAGGATCATGACCCATATGTAAAAATCGCATCCCTGCATATAGGGACCTCCAGGAGAAGAGTGTTTCAGAGCTGTGGAACAGCCAACAAGGACAGCTCTCTTTGAGCCTTTGATCTATGTGGCCATAGTGCAATGCAATGCAGTGATGGAACCTGCAACAGGATGTCCCTGTTGTAGGTTCTGCTGGAACTGCAGCTGCTATGCTGTTATTTATAATAGGCACATAAACTACCAAAGAAGAAGGGGTAGCTGTCTGTAACTCACATCTCCTTTGTTTAGTTTAATGATTCTAACCACGTGCACCTATTGAAATACCACTTATACAGAACTTGACTAAGCCAAATAGATTTCTCTTTCATGACTTGCAACTGGGCTTTAATAGGATTTTTACTCACCTCTTATTTTACTTTTATTTTCCCTCCCATTCTAACAATGAAATATTGGGTGAGTATTTCAAAAGGATTCAACGTGGACCAAAGTCTTTTCGCACTGAAGTCACATACCATATTCTTGATTCCAAATGACGGTAATGCTTATCCTATATGCAACTACCCATCCATGTGACTGTCTAATTTCGTCTTAGTACATCATTTATCTCCCCCTTTTTTCTTCCCAGCTAATGGTGACATGCCACAGGAAATTAGCCCTATCAATTGCATCCACACACCCACTTCTTTGCACTTTGAAATGTCAATTGGAGTCTCTTGCTACAGTAGCGGATTTTACTCTGAGTTGCATCTTTATCCTGACATCCATGGCAGCTATTTTACTCTAAGCTGGGGTCTACCTCATTCGTCTTGGTAGTGTTCATATGTACTATGCAAAGAGATAATCGTTCACGGATTTCTGAATATTGTTGCACTTTGTCTAGTCATTAAAATACAAAGTAAAAATCACATGGCTAGTTATGCTATTCTAATTTGCCACATGTGATTTATTCTTTCTCATCATCTCCCCAATGAAAGTTGTGGTATACAATGCCAGATTTTGTCTGGTAGATGTGATAGTTGTTTTTTGTTTGGTGGGGAGGGGAAGTTGTGAGGAGGAGGAATAGATATGGGCAAAATAGGCCTGATAGGGTCAAATTAAGCTGTTCACATGAGATTGGTTAGTGATGAGACCCAATGCTAAATTCCCAACTAGTTGGAGTTTTCTCAAGGCTGCAACCATCATGCCCAAGTATACTGTATTGCTATAGTCCAGGCAGGGGGTGCTGAAGCCAAGTATAAATGGCTAGGTCACTGCCCCATAGAATACTGATGGAACTGTTTAATTGCGAGTGTGTCATCCAGCCAAAGGAGACTGCATCATTGGAGCAAATCGTTTTCTTCCTACGGGCATAACCTTCATTTTACTTGGGTTCACTTTCAACCAACTGTTTTTCATCCATGGCCTGAGTTCATCCAAGCACTTGGAGGCAGTTGTATGTGGTGAAGAAAGGTAGAGTTGTGTGTCATACGGATTATTTACATTGGCATACGAGCAAATCTTGGTATTCTGCAAAACAGTAACTTATTCAGTTGTCCTCCAAATTTTAGAAATTTTTTAATCGTCCCTTCAGACCATGCTGTATTTCCAGTTCTCCTTTGCATATGGAAATGGGTGTTGTTCATGTTGTTATTTATCAAGTTCCTCCTGATCTGATGTGTGCATCAATAAGAAGACATCCCTTGCTCCAAAGAGCATAAAGTTAAAATCTGGTAGAGATCCATCCAAAACTCTGGAGAATGGTTTCAGAACAAGGAAGCACAGATATATTTGTGGGATCAGCACTGAAAAAACCCAGAAGAAGCAAAATTTAGGGAGGGATTTGAAAAAATCAGCGCTCAGGGATGGTGGTTTCTTACATGAGGGGAGAAAGGGAGGTAGTTCTGTGCATATGGTAAAAGAGGTACAAATTATGGCATCCCACCCATCTCTGTCACTTCCACCCCCAAAATCTGAAAATGCCCTGGTTTGTGGCCATCAATAATTAATGGCCCATCAGCAATACTCAGAGGGAGCTTACATTGCACTTTTGAGCAGCCGGCTAGTAATGTACAGTGGATAGATCATCTTTTTCAAATCCCAGGGCACCAGGCCATGCAAGGGTAGTATTGCATTTTCAATTAGCTTCTGAGTGAATGCTTGGCATATGTAGAAGTGAACTCGTACACAATTAGCTTATTGTTCCTTTCAGCATTGTGCTGAGAGTATCTAAAGGACTGGAGGAGGGGGGGAAAGAGTGCAGCCAGAGGCATTGCCGTGGATGTGGAATAAGAGTTGTTCAGCCCATGCAGTTTCACTTGCTAACTCGGGAATTACAGCTGTTATTAAGAGGCGCTCAGTGTGGCTTTAGTGAGCGCACAAGGGGATAATCACAGAAACAATCTTCTGATTTCACGCGTTCTGGGCTCTTTTTGCCTCTGACTTCTCAGCATTACTATGGAGCCCAATAGTCACAAAAAGATTCAGTTTGCTGTGCCATTATTTCAGAGCCAAATAGATCCTGAAGCGGCTGAACAGGTAAGAAAAAAAACTTTATTGCCCACTAGCTGGGGGACATGGTGCAGCATGATAACAGGGTGATGTACATATTCAGCTTCATCTGTATGTTACATTGATGTAGATTTAGAGTAACGCTGCCGATTCCGAAGCCAGTAGAGTTCTGTAGGTAATGAACGGCAATAATGAGCGACAGAATTTGTCCTATTCTTTTGGAGACCCATTTTGAAACTTCTTTTTCCCCTAAAGATCTGTTTGCTGTTTCTCTACATTCTTTTCAAGGTTTTTTTTTAAGTGATAAGGAAGTTTGCTGATATTATATTAAATTCATTTAAAAAATAGATGAAATGTACTGTTCCATACATGCCCAAACAGAACACATTATTCAAGTGAATATTGTACGGTATAGGAGAAAACATTACAGTGGCATAGAAGCAAATCTTTGCATTCTGCAAAACAGTAATTTATTCAGTTGTCCTCAAAATTTTAGGAAATTTTTAATACTGAGTTCAGTACAGCTAATGTTTGCTGAATATTATAAGCATATTTATTTGTGCATATATGGAAATACATACAAGAATAGATATCTTGAATACGTATCGGACAGCAGCATTTGACTCAAAATTATTTATAAGATATACACTGCCCAGCCCTTCCAGGCAAAATTCCCAATGATTAAACATTATCTATCTATCTATCTATCTATCTATCTATCTATCTATCTATCTAATCTTAGCAGACAGAAATGGAAATACCCATTAGTTTATGCATTCTATTTCTCCAGCTGTGTAGGATTGTTTTCTATAGCATGTTTGCTATTGTTTTGCACAGTCTGGTTGTAAACCATATCATTGGTGTACAGGCTCTTTGAAAATTCCATTGTACTATGATGGCTGCAAAAATGTTTACAGTTGCAGAATAGACCTCTTGTCTAGTCTTAATTTTCTAGTGCAATGTCCTCTAAGAAGAGGCAGCCTTTGCCAGATAGACATGAGCTTTTGCTGACAGCAATGGAATAAGGGAAGATGTGGGTGGATGTACGTAATGAGCTTCCTTATGCCTTTGTCCTGTTCACATATTTTTAGATTAAAGACATATTGTTAACAGGAACAATCTTCACTCAAGAAAAAGTTCCCAGTGTTAACACAATAGGAACTTTGCCTGTTAGGGCTGCAAAACTGGGCCCTTAGATGAATTCCACTGTGTCTATGGTTGTTTTTACACGGACTGCCCCCCCTCCCCCCCGCAGCTCAGTGTTCGGGTGGGTTTGCAGCGGGAGCAGAGTTTGTGTATATGGCCGCCGGTGTGAGGCGGGTGTGCGCCCGTGTAAACGCCATGGGCAGCGAGTGTTTGTGCATGCGTGCTCCTGCCGCACACCCACCAACACCCGCCACACACCTACCCACACCCACTTCCACCCACAGAGCCATCCGACAGAACGGAGTATGCTCTGTGGGTGTAGGTGGGTGTGGGTAGGTGTAGCTGGGTATGTGTCCGTGTAAATGAGCACACACCCACCTACACCCGCCACACCAAAACATCGCCCCACCCACCCCTGTCCATGTAAAAACGGCCTATGAAATGTTGGAAGCCACATTTTGGCATATATTATAGACAGTCCTTTCATTTTTATTTTAGCATTTCAGTTTATGGGTTAGCCATCTGTCTGTATCTGTAGTTTACAGAGATTTGAAGATACCACTGTAAGTCAGTTCTGCTGTGCACATTTTGTGCAAATCTGAAGTCGCCCCGTTAAAGCTAATTACTACAGATTTACAACAGAATTTGACCCCAGCTGTCCTCAAATGTTTCCTAATTCAGTGCTACACATTGGTGCTGATGCTGTGTTACAGAGTGTCCTTTGGTTTCTGTATTCCTGAGCATCCATTGCGTTCTGCTGTCTCAGAGCTGATATGCCTGCGGCGTAGCAGAGAAGGAACAAAATGCTTTCACTGCTGTTATCTCCTGTTTTGCATCTTTACATTATAATAAATTATCTTTGGGAACTATTTAATACAGATATCATTTTAATTACCCTAAAATAAATATGATAGACTGCTGGTTTTTTAATAGCCCTGTTTCTGGCCCCCCTAATTTTCTTTGCTGTACAGACAAGTTTCTAATTCAGCACAATAAAAGGTTTAAAAAGACACGTACCTTTGTTGTTCCCCCATGTTGGTGTGAGAAAACCATGCTCAAGCAACTGCTCACACTTGTGTCTGGAAGTAAAGGTTCTAATCCTTGCGGTTGCAGTAATTCCGATCACTGTCACATTAGGCAATTATCTGAATACTATTTTCCACCTGTACTTATGAAATAGGAATAATGAGAGATTTTATGCTTGTTTTGGGTTTGGGGGAGTGGTTGCTCTTGAATAACTCTGCTTGGGTCTGTATTTTTCACAGATTAGGAAAAGAAGGCCCACACCAGCTTCACTAGTCATTATGACAGAGTCGCCCGCTGGTAAGTAAAGCTGTGTCTTCTAAAGTAAAGCTATGTCTATGATTGTATGAATTCAATTTGTTTAGAAAAAGAAAAAAAATTACCAGATATTAACTTAGACTTGTGCAAGTGGCACAAAAGGTCACATTAAGGGTGCTAGAGCTATGCATTCAGGAGAAGCTGTACATTCAAATCTCCAGCCCACATGCTGCCCATGGAAGGGCTCACCCATTCCCAGGTCATTGGGTGTTATATGATGAGACAGGCCCACTGGAACCTGGGTTTGCTCTGTGCAGCCTCATCCCAGCTCACATGGTTCAGCAGACAAACCCAATAAACAGGGACTAGGGCTGAAACTCAATCTTGATTTTTTCTTGATTCTCGATTGTCATCGAGAAACAAGCTTCTTGGCTCAGTTCCGACAAGAATTGAGAAAAGCCCAGGTTTTCGACTGTTTCTCAAAAGAGGTTTTTAAATTTTGATTTACTTACTGGAGCCATCTCTGTCTCTGTCTCTCTTCTCTCCTTTTCTGCAGACACCAACTCGAAGATGAGGGAAACACAAGAAAAACAACTGCGCATGTGCAACATGGCTACTGGGCTGTTCTGCACATGCACAGCCCTTTTCCAAAATGGTGCTGGCAGCATTGCCACCATTTTGGAAAAGGGCAGCCAGTCTGTGCATACTCTTTTCAAAAATGATGGTGACACTGGCGGCACCATTTTGGAAAAGGTTTTCACATGCGCAGAATAGCCTGGTGGCCATTTTGTGCATGCATAGTTGTTGTTTTTCTTTTTAAGCAAGATTCTCACGAGATTCTTGCACCATTTGTGAGATCTTTTCTAGATCTTGCTGATGGTTTTCGATTCTTGTGAGAGTCTTCTGAGATATCAGACCGATTCTCATTTCAGCCCCATAGCCCCCACCCCCATGACTCACAACCACAGTGAAGTCCGGGTACAGGAAGCCACCCCCTCTGTGTTTTTTGTCTGTTTCTTTTGCTTGTTTGTTTTCTTTTTAGAGCACTCCAAAAGTGAAAGCAAACAGTCAAAGTGTCAATGAGAGTGAGAGCGGAGAGAGTGCTCACTCCTTGGACCACGCTAGCACCTGTGACCAGGACTCTAGGATCCTGGTTGATCTGTGTGAACAGAGGCTGCATGCACCCCAATAGACAGGAAGCAGCTCCATGAGCACACATTAGCCAGAATTTGCCCACGTGGCAGGTTCCACATTCTCCAAGACGACACTGTGAGTGAGTGGGTGGGTCCCGTGGGGCAAACATCTAATAAATGGTGTGGTCTAATGTGGGCTATTGTCTCATTTGTTTTCACCATTGTTCTCTTACCTCTGGAGTTGGCAGAATCTTCTCCACTCAGATTCTAGGTCCACTTGGGTCCATGCTGAGGGATGGGAAGGGGAGAACAGGCAAGCCAGATAGAGAAATGAGTGAGATAGGGGGAATAATGCCCATTGCACAAGGCTCAGAAACAGCTTAGAGCTGTGTTATCTGGTCTGCATAACCCACCTTGGAAGGTCCTGGTCTGGAGGAGTACCTGAGGAAAATTGTCCCATGGAACTAACGTGAACAGCTCACTGACAGAATAAAAGACAGAACCCATATGGAGACACAAGGGACTCTCTGGATGTGTAGGCTTGTTGATCCTCAGGGATTTCAGTCTGGGGACTGGTGAAAGTCAGCCGGCTACCAATCAGAGGATGAGAGATTCTCTTTGCAAGAGAATAGGGGTGAAATGAATATTCAGATCTGTTGGACACGATCTGCACTTCCGCCCTTTTCACAAGATGGAAGCTACATGTCATGTGACCTCCCTGTGGCGCTGAAGGGTGTGTATTAACAAACATCAGAAGTGCCCTGAATTTGAAATTCACTTCCTATTTTGCAAATTCTGAAAATAAAATTCCCAAGGAGACTACCACAAATTTCTTAATGTATTTATTTGGTATATTTAATTTGCTACTAACTATTAATTCAGTTACTCATTGTTAATTTGTTAGTTATTTAACAAATTATTTAATTAGTTAAATAATTCACCCAGTATTCAGTATTCATTAATTCACTAATTCTGTAACTTGTGGTTGGTTAGTTGTCATTACAAGGTGCAGGGTATGTTATTTGGTTGGATGAGAGGCTTTTAACCAAGTCAGAGTTCAGGTTTGATTAGCTGAATTATAGTTTAATTGCTTAACAAGCCAACTGAGTGTGACCTTTGGCTCTGTTAAATAATTGTACTAATTGAACTCTTATCTTCCATTTCTTTAAAAGTTCAAAGTAATCCAATTTAACAAAGTCAAAGCTCATTTGAACATTCCCAAGCTTTTATATTGAATTCCAAGATGAATTAGTAGAAAAAAAATCTATGAATTTGATTCATTAATTGGATTAGTCCAATTAGATAAAATCAGCCTTAGAATTTACGGTCCTAAGTAGAACTCCCAGACATGATCCATGTCCTAATGAAGACTTAATGAAGTGAAGAACTTCCATGCAATGGAAGGAACTAGTTCTCAAACTGGCAGCCCTGGGTTTGTTAGGCTGCAGCCAGCATCATCATTATCATGTATTGGTCATGACCCTGAAGCTGTTTTCTAGGCCTCTTGTTTCTGACTAGGTCACACCCTAGCCCTCCCAACCGGCCACTTTGAGAATATAAGGCTGCCCAGCAGCCACAAGAAGCAAGGTGGAACAGTGGTATCATCTCTTGCTCCTGACTTTGCCCCACCTACATGCTGACACATTCCCAGATGCCTGCCTTCAAGGTCTTGGGCTGCCTTCCCCAATCCTTATATCTAGTAGCCATTGTAGAATTCCAGGGTTGCCAACTCATATGATTTCATTGCAAATTCTATGATTTTAGGTGCTTTCTGCAAGCCTGAAATTTCAAGACTTGTGATAAATTCATGAGAATCTTACTTTTCATTTTAAAAAGTAGCTTCCTTTTACTCGTAGGGTGAAAGCATATGTGCAGCTACTGCTGTGGCTGCATGTCTCGGGGCAGAATGGTCACCCCTGCCAACCCCAGCCGGGTCAGGTTGGGAGCCAAACTGTCAGGGACAGAGCCAAATGTTTCCCTGGCCCGACCCGGTCAGGGAGGGGTCAAGGGGAGCAATGCATGGTTGGCTGGCTCTGCCCTCATGCTGCAGCTGGTGCCCTGCCCCCGTTATGACAGGCAGCCATGGCTGCCAATAACAGGAAGCCATGTCTGGCTGGCATGGCAACCTCCCCATGCTGGGCCAGGTGGGTGCAAAAGCAGACATGCCAGTCTGGTTGGCCTGCTCTGGCCCACTTGGGCGGCTCACAGGGTTGGACCGTGGGCCCGGTTAGTCAACCCCACCGGGGTTTGAACTGGGCCCACATCTGGAGGGCCCGGTACAGACGCACAAGGTTTGGTACTGCCCCAGGCAGCCAGAGAGGGTGAACCGAGCCAGCATCATGTTTGTTAACACCCATAGTTGCAGATAACTTGAAAATGTGACTGTAGTGTGCCCCAAAGGCTCAGAAACTAAAACACAAACAAAAAGTAGCTTATTTAATTTTATTTCATTATTTTGAGGAGTACTATGCCATGTTTTTAGGACCTAACTCATATTTTCTAGACAGTTGGATTGGCAAACCAATTGCTCATTCAACATTTGCTTTTTCATTGCATTTTCCAGTGAAATGGCCCTGCGAAGAAACGCTTTGTGTGTGATGTTAGGAAGATCAGTTTCTTTTCTTCTTTGGGGTGGGGATTGAAAATGAGGTTTTTTTTAATGTTGTCTACCATAAAGCTTCAACTTTCACTATGGAATGGGTGATCCAAGATTAGGTCCGATTACTGCCAATGGGCCATCAGTGTAATTCAATTGACAGGTTTCCCAATCAGTTTTCACCACTGCTCATTTAAAAACCATTTTAAAAACCCATATCCATTTATTTCCCATTTTCTATCAAATGTTACAGTGCATCATCACTACCACCAACAAATGCTAGATTGTGTTGCAATTTGCAAATAGTGTTTGCTTGTAAAGTAGTCTGTTTCATTTCTATTAGGTAAAAAATAGAAAGCACCCTAGTTAGCAGCCTAATTCATATAATTTCTTTACTCTGCAAGAAATTCCACTTATCTCAGTAAGATTATTCAGAGAGTAAAGTACTACCCAGCATTAGTAAGGGCAGCCAGTAACAAAAATAGTGGCACAGCAAAAATGCTTTAGTTTCAATGATCTGTAATTCAGTTTTTAAAAAATGTCATTTCCAGAAGCCAAACCTAGGAAATAAATGCACTCAATAGGACTTGGGTATATGGGTGC
>QEPC01005396.1:1970590-1994054 GCA_003113815.1 Sphenodon punctatus | reverse complement strand
TTTAAGGAGAGATTTGAAGGTATGAAGGGAGGGGGCAAGGCGGATGTGGACAGGGAGGGAGTTCCAGGCATGGGGGGCAGCAAGTGAGAAGAGACGAAGGAGCTTGGGGGAGCAGGGAAGGCATGGAAGGGTGAGAGAAGGGACAGAGGAGGAGCGAAGTGCACGGGCTGGAGTATGGAGGATGATAAGTGCAGAGAGGTAGGGGGGAGTGAGGTTGTGAAAAGCTTTATAGGTGAAGAATCTACTCCTATGTAAACAACAAGTACTACTCCAACAACTACTGTTACAACACATTTCACAAAGTCTATAATGTTGACCCAATGACCTTTCCTTTTAGAATGAGCACCCTGCAGTAAGTATTATCCTTCTAAGGCCCTTTTCAAATGTGCCGTGGTGGGTGGATGAGTGGGCGGCGCATGGGGGTGCATGGACCCCCACCTGCCTCCCCCCATCTCCATGCACAGCGCTTTGGGCATTGGCGCCTGTTGCTCTGTGCATGGGTGGAGCACGGGAACATGCATGCACCCTCACCCACCCACCCCGTGTTCCCACCCACCCTGCATCTGCCACAGCAGTCACAAGGATGCCCCCCCCCACACACGCACATGTGTGTGTGTGTGTGGGTGGGTGGGGAGAGACCGTGTGAAAAGGGCCTTAGAGTCACCCACATAACTAGTAGAGATAGTTTGTTTGCCAAGGACCTAGGTGTATTGACAAACAAGACATCATTGGAAATTTTAGGATAGATAGATGAGTGTGATTGACTGATCTCCTTGTGCTAAATTAGAGCAGCCAGAGTTAGGATTGATCCAGCTCATGCTACTCATTAGGAACTGAAACCACAGGCAATGCTTATTACAGCCAGGGATGACCTGCCTATACAAGCTTTAGAATGGCAGCAGGGGGAAAGGCTGGGATAGAAGGGGATTTTTCCCCAGTGGAGAATCCCTTTTGCACTGAGATTTCAATGGCAGAGACACATTTTCAGGCAAGAATCTCCTCCTGCTGTAGCTCCATGTAGTCACACTGCACCCAATGAACGTCCCTTAATCTTTGAGCTTTGTGGGACATACAGTCTCTGGATTGCAGGTCTTAATTTAAAACAAATTCACCTTGACCGCTACTGGCAGCAGTCAGACATCCTTCTGTCAACAAATCCTTGGTGTGGCTCTAAGTCAAAAGCAAATAAAGAATCAAGAAGCCTCTGTGATTAACAGAAAGGAAATTTATTGTAAACAAATCTGTGCAGGCCTGTTATCACCTGTCATTCGGTGTTTATAATGCAGCCATTTTGAGTACAGCGCTGCACACCCACGCACTCCCCATCCTCAGGAAATAACCGTAACTCTCTAAATTGATTTTTGCAGGGAATCAGAGTGTGGTGATCAACCTTTTGTTAAACTAGAAATGAGTTTCGTTTATTTCTCACTTTGGAAATTAAAATTAAAAGTGTTTCCAGTAAACAGTGAGAAGGAAAATTCTCTTTGTACTGAAGTCAATGAGAATTTCACCACTGGTTTCAGCAAGGTTTGAATTTCATGCAATATCTCACCAATGAGTGTTTTAGACGAGATGCTAACCCACATGGCCACCCAGGAGCGACAGAGCCCACTGCTTGTCTGCAGGTGGAGCGGAGGGCTGCACGCTCCTATGAGCTGCACAGCACCCACTCCTTGCCACACATGGAGCACTGCTAGGAAATCCGGTGTGCTCTGAGCGGGGCAAGCCAAATAGCTCTGTGGCAACGGGCGGCCGCAGAGCCCCTGCCCGTATGAACTGGGATGGCCAGCCATGCCAGCAGACCAGTCTTGCTCAGAGGCACTGTGGTCAGGGGACACAGCCTTTGCAAGTCACAAGAACTGTCTGCGAGTGCTGGGGAACCCAAGCTCCCCAGCGCTCATGCTGGGACATGTCAATTGCAAATGCCAGCCTGGCGTGCTTTCCCCTCCTCCACAGTCTGTGGCAGAAGGAGTGCATAGTGGCTTGCCTCTGTGGCTGGGGTAGCCACGCTGGGAGCTGCCAGTTTAAATCCCTCACTCAGTGGCCGCGGACCCCCTCCCCCCTATTGCCTTGCTCATTTAAAAACACCCAATGTCATTTTCTTGATGACTGTGTGAGGTTATCCATATGAAATCCTGATGCGTGAAAGTGTGCATTGGGGCGAGTGCGTGCATGTGGATAACATAGGGTGAAAACAAACAAGAGATTTATCTGCTGGACTCTGGGGTCGCTCTGTGGATCACATGTGCAGCTGCCAACTGCAGGCTCCACATGATGAATGGGACAGACAGGTGGGTGCTGTCCGGCTCTGCCCCCCCGCTCCTGTTGCACAGCTGTAGCAATCCCTGAGTACAGGAAGCCACTCCCTCTGTGGTTTTCAGCAGTTTTCTTGTTTACTTTTGCTTTTTGGAGCGCTCCAAAAAGCTAAAGTAAACAGGCACAGCACTCGTGAGAGCGAGAATGGAGGGAGTGCTCGCTCCCCAGATGGCTCTAGGCACTCCACCAGGGACTCTATGGTCCTGGAGGACCTGTATGCATGTGGAGGCTGCACACACCCTAACAGATGGGAGTTGGCCATGTGGACGTGCATTCACCCACCTTACTCAGCATGTGCCCACGTGGCAGGCTCCCTTTGGGATGATGCCGTGAGTGGGGGCTGCAGGGCAGGAGGGGGGCAGTTGTGGGCGAACATCTGTTGGCCACCTAATAGACGGGCAGGTTAACACCCATTGTTACCTACACCTTGTTTACATGTAGATCCATGACAGCTCTTGAGGAAAGGAGAAATATCTGCAGCAATGATTTTGTGTGGCTCAGCATTTCCCTCCTGCCTGTTTGAAGTAGCTGTTGTTATATTTCAATGTACGGATGCATTGCCAGTGTTTGAAATGGGTTAGACCTTGGAAGGCACTGCTCTTCCGCCTCTCTATCAATGAGTATTAAAGGCACTCAGCACATCCAGAAAGCACTTAGCACCTTACAGCATCAAGCTCAAAATGTTCTGGAATTGTATTCAGCTGGCGCATCCATAAATTCATCTCCTCCAGTGATTCCTAATCATTGCATGCATTTAAAATGGGGGTGGGGGGTGGACTTTAATGTTAACAATAATACATGACAACACATACAATATTTCCACAAAGAGCTTTAAAAGATGGGGGGGGAGTATCGTTATCACCATTTTACTGAGGGGAAACTGAGGTGCAGAGAAATAAAGAAATCAATTCAAAGTTACACACATGGGTGCTTTTACACAGATCACACCCATGGCTCTTCTTTGCCTCACACTTGGGCAGGCCATCTGTTTAAAGGCGGCCAGCCAGATGGGCAGATCAAGTAGACACCACCTGCTCCACTTGGTGGTGCTCCAGACCACAACATCCTGGAGCACTGCAAGTGGAACAGGCCAGTCAAATTTGGAGCACCAGTCAGAGGCGAAGTTGGAGTCCATTTCCTCGGTAGATGGCCGATGCAGCCGGGGGTTACCCTGGGCAATGCCATAGAGCTACAGGCGGTCATGGCCACATAGTGAGTTAATGGGTAAACCAGGATTTGAACTCTAACCTCCCAAGGTCAAATCCAATACCTTAGGCACTAGACAGCACCACCTGTCATATGGCATATCATGTCATATGTCATATCTACCCCACTCTTTCCTGCTTCTTTATATACTGCCCTGTATTTTCTCAGCTTATATATTTTTGACTGGCTATGCTACGTGCCTGAGGAAGGGCTCTGTGTGGCCTGATGAAAGCTTGCTTATTTCCACCAACAGCAGTTGGTCCAAGCTATCATTTGAACCACTTTGCTTCATTCTCTTTGCAATCATACACTCTCTCTGGATTACTAATTGACTCATTAAGAGAGGTTCATTTTGCCCAGAAGGAGCAGAGGTTAATGTTGCTGGACTGGGAGGAAAGGGGCTATAAAAAGCTGAACTTGAAGCTTAGCAGAAGGACCAGCAGGAACTGGGAGAGGCCAGTGGGGGTGGAAATGCTGTACTGACAGGGCTGTTTATCATACCTCCCCTTTAAAAGAGGATTCTTATAAAAATACATGGTACAGGGCTGCATTGCTTCCAGTGCAGCCCTGCAACAGTATTTTTCATAAGCATCCTCGTTGAAAGGGAAGGTATGGTAATCCTATTCCAGAGGACCAGGGAAATAAGCTGGCTAAAATGGGAGAAAAGAAAGTATTGTGTTCTGAAATGTTTGATCATGAAATGAATGTGCACTGTTAGTTAAGGGTTATTTGACTGACTTTGGTGCAGCAGGCTGTAAAAACGCATGGCCCTGCCATTTAAAGTCTTATTCACATGTAAGATTTACAGCTTATTCTCTTCTTTATTGAAACAGAAATCTTGTAAGGACAGGATTTTCCATATATTTTCTGTTGCATCTGAAGGCTTAGTGGAATATACATACTAGGGATGGATAAAAAGATTAGGGATGGATAAAAATGATTCTGAAATTATATAATTAATCTATCTATCTAATTTCAGAATTATTTTTGTCCATCCCTAATATATATAATTTATATAATTATATAATATAATTTCAGAATCATTTTTATCCAGCCCTAATATTTATTACATATTCCAATATGTGAGCATAGGAATCTATTCCCATTGATGCAAACAGGAGCCATTCTGCTGCAAAGCTACAAAAGAAATTGGAACAGTTGTTCAGTCTAAATGGTTCTTAACTAATGGCAGTTTCTCAGACTCTGTAAGAAGAGTCTGCTTGGCTTCCTCAACCTTTATTTCCAACGAAACCTTGTATGCCAGACCTCTCTAAATGATTTAAAGGCTGGGGGTGGACTTGGCTTCAAGATATACATACAGTATAGAGGAACATTGATTGGTGTAGATTTGCCTCTGCACACTTAGGTAAAATAAGCATATGGCTGCATATAATTGCAATGGACAAGATCAGTTCTGATTACTACAGCAGTGTGTGTGTGTGTGTGTGTGTGTGTGTGAGAGAGAGAAAGAAATGGGGCACCTTTTTCCTCTGGAGGACTATTTTGAAAATCAGTACCAGCTCTGCAGTCCAGATACAGGGAGGGGTAGGAGGGGAGAACTGAGGGGTTGTGCTGAGAATGGAAAGGGATGGGAGCCCAGGGCCTAGATCATAGATTTCCCCCATGAACCCACTTGCTATCCTAAAGACCGTGCCCACCTCTCCTTTCCCAGACGTGTGGTTCAGTGACAGAAGAGGGCAGAAACTGGATCTGTGGGACCAGGGGTGTAGTTAGGTTAGAATGGACCCCCAACTCCCTCTCCCAGTGACAGGAAACACATGAGGAAGTATGGGCCCCAAGGCTAATGGGCTCCAGTGCAACTGACTCGCATATCTAAAATAATATATATTATAATCTATCTAATCTAATATCACATATTATAGCAACACAGTTGTTCTGTGGGACAGATTCAGGAACTGGAAAGGGGTTAAATAAAAAGGCACTGGCTCTGCCTCCCTGGACTGTATCCTAACACTGTACCCTAGGTACCACTCAGGTTTGCTGCCTGACTCTGCAATGGTCCTGATCCTGAGAAGACTAACCACAACCTGGTACCTTATGCTCACACCTCCAAAGCAGTGACTCACCTGGCATGTACTACTCTTTCAGTGTGCCCCCCCTCCCCAGGGGAGAGTTGAGAGAGAACTGGCTGGGTTTGCTACACAGGGAAGGCCCAGCAGGGGGAACTGTGGGGCAGTTCTTCCAGGAGGGAAGGAGCTGGGTAGGGAAGTGGCTGCCAGAGAAGAAGCTGAGTAGGCACCAGGAAAGCCTCAGAAGAATTCAAAGCAGCTTGGGAGAACAACTTAGGGATCCAGCACTACCCAGGAGAGCAGTAGAAAGACGCAAAACCGCTCCTGCAAGACTTTAGGTGTGCGTTCTGCCCCTGAAGCAGGACCTCATTTGGAAAGAGGGCCTACGCCTTGTGGAAGGCCTGGTGGAGCTCCCAGGCCCCAAAAGAGACCAAGTAACCTACCTACTGAATACGGGTACTTGATTTTAGGTCAAGGTGATTCAGCTGTCTGTAGATGGACTTGGGGGGAAATTCCTTGGGAAAGGGTTTGAAGGGAGTCGCTGTTTGCTATCTCATGGTGTTTGTTGTCTGTTAATCTTGGGGGGGGGGAAATGCCTAGGGTATCCCCCTCCCGTGTTTGTTTACCCTTGCTCAAGTAATGTAATTAACATCTAACATCTCCCAGGTAATGTAATCTTTGGGTGGGAGTCCATAAAGTGCCCTAGAAATAGGACATGACCCCCACTCCCCAGGGTGGAGGCACCAAAGTGCAAGGAAAGGAAGAGTCACTGGAACCTAGGGCCCTGAAAAGGGGTGGGTGGTTATAGTTGTATAAACTTGGCACCCTACTTGAGCTTCTCTAGCTCTGCATTTATCATTCTAAAGGGTTCTCGGCATATCTAATTTCCAGTGTGTTCCTTTGCAACCCCATCCCTGCTGACTTCCACTTAGGCCGCTTTTAGATGAGCGGCCAGGGAAGCATATTCTGCAACACGCCACTAGGAGAAGCCGAGTGGGGTGCATTTACATGCACTGGAAGTAGCCGCCTGCCATAGGAATCGGCGGTGCGTGTGGCCTCCCGCGGCCTCTTTAAAGACACATTCTGGAAACCTCAATATTAGGGTTTCCAGACTGTGTCTTCAAAGAGGCTGTGGGAGCCCGTGCGCACAGTGGTGGGCAGCCACTTCCGGTGCGTGCAAACTCACCCTAGCTCTGGGATGCATTTGACCCTAGTGGGGAATAAGGAGAGCCCTCTCCTTTGCCCTTAGTGCAGGCCCCCAAGTTGAGGGATGTGGTGGGAGGGGCAGCTTTTAAAAATTTTTCCTAGGGCAGCAACATGTGGAAAGTCAGCTCTGAGTGTAAGGAAAAGACTGCACAGTTGGACAACGGGGGAGCAGGATGAGGCATCAGTGTGCTTGTAGCAGTCCCTCCAAGCTCCTGAGTAGTGTTTCTAGCCTATGATAGATTGGTTCCGGACTCTCCCTTGGCTTCCTTTGTAGAATTTGTCTTATTGCTATTTTTAGGAATCTTTTTGTCTGTTCAAGAAAATTATATCAAGACCAGATGTTTAGGAGGGAAATCCAATACCCTATGCATTATCTAAGGCCGCTTTTAGACGTGCGCGGCGGTGCCCGCGCTTGTTTTCCAAAACACCCGGCAGCCCGATGCCGAATATGCACATGCGCGGGCGATGCGCATCCATTTCTGGCCGCGTATGACCGCCCTCGATCGCCGACCCGGTCAGTTCGCGGCCGGAAATGGATGCGCATCGCCCGCGCATACATGTATTCGGCGTCGGTGTCATGTGTAAATCAGGCTGCCGGGTCTTTTGGAAAACAAGCGTGGGCGCCGCCGTGCACGTCTAAAAACGGCCTAAGTGTTTGTGATTAATATAGGATGTTGTGTTCTAAGAAACTAGTTAATTTGATTTTCTTTTCAAACTATGCATATCTCTAACTTACACTGTGACAAAATATTCAACAGCAGAACAGCTTCTGGTGCCATGTGTGAGGCAGATGTAACATCCCATTTTCCATGTATGTTTGTGTGATGTGGAAGAGCCCAGATTTGCAATCCTTACCTTGGCAAAACTCTCATTAAACCCGGAATAAGACCTGGACACACAATTTGTAACCTGGTCTGCTTTTCAGAAACAGTAGACTTCTGGCTGCATAAGGCACGTGGCTTTCTTTGGTGCGGAAAGTTGAAAGGGAATAGGCCAAAATGAGCCGTTTTCAAGTGCAAATTGGGGCATTTTGACTTCTGTAACAAAATGCTCAGGAAAGCAGTAAAATAATAGGAACTGTTATTAGCAGCTACTGTTTCTACTTTTTATTGGTAAGACAGAGCAGCTGGCTTTCCTTTGTGCTATATATAAATGTTATTCACACATGTGCTGTTCTTTTAATTTTACTCTGTGACCTTGTGAACATAGAACAAGAGCTTTGACAATGGGTGTTTTCAGAATGACGCAGGCCTGGCCACCCCCGAAACCTGCTGTGGAATGCACCTAGGGTTACCACCTATGCAGTTTTTAAAAGAACACTTATGAAAAATACACATTGCAGGGCCCTGTTGTTGCCTAAGGCATCAATGCAGGCCCTGAAACCTGTATTTTTCATAAGTGTTCCTTAAAAATGTGCATAGGTGGCAACCCAAGTGCAGCTCCGCCTGGGTCAGGTTGGAACAGATCTGGTGGCTGCTGCAGCCCATGATCTGTCTGTGTGGCACCCCTCCCCCACACCATAGAGTTGTGGGCATATGTCTGCAACTCTATGGTGTTGCCCTTGGCAACCTCCAGCTGAAAGTGGAGTTGCAGTGGCCGTCCACTGAGCCGACAGGCAGCAGCTCTGGTTTGAGTGGCCCGCTCCGCTGGCAGTGCTCCTGTATGTTTCAGAAGTGGTTTCACAAGCAGTGCTGCAGCACAAGCTGCTCTGCCTCTGCACAGCCTGCACATCCACCTTCAGACAGACAAGCCACCTGGGCATGAGGCAGAGCAGAGGTGAGGCTGTTGTCCATCTAAAAGCACCCATTGAGTCACTATGGAAAACTGCTCTGAGGAGCACCAGAAACCCTTGGAAAAACAAAGCAAACTGCAATGTATTAATTTCAGACTCAAGAAAGAAAACCTTATATGCAAGGCCCCATGTTCACTGTGTTTTTCCCCATTCCTGCTAATGGGGAACTCTGTGAACTCAGGTCCCTGCTTATATGTCATTGTCCTACTCTTAGTGTGCCTATGTAACTACTACTAATGGAAATTACATAGAGATGGAATTATGATATCCTTTACCCCCATATTTAAACCAGGGGAAGATACCTTTTGTCTATGACATCTCAGGTTTACTAGGACCTTGTAGTTTGCAATTAACTTCACTGAAGTCAGAAGGACAGCCCACGGAGTCAGAGCCTACTAAACGTGAACGAGGACAGTATGAACCAGACCATACAAAATAACTCCTCAGCGCTTCACAACAAATATAGGAAAGCGGCCCTTGTGAGCTGTTTAGTTGAGCAGAAAATAAAGCTTTCCATCTGCTTCGTTAACATCTTTGCAAATGCAGAAGCCCTTGGAGTTACATGCACAGGAAGCAGACTCGGTTATTTGACAGCAGAGTGAGGATTTTATATTACATACATATTGGGTGCCAAAAGAACTGTTATAATCTCTGCGCTCTGCAGCAAAAACAGGAGCAGGAAAGGGCCAAGTATGCTGGAATTAGATTTGGATTTGAGGTGAGCAAGGCACTGCAGCTGCTAAACTTGGGACATCCAGAGGTTCAGTAGATAGATTCCAGATGGGAATAAAGTTTGAGCAAGATGAGATCTGGTGCCATGGTGATGGGCACTTCAAAAGTGTTGAGTGACAAAGAAGCAAGGTTTTCCATCACACCAGGACTGCCTCTCTGAAATAAAACGTAAGGACCCACGATCCAGCTATGCACAGTTAACGCTGAAAGGCAGCGCCAGTACTAGATGGGTGACCAGCCCCTGGCGCCACGGGTGCAGATGTGCCAAATCCCCCTAGCACAAATTAGCTGACCTCCCTCCCCCCTGCAGCCGGACATCTCACTGTTGTGCAAAAGCACATGTAGCACATCCAAGCAGAGGCAGGGGAGCGCACAGAGTTGCACTGATCACAGACAATGAAGGGATGTGGGGACGACCCTGCCCCCATCCCAGAAGGGTCAATGATTCGCCATCTCCCCTGCAAATGCCCAGTGCATGAAATGCCACACCATCCAGGAACGGGGTAGCCGAGGGCAGGGGAGTCAAATGGCATGGAGTGCAGGGATGCAATGGAATGGGGACTGACGGTTTGAAGGACCTGCCTGAAGAGTGCTGGACTTGACCATCTAGCCCCCTTCACCACTGTGGCACGCGCTGCTGTTGTATCGGTAGGGAGGGAGGGACGGGAGCAAGGGTTCAGGTCCAGCACCCCCCACCCAGCCACAGTAAGCTGGATAGGACTCACTAGAGCAGCATGGGACAGCTGATCTGACTCAAGTGTCCTGCAGGTGGGTAGACCCTCAAACCTGCCAGCTCCCTGACTACAACACCATGAAACAAGGTGCACTGTGCAGCATAGCCTTGCTATGGCAACCCCTTTCCCAGGCACATCTCACCCCTTCGCCAAGGCCAGCCCCACTCCATGTAATTATAGATGCTGTGCTCATGAGTATGTGAGACTGCGTCCCTCCCATCCCAGCACTTAGAGGGCAACATCTGTCTGCATGGCCGGGCACTCCACCCCCAGCATGAGGGGTGGGGAGGAGTGGGCACTGTTTGTGGCAGTGACAGAAGCAGGAGTGGGGCTTATCCTGGGGCACAGGTCGCTGATGTCCATACTTCCCTCTCTGCAATCCTGTCAGGAGTCCCCCATACCGATTTAGCAATCAGCTGCATGATGTCCCATCTCACCATGTATCCCTTGTGAATGGGTGCATTAGCGGTGTACATTGTACCCGGCCGTGCACTGCACACTTCACTATGGGGGTGGAAAGGGGTTGGTAAATCCTTATGTTCTGCTTTATGGGTAAACCTAGGTTGTTACCATACAGATAGGCAACCGTGCACATACACCACAGCTACTACTGGGTCAGACCAGGAGCAACTGATTTCACCATGCAGCATGCCGATCAGGGGGATGTGATGTATAATTGTCCAGGGATGTTGGACCATGGCCAGTCATATGGAGGGGGCCAAGCGAGGGGGGGGGAAGGAATTGGGCACTGCGTGAAGCAATTCCTGTATGCAGGTGTAAGTGGCGTGTCCAGCAGAGTGGGCATCTCTTCCATGCCTGTGGAATGCTGTTTCCACAAGCACAGGCTATATGGAGTACTCTTTCGCCAACTAATCCTGATTTGGCTGCCAGCGCTGCTGGCTGCCCACATGGAGAGGGATCCAGGTCCATACAAGTCAATGGGAGTTTAGCTGTTGACTTCAATGGGAGCTGGATTGCGCTCATGATCCGTGGGACTTCAACAGACATACATCATTAGCTGGTTTTGGTCAAGACCTTTTCCCTCTTAACTGGTTTACAGATTTTTGTTAAATGTAAATTACCCAGCAACTGGCTGATTGATTGTGGAAGCGTTAGTACCTCTAATTGACTTCTCCTAAGTTCTAATTTATATATCCTATAAAATGCTTGTCTTAACCAGTGATTATGTCAGATAAGTTCCACTAAATACATATTGTCCTATGAGATCAAGAGAGAGAGAGGGTGGTTGCCATGTTGGTCTCAAATGTAAGAGATGGAGACAAAGTAGGTCAAATGAGGTCTTCTGTTCAAGTTTATTCTGTTGGTGAGAGGATGCAAGCTTTTGGGCAACACAGGGTCCTTCCTCAGGCATCTGAAACTCAGAACTATGGGAGGGAAACTTGTATATGTCTGAAACATATATATGAAACTTGAGAGGAAACTATTAGGAAAAAACATAGGAGCTTCAAACATTTAAAAACAATGAGGTTAAAATCCACTGATAATGATGTTTGAAAACCAAGAATCAGCTAACATTCACAGTAAATGCAGATGAAGAACTATGCAAGGGCAAACATTTAAGGAGAGTTTGGTAGGAAACAGCTTTCCAGGGGGAGGAAACTTGCGTATCAAAGGAACTGACTTCAGTGGGTGCAGCCACATGAGCTGGGTGGGCCTGATCCCCTGCATGCTCCGTGGCAGGCAAGTGCAACTGCCATGCTGCGGGGTCAGTACGGAGACCAGAGCAGATGGTCCACCCCCTACAGGGAAGCCAGGTAGGAGGGCTTCTGCTGGAGGTCTCGCTATGCCCCAGGGTGAACAGAGTGCGACTGCCCAGCCCCACCCCACCCACTTTCTGGCCCACAGCCATGACATGGTCACGCATGCCTGGTAACAGCTCCCACTACTCAAAGCCCCGGCAGGGTAGATGGGGACTAGCCTCATGAACGGCGCTGTGTTACCACGTGTTGGGCAGCTTACCCCACTTTGGGTAAGGCTGCTACGAACTGTGTCCCCAGCCTTTTCTGAGGATGCAGGGTATAGCAGCCAGTTGCTCACTCCACAGTGGGGTGAAAATTTGGTGGCCACCAGGTACATGATGCACCCCGGGGCAACAGTGACCGACGTGTGAGGGTAAGGCTGCCCAAAATGCGCTAAGTGTCTTATGTGGCTGCACCCTGTAGGAACCACAGCAGGTGAGTATAAACTGCAGGCGGTCAGCTACTTACATATTTCAGTAATGCATTGGTTTACAATGTAGATATTCCCTGTATACATGAATTTTTGGTTTGCCTATATCACTCAAAATGAACTTTGGAGATAGAAAATGAAGACAAAATTACATCATAAGAATACATAATTCTTAGAATTTTTTTGAATGAGTGGAATTTTTAGCCCATTTGCTTCTATAGTTCCTGATCCAATGAGATATAATTGTGCAATAAAAATGTTTTAAAACTAGCAATAGACCTGGAACCAGCCTCCCCAGAACTAAACACTCCAAGACTCTGATGTGGAACGGAAGGAAAATGAGGAATCCAAAGCTATCTCTGAGACCAAATTTTATAGATAGTCCCATAGTCGGTGAATGACTGAACCACAGTTCCAGCAAAACTGTTGAGTCCATTGGATTCAAACTGAGGTTTGTGGCACTTGGGAGTTTCTGCCACCAGTACAGCTAATTTCAAAAATAAGGGGTGCTGTGGGGCTCTGAAATAAGGAATGTTTCCTTAAGAGACATCTGGCAACCTTTGCTGTTAAAGAGCTGTCCACAGGATCCTATCAGGAGCTCCAACAATCTGGTCTCTTCAAGGCCTCAGGCTCCTGATTGCTCAGTTGTTCTGCATCACACTGACTGACCAAGGTCATACAAAGAGAAGCACCAGGTACAGAGGGTGGCCTGAGCAGCTCCTGGCAGGTTGACCTGGGCCAAGGTGTATGTACCAAGTGCCTGCCTCACTCTTGTTCTTGCTGTGTCTCAACTACCCATTCTGCTCTTGCTGGGACCTGCCCTGCTTCAGCCTACCTTTTCTCTTGACTTGTCCACGATTCTGCCTCAGACCTTGCGTGGTGAGCTCTGCCCTTGTCCCCACCTCCTGACCATGGTTCTGGCTCCTCCTCTAGTTTGGCTCTCTGTCTGCAGAACTCTTGTTTTTTCATCTGGCTCAATCCTGATTATGCTGCCAGCCCACTCGGATGGTACTGCTGACCTTCTGGCATTGGATCTTGTCTGTCACTAACTGACATTTCCCATAGAACCTTGTGTGATGATTGAAATCCAGATCTGAAATGGGCTCAGACATGAGCCGTATTTCTAACATGGACCATGGCACTCTGTGGTCTTGCTAGTACATCACCTTCCATTGACTTTTCATGTGTCAGGGCTCCTTGGAAATGGCACTATCTGAAAGTAAGGAAAATAATTTTAGAAGTGAACCTTGTACCCTTTGTATGTTTTGCTGCCTCTTTACATAACAGCACCATAGAAACAGCCTTCTTGGATCCTAGGGGATTATTTGCAAGTCATTTTTAATATAAATGGTTTCATATTACAACACTCCAGCTGCTTTCTTATTTATTGTCAGGGACTGATAAGCTCTAGAGTGTTTATTTCTGTTATCATGTGGATGCTTGTTATCAAGAAGTATAGCAGCGTTGCCGTGGGCGGACAGGAGTAGCATACATAGCTACGTCATGTTCAGGGCCACCCACAAGTTTCTGGAGGCCCATGGCAGAATGCCTTGTGGGCTGCTCTTATTCCAATTCCATCATCCACTGTGTTCTAGCCTACACCCCAATTTTATTGTGGTGCCCTCTTTGATTGAGGCCCACAGCAAATTGCTTCGGTTGCCCCCCTGACTGTGTGGTCCTGGTAATGCTCCCAAGGATGAGATTATTAGATTGATGATAACCTCTCTCTTAATTGCCTTTTTGACCTACGAATCCTAGCAAATACACATTAGGACATAATTTCTAGGCAGATTTCATCAATAATTTCAAGAAGGATTTTTGCTTTGGCGTGGGAGCCCGAGCTGTTGGAGCTAGGTGGTTCCTTTAATCAGAGTATCCGTCCTGTGGTTAGTGCTCAGCTAGATAGATACCATGGTGATAAGTGCAGAATAAAACCAAAGAGAGATAAATACTGTGGACACATTAAATAGGACCATTCCCAGTTTCTCGATTATTTTGTTCAGATTAGCTCTACTCTGCACTTAAACAAACACTCAGGATAGAGCCATTTGTTGAACTTCCTGAATGAAAGCTGAGCTTTTACATACACTGAATGTAATTGAGGCTTGGCTTTGAAATAAATTAAAATTAGGGGTCTAATAAACCTTCATTAAATTCATGCGTGGACTTCAGGCAAAATGTAAAAGCAACTGGTGATAAAATTTGCTGTCAAATATATAGGGTCAGATTCTCACTGAGGTTGAAGACTGGACAGTGCCATTTATTGGCAGGGAATGAGAGAAAAGCATGTGGTAAGGTGCCTAACATACCTCTCACCTTCTGGCCCACCAGCAAGAGATTAGAGGAGTCACAATTAGACCTGATTTTAAAAATTTCCATTAAAAGAATTTTTGGTTAAAATGGTCTTGAAAATTAAAATATTTGCAGGAAAATTTATTTTCCCTATATTTAAAAAAATAAATAAATGGAAACTGGAAATTAAAATATTTTCTTTAAAACAGTTTCAATAAAAGAAGATTGGTTTTCCCAACCAAACATTTAGCTACAAGCTGAAAATGTACACTAAAACAACTGAAATAGTATATGAAAATAAATATTTTAACTGGAAAAAAAAATTAAAATGAGAAAACATGGGTTCTCATCAAAAATAATTTTTTTCTATTTTTTTTTTTAAAAACCAGGAGAACACTTAATCTTGAAAGTCAGGGTAGCCTAGTGTTTAAGGTTTGGGGCTTGGACTTGGGAGACTGGGGTTCAAATCCTGTGTGAGGCATGAGCTCATGGAATGGCCTTAGACGAGTTGCTGCCTCAGCCTTAGTTTCCCATTTGTAAAATATGGATAATAATGACCTATCTTGCAAAGTTGTTATGAAGGTGAACTTATGTATTATTATTATTTATTTATTTAGCACCAGCAATGTACCTGGCACTGTACAATCAATAGTTGCAGACTGGTTCCTACCCCTAAGGGGCTTACCATCTAAGGCCATTTTCTAACGGGCACTAGTGCACAGGAGGATGAGTGGGCGGTGCATGGGGGTGCATTCCCATGGACCTCCACCCATCTCCACGCACGGAGCATCGGGCATTTGTACCCTTTGCTCCATGCATGGGTGGTTGGTGGCGCGCGGGAGCGCACACGCACCCTCAACCACCGCCCGCAGCATTCCCACAGTTGCCCATGGATCCCCCCTGCACCCATCATGGCATTTGCACAGGCGTCCCTTCCTCCACCGTGTGCGGGGGACACGTCCATGTGAAAACGGCCTAAGAGACAAGGGAGGGGGAGACAAGACTACATTCATGAGGGTGAGAATTTTCAGGCTCACATGCTTCACTTAGTTACGGGGACCTAATGACTGCTGGAAACAGCTCAGATGTCTCTCTCCAACCTCTTCACCATGTAGTACTTAGAATTATTTAATGGGCACAATCCAGTTCCTATTAAAGTCAATGGCTTAGCTCCCATTGAAGATAATGGGAGCTGGATTGTGCTCAATGACTGCAAGTGATTTCGGCAGAGGGATAGAACTGTGCTGAATTTTGCATTAGTATTTTCATCTGAAATGTTTGGAATACACAAATACTGTAAGCAATAAATGCCCTGCAGTTATAGGCCACAGTCCTCAAACCATTCACCCCCAGACAGTCCCGTTATAACCAGGGGGACTACTCCACAGCAAATGGTCTGGGAATAGCAACCACAGAACATATGTAACTAATAAGTCTGCAAGTAGTACTGGTAAGCTTAATGTGTTGTTTGCCTGAGGCAGTATGCGCTCTACGTGGGGCTGCGTTCTACGTGGGACTGCCCATGGTGACGGTTCAGAAGCTGCAGCTAGTGCAGAATGCGGCGGCCTACCTCCCTACTGGGGCTGCAGGGAGCCCATAACACCTGTGCTCCAAGCTCTGCACTGGCTGCCTATTGTCTTCCAGACCCGATTCAAGATGCTGGTGTTGACCTTTTAAAGCCCTTCACGGCCTACGCCCTGCTTATCTGAGTGAAAGTCTCTCCCCCCCGGGCGGCGTCTGTGGTTGTCTGGGGACATCCTCCTGGAGGTCCTGTGTTATTGGCAGGTGTGGACGGACAGGAGGGCATTTTCGGTGACTGCTCAGTCGCTCTAGAATTCCCTTCTGGTGGAGGTTCGTCTCAGCCTGGATCTTCTTGCCTTCTGACGAAGCTGTAAGACCTGGATCTTCTGTCAGGCGTTTTATGGGAAAGGGCAGGATGGATTGGGGGAGGGAGGGGATTTTTATGCACATGTTAGATTTTATTGTTTAGTGTTTTTGTGATTTTGTATATATTTTTGCATTTATATATTTTTATTGATTTAATTGTATTATTTAATTGTAAGCTACCCCAAATCGCTTTTGTAGGAGGAGTGGGGTAAAAATGGAATGAATGAATGAATAAATAAATAAATATTCTGCTAAAATAAGCAGAGAAGGACCAACTCAATGGGTATTTTCAGATGTGACGGGGCTCAATTCACCCCGCCACGGAAACACCTTACTGATTCTCCGTCGGGACCAACACGTAACGGCCAACAGACGTGTTGGCTGATCCCGGCGGGGAATCTTGGGATGGGGGATGGGGCTGCATGCCCCAACATGCAGCCGCACAGCCCCATCCCCCCACGTTCCCCAGCAGCCCACCCTCCCAGAGATGGGCGGACGCTGTGGCCGATACGGCCGCTGCGCCCGCCCGCCCCCCAGGAAATAGACCATGACCCAGAATCGGCGGCGAGCACGGCCGCCGATTCCGGGCCGTGGACAGCAGCCAGACGTGACGTTGACACGGTCAACCACGGGGAATTCCCCGTGGTTGAGCGTGTCAACGTCATGTCTGTTCAGTGTTACGCCGGGTGGTCACCTCCATGAATCACGGGGGGGAGGGGGGGAATCGCATTCAACACGTAAACGGAGATGGTCCAGCCAGAACCTCCGTTTGCGTGTTGAATGTGAATCCCCCCCGTGAATCACGGGGGTGAACATCTGGCGGGGAGCTTCTGTTCCCCCCAACAGACATTATGGGATCACGCTCACCGTATGGGGATTCACCGTGGTTGACCGTGATCTTGTAACGTCTGCAAATACCCAATGGAACTTCTCTGGGTGGACCTGGAGAGGTGGAGTATCAAAAAACTAGTTAACCTCATGGTGTCTTGCTATCCTCTTTACTATGATCCATGCACAAAGGAAACATTCTAAGGTATGGAAAGGGCCAAGGCTGTGTGCATTGCTATTTTATGCAATAGCACTCCTTAAACCATGGATGAGGAACCCTTGGACCATGGCCAGTTTTTATTTGCCCCGTTTCCAGTTCCTTGATCTGACCCACAGATCCAGCCTCTACCGTCAAAGCACTGAAGGAGTGCATTCAGGAGGAAGAGAGTAGAGATGAGGGCACACACTTGATGACAGGGGATGGCTCTTTGGGTCACACTATGATCTGGAACCTAATCTCCCTCTTCCCCCCCCCAACCCCAAACCTGAGCATGCCCCTCAGATTCCCATCCCTCAATTATTATCCAGCTGATGGAGCTTGTACTAATTTGCAAAGTACACTCCATTTCCCGCAGGGGAAAGAGATTCCCCATTCCTGCATTAAATCTTGCTGGGATTAAATCCCATCATATAAGAACAGTAAGGGAAGCACAGATAGCAATTAGTTACATAAACCCCTGATGCCAGCCTATTATGTGTGCGCTTCTGGAAATCTTCCCTCCTGTCCTCCATTCTTGCCTTCATTTCTCCTTAGACCTGTTCAAGTCCAACCTGCACATCTGTTTCTGTGGTGATGTCAGCAGAATTCTCGGGCATGATTTAGTAACACAGAGAGGATGAGGAACCCTAAAAAGCAACATTTTGCCATTTGTTGACTTTTGGGCCTTCTGCCTTCCTGAAGTGGGAGGGAAAAGATCTACAGTGAGAAAATGGCAAAAGGATCTTTTAGCTGGTTTATGTGCTATAGAATGCCCACCGAGTTCAGATGGAAGCAAGCCATGTATTTATTTCATTAAGTACTGTTTAAAACATTTTGCATCGTTAGCAAAGCAGCAAGGTGGAAACTTTTTATTGATAGATTACTTGCTCTAGAAAAAATGCAAACCATCCTGAACCACAGTTCAGACCTAGGCTATTTTGATCCAGATTATTAGAGGTTCACCCACCAATAACATTATCCTCTCCACTTGACACACCATAGAGTTTCTGGCAGATAAAAATACGTGTTTGCAAAACCCGTGTCAGAGAGCAGATAACCAAAGTGTTAGCATATGGTTTAGTAATTATACAGCGTGACATGCTAGAGAAATAGGGACAACAGCGCCCATGTGAATCATGCTGATGACAGACTCCTGATTGCACTTGTAGAGAGGAAGCCTATAAAAAGCAAAATATAATGCCACATGCCTGGAATATAGCTTTTTATTGTCTCTGGCATTCCATGAGTTTAGTTGACATTCTCAGAAATTATATTGGAATCTTGGTTTCAGTTATCAAATTATTGGCTAGTCATTTCCTGAATCCATCTAGCCATGTTTTTAATTGAGCCTGAGACTATGGAACCTCAGGTTGTTTGACCAGACCTAGGTGTATATAACTGAAGAATTAAATTAAGTCACTGGCATTTTCTTCCTGTTTGAGTAAGAGTAACCTTAGACCTGAGGAGTGAACTCAGATCTAAGGGGTGGTGTTTATTTATTTTTATTCCATTTCCATTTCCATTCCATTTCTACACCGCCCCTCTCGCAAAGGCAACTTATTAGCGAAAGCTGGGTTTAGAGTCAGAGGGTATTTTCAGACATGACGAGATCACTCTCAACCATGGTGAATTCCCACCGGGCGAGAAAGGTCTTGTCACGTCTGAAGGGGGAACGGAAGTTCCCCCCCAGATGTTCACCCCCGTCAATCATGGCGGGGAATCACATTCACCATGCAATTGGCAGAGCCGACGGGGTCGGCCCCAATCGTGTGGTGAATGTGATTCCCCGCCGCAATGAAGGGGCCCGGCCCATCTGGACAGCTACCACGGCCCAGAATCTGCGGCGGGCCGCGGGTCTCCCCAGGGGGCGGGTGGGGAGGGGGCGTGGCCATGTGGCCGCACGTTGTGCCGCGCGGCCCCGCCCCCTCCCCGATTCCCCGCCGGGATCAGCCGGCACGTCTGTTAGATGTGCCGGTGTGATCCCGGTGGGGAATCCCCGTGGTGATTCCGTGCCGGGCCGACTAGCGCCCCGTCACGTCTGAAATCACCCCGAGTCATAAGGCTGGAAGGGACATCAAGGGTCATCTAGTCCAGCCCCCTGCACCACTGCAGGACCTGTCACACCCCAACCACCTGCACAGGGAAATCCCACCAATAGCTACAAGTAGAGACTGGGACCAACCAGAGCACACTGATGCCTGAAATAGCAGGAAATAATTTTAGAAAAAGAAGGATCCAGATGTCCCATGCAGGTGAGCCACACCCATGCTGCAGGGGAAGGTGAAAAACCCTGAGAGTCAACTGCCAATCTGCCCAGAGGGAAAATTCCTTCCCGACCCCAATATGGTGCTCAGTTAGACCCCGAGCATGTGCGCACGCCCCACCACCAAGGCACCTGATAAACAATATAGTACCCAGGCTTCAGAATGCCCTGACAGTCCCACCTCCAGCTGCAGACACCTTTGATGCTACAGGATGCATCAGAGGATGCTACAGGATGCTTCACCTTTGATGCTACTCTTACTATTTTAGTTAAATTTTCTGAGCAAGGTCTAGTGCAGTTTGACTTTTAACAAGTCTTACTTTATTCCTACATAGTCTAACCTCATAGGGGTACTTTTCTTTATTAGACGGACCACTTTTCCACTCCCTCATAGGCTCTCTTCTCTATTTACTAGAACCAGATCTAGAACAGCATCTCCTCTGGTTGGCTGAGTAACAATTTGATGAAGAAATTTGTCATTTATCATATCCAAGAATAAATTGCCCCTACTATTATTAGCCCTATTTTTATTATAAATAAATAAAATTAAATAAACTTAGTAGCATTAATTCTCCAATTAAAGTCTCCCATGATCCCACAGTTCCCAGTAGTATTTCTTTCTGTAATGGTATTAAATAAATCTATGTCCATGTTCAAATCTGAACCTAGAGGCCTATAGAAACTCCTACTACTGCTCAGAAAGATCCCCTTTTACCAGCCTTACCTAAGGTAATCTTTGCCAAAACCAGTTCTGTTTTCTCCATATCATCATTCATTATTTCTTCACTATCAATCATGTTACTGATGTACAATGCTACCCCTCCTCCCTTACCATTATTCCTATCTTTCCTAAATAATACATATCCTTCAATTCCTGTATTCCAATCATGACTACTATTCCACCAAGTTTCAGTTATCCCTATGATACATGTGTGGGAAAATCTCAGAGGTGGGAAAAACGTGAAGCTTGGGAAGTGAGAAAAAAGTTTTCAGGAGCCTAAGTGCTGTGCCTTTTAAACTGAGCTTTTACTGCAGTGTTTGAGGTTTTATTCCAAAAGGAAGGAAGGATCAAAAGCTCCAGTAATAATTAAAGTGCAGCCAACTGCCTAAGGAAGAGTTTTTATTGTCATATATATTTGTTCTCTTCTCTCACAGCAAGCTGTCACTTTACCGAGGCTACAACCCACTGCTAGTCAGTAACAAGTCCATTGTTTAGTTTATGGTTCTGTGTGCCATGGTGCACTGTGAACAGTTTGACAGGATCTTGTAGTGCTGAGGCCGGAATACTCGGAACATTTATAGTGAATGAAGTAGCTCATAGTCATAGTTGTTTATTACAGCTGTAACTCTAGTACGAAGATTGCTATCATGTGTCATTTGGGAGCTGTTTTTCATCCCCATTGATTCTTGTCTCCTGTACTTGACATAGGTGACTCAGGACTGTTGATAGTGGCGGGTTGTGTGCGGGGGACACAATTTATACATCATTATTGACCACATTGCAAGCTTTTAAAAAATACATGCACACTGCGAGAACTGCACCACGGTATTCTTGAGACGAGTTGCTGGTGTTCTTAATCAGTCAGTAACCATTAAACAATAAAAAATGTAAATATTTTAAAAATGTATGACCTTGTCAAAAGAATTGTAAGCACTGGTCCTTTCTACTCGAGAACCTAATAATAACATCTGATATGTTAACAGTTTGTCCTCTTCAAGCTGTAGTATTGCCAGGTTAGAAACACAAGCATGGGTATTTTCAAACGTGACACTCTGGCCCGTAGTCATGCTTACCCCAGCATGGTCACGTCTGCTCTCACCCAGCCAGATATTCACCACGGGTGGGAGTAGAAGTTACCCTGGACCATGACATGGCTAACACAGGATGTGCACAGGGCCCCCTCTACCTAAATCTGATGGCCAACATCTGATGGCCCTCTCCACCTAACCCCAGCTTGTGGCTGGACCAGTTCCAGGCGGACACGTTGTTTCATAGGCTGCCGCACCGAGCCCCCTCTCCCAGCCCCCTGAATGTTTGTTCGGTGGCGGGACTTACCCCTCCCCGTGGTGAGGACTCGTACCCCTCCCTGGGGTTGGTTTAAGTGTGGCGGGCGAAAAGCTCATCACGTTTGAAAATACCTGATCTGTCATTGTAGTCCTCAGGTATGGGTAGAGGGCAGTTCCATGATCTGGACCCTCCCCTTCCTGCATGCATCCAGAGCCCTCCTTGCACCTCTAACTTTCTGTCCTCAACCCTCCTAGCCCAACCTGCCTGTATCAGGACCCAGGGGCATAGCTAGGCTGTGAGGTAACCAGGTGTAGAAGATAGAAAAGCCCCCCTCCCGCACACACACACCTTGATGCAGGGAGAGGCTAGGTAGATGGTGTGGGAGTTTGTGGGAAGTGCAAAGGAGGACAGGAATTGCTGGTATGGTGGGAAGAGGGAAGATTGCTGGGGCAGCAGTGGATGTAGGGGAATTGGAGGGCAAGAGGCACCCTGCCCACATGACCTTTTCGTTGCTGCTGGGATCCAGCATCAGGGTGCCTCTCTGTCTCTTGGCCTCCTTCTCCTCCTCCTCATTCTTCTGGATCTGTGCCGCCTCAGGGCATGCTCTCTATCTCTCTCTCTCTCCTGGGTCTGTGCCTCCAGTCCTTGGGGTTCTGAGTGTCTCTCTCTCCTGAGTCTGCGCTTTCTCAGTGCTCATTCTCTCAACTCTGCTCTGCCTCTGGCCAGGTTAGCCTGCTCTCCTGCCTTCACTTCCCCTTCTCCTTCTCAGCCAGGTCCCGCCGCTGTCGCTGAGTACTCCTTATCTTGTGCACGCTGCTGCAGCCTGATGCCGAGTCCTCCTCCCTTGCGCCACTGCCGCTGTTACCACAAGGAAGTCTGATGACTTCCTGCCTGCCCAGTTGTGTGTGTTGCTCATATATAACTCCAATTTACCAAAACAGTGGTTGCATTAGCTAGAACAGGGTCTCTGAACACAAGGTGGACATAAGAATCATTTCATGGACACTTTGACATGGAACCTGAAACAACATTGGTTGTTTTTTCATAGACTACACCCATGCCACTGCTTCACCTCAGCCCTGGGTGGTCCAGCCGTCTAAAGGCAGGCTTCCTGGGTGTGAGTGGAGCAGAGGCGGAGCATGCAGCGCTCCACTTGCAGTGCTCTGGGATGTTCTTGAGCACCGCAAGCAGAGTGGACCGCCAAAACCTAGAGCACAGGCTGGTGGCAGAGCAGGGGTCCATCTATTCAGCAAACACACCGCTGCAGCTCCGCTTCAGGCCAGTGGTTGCCCTGGCAACACCATAGTACTGCAGGCGAAAGCCTAGAGTGGTGGCAATCTCCTTGCAGCTCTGGTGTGGGGGGGAATGGGTGCTGTGTGGGTGGACTGTGGGCTGTGGCAGCTGCCAGGTCTGTTTAAACCCAGTGCTGTCAGAGCTTCGCAATGGGGATGTGGGGCTGGCCACCCTTTAAGCAGGTCTGGGGGTGGTATGTCTAAAGACACCCATAGTTTTGACATTAGTGGATCGAGATTCACAGACAGACGATTCACAGATAGACTTTGCTGATATGTAACAACTAACACAGAGTGATTCAACTTGAGAATGATGTCACAGCCATCTCACGATAAAGAAGTGGGCGTGCAAATGCTGATAGGAAGGGTAGATGGAAGCGACAGTCCCTTCTTGTGTTGGGGAATCCCACCATCGCACTGTAAATTGGCGAACTCCTTGGTGTGAAACTTGCTTCCTCCAGATGCTCGTCTCAGTTCCTTCTTTGTCAC
>QEPC01005396.1:1924659-1948758 GCA_003113815.1 Sphenodon punctatus | reverse complement strand
GCCCCAGGTACTGGACTGGCCCCTGCGGTCATTGGGGGATGCCCTTCTTATGGTTCCCCGAGTTTTCTGGGGGGCCATGCAGGGGAGGGTGTTTTCGGTGGCCGGACTGAGGCTGTGGAACTCCTTTCTGGTGGGGATGCATCTGGCCCTGGACCTTCCCTCCTTTTGAAAAAGCTGTAAGACGTGGCTGTTCCATCAGGTGTTTGGTGGGGGAGGAGAAGGATGGGGGAGGGGAATGGTATGTTTTTATAAAATTATGGTTTTATAATTGTTTTTATGTTGTTGTAAGCTGCCCCGAGCTGCTTGTGGCAGGAGGGGTGGGATATTAAGTCTTTTAATAAATAAATAAATAAATAATCAATGAACGATGCTGCTTCTTCCCCAAACAGTGAATTCTAATAATATGGCATACTTAATTTATTATATGCCTGAGCATGACCTACTTAATGCCCCTCTCAGGGAGTCAATAGGAGATCTCTATGGAAAGGATGTGCATTAGATCAAATAATGTTTTATGGGGTGGTGGACAAATGCTACTGCATTGAGCTCATAGGAAAGCGAAAAAAGAAAAAAAAAAGAAATATAGTTAAGAAATTAAATCTGCATTGGCACTGAGTTGCACTTGGGGCGTTGGGCTAGGAGCCTGGAGGCTTGCCTCGTCTGTATTCCCCCTCCTGCTGTTGGGCCACAGGACCGGACACTCCGACCCGCTGCCCATTGCATGCTGCTGGTGCCGCCGCCATTGAGGGTAGGGTTCCCCAAGCCCCAGGGCAGTTACCATCTCCTCTCCCTTTGTTGAAGAGGGAGTGGGGGTGGGGAATCTCTCCCAGTGTGGGGAGGAGCTGGGGACTTCATAGGCAGCGCACTGCTCAGTTGCCACCTGAGTTGCACTTGGGCGTGGGGCTGGGAGCCTGGAGGGTTGCCCCATCTGTATTCCCCCTCCTGCTGTTGGGGGAACAGAACAGGCCACTCCAACCTGCTGCCTGTTGCCTGCTGCTGTTGCTTCTGCTGCCGTTGAGGGTAGGGTTCCCTAGGACAGTTTCCATCTCCCTGCCCCCTGTTGAAGAGGGAGAGTGGTTGGGGAATCCTTCTCAACATGAAGAGGAGCTGGGGACTTCATAGGTGGTGTGCTGCTCGGCAGCATGCGCCGCAGGCCGTCATGCACCTAAGGGCCCATAGGCGGGGCCCTTGGGAGGCTGGGGGCAGACTTTGGGGGGATTCTGGACTTTTTCGGCGGGAAATGGAGAATATGGGTGGACCAGAGCCTGTTGAACACCTTTGAATGACCGCCAGTTGGTGGAGAGGCTTAGGTGTTAAGAAAGGAGCGTTGAGGTGGCAGCTTGACTGCCTGAGGGGCCGCTCTGAATGTGATCCCCAGTGGCCCAACGCAAGAGTAATTTTGACTTTATATTTTACTGGCCTGCTGGTTTTGGCTGGGTTATGTTATTGTTTGAACTTGAGCAAATTGGTCCTCTCTAGAGCCATGGTTCTCATTAGAAATGCTAGTAAAAAAACTGGGTGTGCTGGCTGATGGACCTCAGTTGAGGCCTGCAGCGGAACAGATTAAAATCACTAAATTTTTCACAGAGAAAAAGGAGAGGGAAGATCCATTGGAAGGTCCTGAGGAGTTGGAGGTGTTTGATGATATACAGGACCCCGGGCCAGCGTGGTCTGTTGAGGATATAACAACTAGTAAGTTAAGTGTTTTGCAGGACAGAGAAGTTTTAGATGAGTGCCAAATAATAGCCGCAACACAACTAATTTCAGTAGGTGGCATGGGTTCTTCTATTCATGTTATACCTCAAGCTCAAGGTGTTGAAGCAGCTGCTGAGTCTCATGAACAACCTGCGTGTTCTCCTTCTTCACCCTGAGAGATGTTGGGAACCCATCGTATCCTCAGCAGCAATTTAATAATTGCTATCTTTAAGGACATTGAAGCTATAAGGAATCTTTTACTTGATTGTATGGGTACTTTAGCAATGTTAGTAATTTTTTTGATCCTTAAAGGAGAATCATCAGCCAAAATTACTAGGGGGGGACCAGGCCCAATCACAGCCCCCTCTAAGGAAGTGTGGGTTAGCTAGGTCCAGGAGGAATACACGGATAAGGAACTCAGTCATGGAAAAGAAAAAATATAAAAACGGAGACTTGAGCTGAGGAAGGTGTCCTGTTCTAGCAGACATTTAAAGTTTAAGAAACTGTTTCAATTACTGGATAGCCACCATGGGAAGAAACGGCTTCAGCTTCATCATCATAGGAGATCTAGGGCCTCAGGGAGGGGTTCATCCAGTAGTCAGAATAAGCCAGATGTTGAAGTTACATGCTAAGTTAGAATTCCCAATCTGAAGGGTATGGTTGATAATATCTCAGGCAATGCAGGCAGAAGATGTAGGTATTCAGGACCCTTGAGTTTATGTTATGGCAAATGAGCAGGCAACCGGAAATATGTCTTTGTCTCGTGGTTTCTTATACCAAGGGTGGTTGGCCTCCTATTGCCTGCTGGAAATTTATTTTATTTATTTATTTATTTATTTATTTGATTTATACCCCGCCCCTCCTGAACACAGCTCGGGGCGACTTCCAACAATAAAATCAGTAAAAAAAATTAAAACATATAAAAACACAATCTCAAATATTAAAACAGGGCCCGGGATACAAAAATCAATAGGGATGGGGAGATAAAAATCCCCTAGACCCTCCCCCTCTCCCCAAAGGCCTGGGCCTGGGCGAAATTGCAATTGATAAACTGGAAGTTAGCCTTGTAAACTATCCAAAATCCAAGGGGCAACTAATGCAAGCTGAAAGAGTTAGACACTTTCTGGGGTTAGTAGAGAAACCCATTTTGGATTTACTTTCTGCTACTGTTGAACAGGAATTATAATAATTTAGGCCATCTAACGTAGCTGTACTGTCCCCTTCTCTGGAAAACTTGAGTTATGAGACAGGGAAGCCTCATTCCTCTGTTAGCATGGGAGCATCGGGACATGAATCGATAGAAATCCCTCTGAACCGTTTAGATCCGCAATGACAAAGAATATACATTGGATGAGAATAGTTTCCTATCTATACTAGAATGTGGAATTTGGGTTGGTTACTTTTCTGCCCATTTCTCATTGACGGAAGGTACTCCCCTATTGATATGATAGTTGATCTTCCATTTGATGGTTGTTTGTATTATGATACTGAGGATTAGGTTGAGTACTTGATCGGGCAACAGAGGAGAAATAAGGCTCCAGGACCGGATGATGTTCCTCCGTAGTCTTATTTGACAAATGTAGGTTGGTGGACCCTGGTCTTGGTGGCCTGGTATAATAGCATTATTGGTACTTGTCTGGTGCCCGACTCATGGAAGGGCACCATAATTGTTCCAATTTATAAAAAAAGGTAGTAAAGATTTGCCCAAATCAAATCGCCCAATAAGTCTGATTAACATCCCTGCAAAAATGTTTGGACGACACCTGTTACTTATCTGACAAAGTGGGTAAATGATGGGAATTAGGGATGTGCGAATAGAACTGAGTTTGGAAATTCGGTTCGGTTTGGTTCAAAAATCGAGTTCAGTTTGGAGGTTCGGTTTGGTCGACCAAACTAGTCGAAATCGGTCAAATTTTGAACTTCTGAACCAAGTTCTTACATTCAAAACTGGTGTTTTGAGCTGTTTTTGGCCTTCCGAACTGGTTCGGATTTGACTGAACAGTTCTGTCAAATTTGAGTTCGGTTCGGAAGTTCGGTTTGATCGACCGAACTAGTCGAGTTTGGGCCCAACTCCGAACTTCCGAACCGTGTTTGCACATCCCTAATGGGAATCTTCTGCGGAATCCCAAGCAGGGTTTAGGAAAGGGTACTCAACTTTAGACCACTTATTTACAATTCAGTATATCAGTCAATCAATCAATCAATCCATTTTTATTGACTAGGTGTAGCCAGTGGCCATTGCTCATAATAAAAGAAATAAAACAAAATGAAGAAACAATAACATTTAATCGAACACACAAATATAAAAAAATATAAATACAGCAGTCACAAAGAATATAAAAAAACCAACTACACTCCTGAAAATCCAAAATTCTGTTATGGGAGCCTATAAAAACTACCTGCCTCCAGCCATACTGCTGGGATTTTACAATATATAATAAATAACACACTTTAACCAACATAAAACTAATAGTTTTTAACAAAACAAATTGAGCATAGGTGTTAAATCCAAGACTTACTAAAATTATATATCTGACAAAAGTGACCATAACCAGTAAAATTATAAATATAGCTAGAATTAATACTTCAATAGCTATATAGGCAGGGTATAGACTTTTAGCATATCTAATTAACCACCCCTTCTGATCCAACTAAAACCCTCGCCCAGTCCTACCCTAAATCGAATCCCTGAACATTCATGAATTTCTTCCTAATTATAAATACATATATTAAAAAAGAAGACACTGCTGCTGCAAGCTCAGGGGAAGAATCATCCACAAAAATCTGAGTCAATTCCGAGGTAACTCTACCTGGAAATTTTGCTAAAAAAGGGCCCAAATAATACTTCCTCAGATTCTCATAAATTGGACAATGAAAAAGAATATGGCCAGTAGATTCTACCTCTAGCGTATCAAAAGGGCACAGGCGTAATGCAAAGGGAATCTGTCTCAAGCGGCCTTCCATCACCATAGAAGGTAGTGCATTGACTCTGGCACAGAAGTATAAGTATCGGCCATCTGGGGAAGTTAGCCACCCAAAATAGTTTGCCATTTCCCCCCTCTGGGGTGCCCGGCACTCATATCACTCAAGCGCCACAGACTCAGCAACCAAACTCAGATCCTTTTGCCTGTCCAAATCCTCCAGTCTCCCAGCAATTTCAGACATAGCAATTTTAAAGCTTTTAAGCCTAATATGTTCCACAGAGAACCCAATCAGTTTTAACTTAATAACAAGAGATTTATTCCATTCACTCAGAAAGGGATCTTCATGGAGAAGTCTCAGTAAACCCCCAGGGTTGGGGAAAATCTTTAGCCATAATTAAAAGATGAATTTCCATACCTCACACTCCAGACTTAATTGGCCTAGCTCCTATCTAGCAACTTCTGCAGATATACAACAGGGACCATTTATTAATGCACGCAAAAAATTTCCTTGTAACATGTTCAATTTTTTTACAAAGGGCATAGCCCAGACTGCAGCTCCATAAAGCAGCTGAGCCCTAACCTTTGTGTTAAAAACTCTAATGGCAGCACAAAAGGCCCTGTTGCAGTCTGTTTGAAAAATTGGGTAATAGCTAATGACAAGCACTTGGCCCTTACAAGAGCTGAATCAAAATGAAAGTTCCACATCCCCTTAGCATGAAAATTAATGCCAAGATATTTATACGTCTGAACTTGCGTTAAATTATGTTCCTTTATTGTCCATCGGTATTTTTTATGTTCTTGGGAAAAAACAACCACTTTTGTTTTTGCATAGTTGATTTGCAAGTGATTTAATTTACAATATTCAAATAATGCATTTAATTGTTGTCTCAAGCCTATACTAGTTTGTGACATGAGAATGGCATCATCTGCATCTAACAGACACCCTAAATGACGGGAAGCCAATTTAGGGGGGAAATCTTTTATTTCAGCCATTCTAGGAATAAGATCGTTCAGGAACAGATTAAACAATGTAGGGGCTAATACACAACCTTGCCTAACTCGTGATGTTATAGGAATTTCATCTGTCAGGTCACCCTCATTGTTAACCCTAACAACCAGGGACGACTTAGCATATAACTTCTTAATTAAAAAATGTAGCCAGGGGTCCATGGAGGTGTTTCTCAGTTTTTCCCATAGCAAGGTTCTGTCCACCAAATTGAAAGCTGATTTTAAATCAACAAATGCCGTAAACAGTCTCTGATTGGATAGCCTATATTTCTGTGTTAAGTGTGCAAGAATCAAGGCATACTCCACTGTCGACTGCCCTGCTTGAAACCCAGCCTGTTCAGGATGCATTATTTTCTGGTCCATAATCCATCTAAGTAGCTGTTGAGAAAGAAATTTAGCATAAATTTTACTTATTACGCTTAATAGGCTAATAGGTGTATAATTACTAGGATCCAATAAATCACCCTTCTTGTATACAGGAACAACAATGGCCTGTCCCCACTTTACTGGCATCAACCCTGTTCTATTAGTATACGAAAACAATGCTGTTAAGACTGGAATCCACCAGTCTCTATACCTTTTTAATAAAGTCAATTTGGATATAATCAGGCCCCGGTGCCTTGATGTTTTTAAAGGAGTCTATTAATGAAGCTGTTTCATCATTTGAAAGATCCGGCCACTCTACTAACCCTGAAGGTAGAGAGTCAACTATAAACAATTCTGGTTTGAAGGAAAATAATTTAGAAAAATACCCTTCCCAAGTCTTTTGGGGAATAGGAAATACTGGGGATCTTCTTTCCTCTCTCAAAAAGCCATTTGTTATCCTCCAGAAGGACCTAGCGTCATTAGATGTTGACGCTGAGATCAACGATTGCCATTTCCTATCAATATATGACCTTTTTTTTCAAGCGAATAAGAGACTTATATTGTTTCTTTAAATTGAAAAAATCAGGGGACAGATGACTATTATTCCCATTTCTATATAGGGTAAGTAATCTATGGATTTTATTCTTCAACCTCCTACAGTCCTTACCAAACCACGGACATCCTTTTAACCTAGTCTCCTGTGCTTGATTGGCAGTTCGTTTTTTAATTAAATAGGAGGATAGATATATACATAATTGATCAAAAACTTCAGTTGCAGGCTCAGGGCCAATTAATTCTAAAACTTGATGTTTTAATTGCGTACACTTTGGGGATTTTAAAACTAAGCCCAGGGTCGACACCAAAGGCTCCTCCCATCTTCTCCTAATATATTTACAGCCAGAATCGTTCAGAAGATCCCAGACCATAAAATTAATCTGACAATTACCCAACCTAAGTGATGCTACTAAAGGCAAATGGTCACTAAACAAAAAGGAGCCCACAGAAAAATTCCTAAGATAAGGGATCATACAATCATGTAATCGACAATACTAACCCCCTGATGGCTGATAAAGGTAAAGTCACCGCTAGTTTCACTAGGGAAGGCCCCATTAAGAACCTGGAGTCTACAGCATGGTAATAATTTTGCTAATTGTATCCCACTATTATTAATTTGTTGATCTTTAGACTTCCTAACAAAGGAAAGGGCAAGGTTGATCCCATTAGGCAAATCACAGTAAGGGCGTAAAGCCTCATCATCAGCACCAATTCTGGCACTGAAATCACCTGCTATAATCAGTAAGGCGGATGGGTATCTAACTACCAATCCTGCCACAAAATTTTCTAGTTTGGTCCAAACCGAGGTGTCAAAAGATCTTGCATTTAGTGGGGGAACATAAACTGAGACAATAACAAAAAAAAACCCTCTAAACTTAATAATAATTCCCTGAGCAAAGGGGGGATATACCACCTCCCCTAGTACCTCGGCTTCCAAGGCATCTAATATACATGTCACCCCCACCCCCCAGCCCCAGGGCCACCCTCTAGTTTTAATAACTAATGCGGGAACGGAAAAGGATGTAAAACCCCTGACACTAATTTGCTCCTTAGACAGGTTTCTTGTAATAAGACAAGATGAAAATTCCTCAGCTATGCCATAGCGGATTCATCTGACCTTAAAGTACTCAAAATGGAGATGTTCCATGAGCATACATAAATTACATCTAAGTCTTCTGTAACCTCATATCAGCTATCCCTATCATCTAACTTAGCCATTCCTATCTCTTCATCCTCCTCATATTGGTCTACAGTAATCAATTCCTGAGAATTCTCTAGCAAATCCCCATTCTCCAATGAGGAAACTGAATGGGGTAGAGAACATGTCCCTACCGTTCCTTGAACAAAAGATTCAGAGGATGCCCCCCTTATAATGAGAGATCATCAATCTAAACAGGAGGTATCTGAAGCAACCAGCTCCATCCCCCCCTCATAGTCATCTATAAATTTAGAGAATTTAGCTGTATCCAACCTAGACAATTATAAGATTTCCAAAATAGGGGGTGGGGGGGGTGGGGAGGGTTCTTGCTTCATAGCAATATCCAGTAACCTATGATTGATAGAATTAAGGGGTTGTTCTTTACATCTAGCCCCCAGATCAGTTCCCAATCTGTTCAAATGCCTACTGGAATCAACTGGTTGCTTATAAAAAGTCCTTCCCTTAAATCCAGGCTTAAAGTCTATAGGGATGGGAGAACAGAACCGAGTTCGGAAATTTGGTTCAGTTCGGTTCAGTTTGGAAATTTGGTTCGGTTTGGAAGTTTGGTTCGGTTGACTGAACGATCCGAGTTCGGTCCAAACTCCGAACTTCCGAACATAGTTCAGAAATTCAAACCCCATTGAACTAAATGGAATATTCTCTTTTAGGGATGGGCGAACAGAGCTGAGTTCGGAAATTCGATTCGGTTCGAAAATCGAGTTCGGTTCAGAAGTTCGGTTCGGTCTACCTAACTGGTCGAGTTCGGTTCGAACTCCGAACTTCTGAACCACGTTCGCCCATCCCTAAAATTCTACTAAAGAGGGAGATTGACTAGACAAAGTTGCAGAGGAGACATTGGAAGACACAAATACTTCGCCAACAATTACTCCCCAAGACTGAAGTAAAGCAAAGTCATCCAATAATCTATCATCCAATCTTGTTGACCTAAAATGGACTGGCAACCTTTGTACTTTCCTAAAGGAGGGCAATTTCTGAAAATAAGTAATTTGACAAGTAGGAATGTCAGCCTGCAGGATACTAGAAAGGTGTCTTTGTATCCGAGCTTTATTAGCCCAGTTTGGAAGGAAGCCATTTGGCAACAGGAAATCTTTTAGGGAAATAGCTTTCCAGAATCTTCAGGAAATTTAAGCTGTTCATTTCTTTTGTCCTGCTGTAAACTAGCATCCCCAGAGCTGGCCATCCTACTAGATGTCAATCCCTTTTCCCCTAAGTTTTCTTTCTGCACCATTGGAGCCCGAGTTAAAGACACCCCTTTTTGGCGAGCTAAACTAGGATTCTGAATATTCTGCACCAAAGGCGGCTGAACTAACCTTTTACTCATATAATTTATAGAATCTATAACATCCTTAAATTGACTTTTTGGGGATTCCAGTAAGGAAGTAATCTTAGAAAGCTGCAAAATGAGTTTTTTAATTAAATCACCTATTATAAAACATTGTGTTCCCATCATTTCATGTAAATTAGAAAATTTCATGTTCATGTCACCAAAAAGGGATTCCTGTTTGCTTGATAACTGAGAGGGACTAAACCCTAAATCATCTCCATTCTCTTGGGAATTTGATAGCCCTAGAGGATCAATCTTTTTTTCCTCCACTGACCTAGCAAAAAAAGAATCCAACTTTGTTTGCTTGTTAGATATTTGTAAGTCCATAGCACCTAACTGGGCTTGCCTATGCTGTTTTCCTATCATATTTGCTGATTTCTATAACAATTCCCAGGGAATATCAAACAAAAACTCCCCCCAACAAGATCCAGCCCCTTCTCAGGGCTTACAGCGGGAAGCTTAACCCCTATAGAGGCAGATGAACACAAAATCCTACCCCTTGCAGGGCTTGAAGCAGCAGACTTACCCCCTATAAGGGCTGATAAACCCCAAGGTCCTACCCCCACCCGGGCCTTACGACCACAAGCTTGTCCCCTATAAAGGAACATAAAAGCAAAGTGTTGTACCCCTTCCAGGGTTTTAACCCCTGTAGAGGCAGATAAGACACAAATAATATACCCAAGTGGTTAAGACAGCACTATATGCAACATTCATTGATCTGTCAGCTACATATGATAGCATAGATATGGGTCTGCTATGGTGTAAGCTGGCCCAAATGGGAATTGACCCACCACTTTTGAAGCTGTTCATAGCATATCAAAACTCCTTCCGGAGGAAGCTCGCCTGGCCCATAGCCTGTTAACATTTTGGCGACATTGTAAGACCTGGCTGTTCGCCCAGGCCTTTGGGAGGGAGGGGTGGTGGTGGGGTGTTTAGTGCCCCCACCTATTTTAGGTTTTATGCTGCTCGTTGCCCTGTTTTAATGTTTTAATGTTTATAATATGTTGAATGTTTTTAAATTGATTTTATTGTTTTGATATTTTGGAAGCCGCCCCGAGCTGCATGGCAGGAGGGGCGGGGTAGAAATGCATTAATTAAATAAATAAATAAATAAATAAATAAATATCAGACTGATACGTGGGCTCAGGTTAGATATGGACTAAGGGAAGAACTGACAAAAAGGTTTATTACTCGTAAGGGTGCCCGTCAGGGATGTGGTTTAGCACCATTGCTCTTTAATTTATATGTTAACGATATTATTAGTGACATGTGTGACCTGAACCTTCATTTCCCTAAATTGCTACAAACTCTCAGTAGGATATTAATGTATGCGGATGACGCAACGATAATTTCCAGGACCCCTGTAGGCCTCCAAAGAACCCTCATAAAGTTTTCTCAGTCATGCGAAAAGAATAAATTGTGTATAAATTATTCTAAGACTAAAATAACTATTTGAGGTGATCGACCCCATATCCTTGGTATATGGCTAATCACCATTTAGAAGTATGAATGAATGAATGAATCTTTATTTGTATTAACCAAAAGTTATAACAAAATAGACAAATACAATTAACTTAAAACCATCAATAACAGGACACACAAACAGAATTCAAAAAACAAGTTATATTTAGAAATAGTAAAGGAATTTGGTTATCTGGGGCTGTTGTTATCACCATCCGTATCTTGGAAACATCATATTCAGACGGCCAAGATCAGAGCTATGCAATTTGCTACAGCAATTAAGAGGTTTCGTGACACCTATGCAGGGAAGTCAATATTGACTGCTTTGCAGGTTTTCCAGGCAAAGGTTGTCTCATAAATCATGTATCGTGCGGACGTTTGGGGCTTTGCTGCGGATGATGACATCAGTATCCCTCAAAACAAGTTTTTGCATGGTATTCTTGGGCTTCCTTCATCTACTCCAGCATCATTTCTTAGGTTGGAGACTGGTATGAAGAATCATGTCTACTAAACTAACAATACGGCTTTTGGCGTATTGGTTTAAGATGTTGACATACTCACCATTAAGATTCCCTAAGACATGCTTCATAGAGGACAATAACTGACCAGTTGTTTTACCATTCTCCTTGGTTAAGGTATGTAAAGTTATACTCTTAGGAGGATTGGACTGCGCTAGTATGTTAATGAGCATTGTAGGTTTTTCACCTCGGCTGAGAGGGCTCTTGTCTCACAAAGACTAAGTGACATCTCTTGGCAGAATTATTTTGCTGCATTCAGCCAAAGGTGTATGGTACCTCTTTATTGCCTATGGAAAACAGATGTAGGAATTGGAAAGTATCTGACTATTGATCTGAAACAAAAATTAACAATGGCTCTGTGTAGGCTTTGGCTTGACCTGATGCCTACAGTGGTTTGGAAGGACATAGGAATCATATACCCAGAGAATTGAAGATTTGGGAAAGATGTCATTGAGGATATTATTTATTATGTGTTTGTCCCCAGTTTGCTGAATTTAGAAAAATTTTTTGCTAACCTAGTCAGGCTTGGATCTTTTTCTAATCGTGAACGGGAGGGGCGTAGCTAGGGTGGAATGGGCCCCTGGCCAAGAAGTCAAGATGGGTCCCCCCCTCTGTACCCTTTGCCTCCCGCTGGTGGCTTTGACACCGCCGGGCCTGGGGACACTGCCCAGTTCGCATGCATGTGAATTAACTTTAAAGGCACTTTTGCCCTTCTTCAAAATAGAGGTTGTCTGTGCTCACTGCACCCTCAATGATGCTTTACAACTGGGTGTTTTCCACAGTTCCAAGTACAAGCATTCTACAAGCAGAAAGCAAATAATAAAGCATGCATGCAGAGCACTAAATTCCAAATAGCCAAGCCACAATCAAACGCACAAGACACCCCAAAATACAGCCTATTAAGCATATTATGCCATACAAAGAGACATTTTCTAGATATATAACCAGTTTGTTTGTGCCCCCATAATCAATTCACGCTGCCCCCCACCCATATCCAGTTCATTTGTGCGCCCAATAATCAGATGCCCCCACAGTGGGGGCACAAATGAAGAGGTCCCCACGACCCCACTCCATAACCATTGTGCCCCCCAGCTATTAGTTCATGCTTGACCCCCCAACTGTGCAGAGCAGCAGCACAAGCCCTCCCTCCCCTCCGAGGGGCCCCCCTTCAACTTCCCTCCTCACCTACCCATGTGAGCTGCCTGGTGGCTCAGTAGTGGCTGGGTTGGCAGAAGCTGAAGTGGCAGTTGCTGTGGCAGCGGGGCTGCTTCTGGCAGGTTGCCCACTCCCACCACTCTCTTCTTTCCTCGGGTGGGCGGACGGCCGCCTTAGGAAGCCTTGCTCTGCACTGCTGCATTGCAGTCCGGTGTTGAGGGCCCCCCATGCGGTGCTGCGGCTTGAATTTCCTGGGCCACCCTCAGTGGCTGCCTAGATCAGCAGCTGCTTAGGGGAAGCAACTGATCTAGGCAGCTGCTGGCGGCACCAGGAAATTCAAGCCACAGTGCCATGTGGGGGATTTTGGCAACCGAGTGCAATGCAGCAATGCAAGGCAAGGCTTCCTAAGACAGCCGCCTGCCTGGGGAAGGTAGAGAGCAGCGGGAGTGGGTGGCTCGCTGGAAGGAAGAAGAAAAAAAAAATGTAACTGGGCTTAGCAGCCCCTAGCACCTGGCATAAAGCTGGGGTCGCTCAATGGGCACTATGCGCCTGGTGAACGGTTAATTTGGCTGTTCTCCAATAAAGATAACAATATTATAGTAAACCTTTGCCTTGAAGGTAGAAGCAATTAGCAGGCAAGTTATGAATGTTCGCTCATCCTAGTCTCTTTTAACTTTAGCTCTTATTTTACTATTTGGTTTGTTGGATTGGAATATGTGGGTATGTTATAAAGTGGTTCAATATGAAAGCATGGTGTTTTTGACCTAGCTTTTGTTTTGTACCACAATCATGTTTTAAATTTTGAATTGTAAAAATATGATGTTACAGACTTATCGGTGTTCATGTTTTTATTCTAGTTTGGTATTTTATTCTAGTTTGTTATGCAGTATGTATTATGCACTTTGATGGATTTTGGAATTTGGATTTGAAGTTGTCCTGAATTTTATTTAAGAGCTATGGTGAAAATTAGTGCTCAGTAAAGCTTACTTGTCTTGATCCACGTTGGCTTTGAGACACTAATCCTCCTTGCCCCCTGACTCCTCCCATACCTCCAAACATATACACAAGCTAGGGCCAGTAGATATTTAGAACAAATGACTGGGTAGAAGAAATTTGCAATTGACCCAATTCTTCAGTGACCCAATTCTCACTGATTTTAGTGAGGATTGTACATGGGCATTTGAAGGTGAAATTGGACCCTTCCTGTCTATTTATTTATTTATTTATTACATTTTACCCACCCTTCTCCAGAGACTCAGGGTGGCTTACAACATCGAAAATATAAAATACATTAAAATTCCTTAAAACCCCAACATCATCCCACCCACCCACGCCACCCTTTATCCCCACCTGCCACCCACTAACCCTCTTCCCCAAACCTCTCTACCCAATCCCACCCAACCCTATTCCTTCTTGCCAAATGCCTGGCCAAACAAAAAAGGTCTTACATCTCCTCTGGAAGACAAACAGACTCTGACTTAGGTGGACCTCCAAGGAGAGGAAGTTCCATAATTGTAGGGCAGCAACCGAGAATGTGTCCCCCCTTCATGCCCTGGTTGTAGCAACTTCATGGGCAGTTGGCACTCGCAAGAGGCCGCCCACTGGCAGACATTAGAGCCTGTGCTGGGACATGAGGGAAGAGGAGGTCTTTCAGATACCTGGGGCCCAAGCCGTTTAGGGCTTTATAGGTTAAAAACAGCACCTTGAATTGTGCCCAGAAAGCTATCGGCAGCCAGTGCAGACTCTGGAACCTGTTATTACAACAGTGTTCCTGTTAAGCAAACACAAAGGACCAAAAAATGTTATCTAACAACCTAGGCCAACAATACAAATATCCCAATGAAAGTCTGTAAAAATGTCTTATATCAGAGACAAAAATTTAATGAAACAATAAATATTATGAATGATAAATCTAGACAAATATATGTGGATCATATATATCCATAAACAAAATCAAAACAAGTGAAAACCTTAATCAATAAGTCATGAGATTAGAAATATAAAGTCTAAGTTAAATACATAGTAAAAGTAACCAAGCCAACACGTTTCAGATTAGCTTCCTTGGGGCTTCACTGTTCTCTTGATAAAACAGCTGGCTCTTAAGAGGCGCTTAAGAGATCGCAGCAGTGGTGCTCCCGGGAACACTCAGGGTCATGGCAGCCCCTTCCTGCTGCAGTGTTGTTGTCTCAGGCTCCACTCCCAAACCAGCCAAATGTACGGCTGGCACTGGCTGTGCATTAACAACCGACAGCGATCTAGGTTTACTTCTGGGTCTAAGCCAGCAAGAAACAGGGAAGAAATTGTGTTTAGAACTAATTGCTAATTGCATGTAAAATTACCATGTGTTCTTCAGTGATGCAGCAATGTTGCTGTTCCATTATATTCATTAATCGCTGACTAGACATAGTTATTTATTAATTATTAAGCAGTTTTTACATTGTGCTAAGTGTTTTTCAAACATAAGGAAGGGTGGGGTCCTGTCCTCAAAGAGCTTATTCTCTGAAAGCCAGGTTTTGAGAAGAATTTAAGACTGAGCACTTTCCATGGTCCTCAGGGGATACTGGTGTTCAGCACTTTTGAAAATATTGCCGAGGCTTTGCCAGCTCTTTCCAACATCCTGGATGTTAGGGTCTCGAGGCCTGGGAAAAGTCAAGAGTTGGTGGATCTATTCCTCAGTTAATGAGCAGGAGTTACTGAGATTAGAATATGATCCACATGATTTTCCTATAAAGAACCTTCTTGAACTTCCCTTCCTCTAATTGTATCTTTTCCCTCTTGTAGAAATAGATGAGAAGAAAGTGACCAACTCACAAGAAGAAGTAAGTTAGCTACATTTTAAAAAATACTGTTTTTTAACAAATATTTTAAAATCTATTAATACTTAAGTGGTTTGCATTTTATTGTATCAGCTCTTCATTAAATGGCACAGAATGACATGACTAATTTTCTGGATATGTGATTGTGTACAAAGTCCTCTTTTCCATGAGCACCTTTTTTTTTTTAAAGTAGTCTCTCTTAAAATTCACAAAGTCTGGAAATTCCATTTACTGATATAGGCAAGGGCACTGGTACAGTTAGGTTTGGAGGGCCTGCGGGTGGGGGAACTGCTGCACCTCTACCCTTTCTGATATGATCACACTGCTTTCTGAGCAGTGTGACCTCATGCCTGAGAAAAGGGTGTGGTCACACCAGAAAGGGGCAAGGCGAGTCCCCACCCCTTTCTGACATCACATGACCACATAATCCCCTTTCTGTGCATCACAGGGCTCAGAAGTGGCAGAACGAGATGGGAGCCAGGAAATGCACCAGATCTCTTATTCAATAGCCTCTTTCCATCTGTCATTGGCTAAATTTCTGTATTTTATCTAAGAGCCAACTTCATCAAATATTTGTGAATGCTTGTTGACTAGACTAGTAAAAAATCATACATTTTGTGTACTATACTCAAACACCCAGCAAAATGGAAGAAGGACTTTTAGGTGAACACCTAAGACAAATACGAATTTTCATTATGTTGCAATGATAAAATAAAACAGTGTTTGTGTGAATGAAAGAACAGATCTTGTAAGAGAGTAAAAAAACCAACAACCTGGGTGAGCAGATTTTTTATATATATAATAAAATACTTATTATCCATTAAAGAATACAGAAATTTTAAAAGTGTATTAAATTATATACAAAGTATTCACATTTCTTATACTACTATAACATAGAAAAAAACAACATATGGTTGAATTCCACCTTGGTATTTGTTAGGGGTGGGCAAAATTTCGGTTCCGATTTTATATCCGTTTCAGTTCTCATTGTATCAGTTCTTTCTATTCTCGGTTTGCTTGGTATTGGATTTTTAACATTGCGGTTTTCCCCATTGACTTCAATGGGGAAAACCGCAATGTTAAAAATCCGATTCAAAAACCAGTGCAAAAGATCTGATGCTGCTGATACTGAGAAAGAACTAAAATATCTGATTAATCCAATATAGCCATTATTGGGTACTTTCGGTTCTTTCCGAAACCGAAAGTCCCATCCCTATATTTGTCATTCCAATGTGAATGACAAAATTTTAACATCAGTTTCAGGTAACAGCATGTCATTTTATTGAATAAACTGTTTAGTTTAGATCATTCAGTCCACTGGAAAAATGTCATCTTTTAACTTTTTTTCTCCCTTCAAAAATAAATAGCAATATTTTTTTAATATACTCAAGAACCCACACTTTTGCAGATCCTTTTCCCTTAGATTTATTTTTTTTAAAATGGATTTGTAATTTCAGATAAATTGCTCCATTGACTAAGAACGTCATCAACAAAATTGATAGCACCTCCACTTTTGCTTAACATGGTCACAAGTAATTGGAATGGAGGACCATGCTGAATGCTAACACTGACACTATCACATCAAAGAGTCGTGCTGTGAAAATGTCCTATGAAAAATATGAGTTTTACGTGGAATGTTAGCTATGCAAGTTATTTTATTTTATTGTTCAAACCCCATTTTATAGATAGTGGTATTTTCAAGTAATTGGAGCTATCTTACCTAGGAGTTAAAAGAACTGCTACTTTTGCCAATCTACTTTGTAGCTATGGTTTTATAATTGGCATCCTAGGAATTAGGATGTTTCATACCATCTCCTTTTCTAGTATAGGCATTAAAGTGCAGTGTACAGATAAATGAATTCTGTACAATGCACTTTAAGTGTTTTAAGGAAATCATGATTTGTCTGTACGCAAAACTCAGGAAAACTCTAAGAGTAATTAAAAAGGAGTACTGCTCAGGTATTTAAAAAACAATATAAGAACATAAGAAGTGCCATACTGGATCAGACCAATGGTCTATCTAGCCCAGCATCCTGTCTGCGACAGTGGCCAGTCACGGTGGCTTGGGAGAAGCACCCAACAGGTCACAATGGGGGATCCATTCCCTGTTGTTTTCCCCCAGCTCAAGTCATGTTCCCTGATCCTGTCTGACTAATAGCTGCTAATGGACCTATCTTCCAGAAACCTGTCCAAACCTCTTTTAAACTAGGCTATAGTACTGGTGTGAGCATCCTGGGCAGTTAGTTTTGGTGTAAACTCATCTCATTACCTTGGTAATGTACCACAGCCCTTTGGCCTCCTGAGGTGCAACAGTAAGGGGTGTGTATCATACATTTGAATAGAGCTCCTATCCCTGTAGCCTTAGGGAAAGTTCCAGGGGGACCAACCTTTGGAGTTGGACTTGATGTTCCTTGAGCTCTCGACCCAGGCCAACCCTATGATTCTGTGATCTGTGCTATTGGAGTCAGTTGCCATCAGGTCAAACAGGAACAGCACATATTCCACAAGGACAGGAAGGTAGTCTCAAATTATTAAACTAGTATTTCAGTTCCCAGAGCTACACATCTTCATGTTTGCCCAATAACATGGATATATTTTTAAAAAAAATCTACCAGCAGTCCAAACTTTCTTGATCAAACAGGGTTTGCTAAAAGACATATTGCGACACAATGCAAGGTATATTGAGACTAGCCGTACAACTTAAATTATGATGGCTTGGACTGAACACCACTTACTGAAGATGAGTTGACAGGAACTCGGAGGTAAAATTGAGCCAAGTTGGGGAATAGGCTCAGTAGAAAGCACAGACAGAAAGGATTCCTCCCCCCCCCCCCAGGCTATTTGTCTGACATGGTTTGACTTTCTCAGTTCTGTGTTTGTTAAAGCCTCTTTCTTTTTGTTCTTAGTCACAGAATGCCTCCCCTAAGCAAAGGAAACAGAGTGTGTACACTCCTCCTGCCATGAAAGGTACTGTTCAGGTACTGTTCCTTGTTATGCTAATGCATGGTTTGATTGCAACTGCTGGCTTTGTGCCATCTCTCAAGGAGAAAAACCAAGGAGTAGTTCAACAATGAGCATGGAGATACCCAAGAAGCTGCTGAGTGCTTGAGGTGTAGAGTAACCAGTGGCTTTTAAGTTAGCGGTGTTGCTGCTAGCCTTTGGTCACACAGATTAGACCGTGATCTGGAACTTCAGTGTAAGTGGTTGCGGAGCGCAGCCTTAGCTCCCAGTTCAACTATTTATACAAGAAGTACTTATGTAGTAGTACTTACAACTTGGAGTATAAGCAGTCCCATTATTTAATTGATGGAATTATATGCATGAGTAAGCGCTTGCAAGTTTATATAGCATATTCATATTTAAAACATTCTTTGGGGTTCTGTTTCCCCTCCCGGGCAGTTTACAAAGCTGCTCTTTGAAGGCCTGACTTTTCAGGTGTTGAGCGCTTATACTAAAGTCGAGAGGGAGGGAGAATACTCAGCATCTTTCAGCAGTTGGAATATAAGCAACAGGAGCTGAAGCAGCAAATAAGATTTAGCCATGAAGTAAGTTTCTTACCCCATGGTTTCTGAAATGATGCCTCCAAAGCTACAGTTCAATGTGCTCCATTCTAGTTCACTGTTTGTGGACACTTGTTCAGGAATGAGTAATTTCTGTAGTGTAGGCAAGGCTTTGTGCACAGTGGTATCCTCTTCGGTGCGTCAAATCAGGGCCAGACTTAGAATTTACAAGACCCAGGGCAAAAATTAGGGATGGGCGAACGTGGTTCGGAAGTTCGGAGTTTGGCCTGAACTTGGCCTGTTCGGACGACCGAACCCAAATCCGAACCCAACTGACCGAACCGAACTCTACTCCAAACGTCGAAATGACCGAACAGTTCGGTCAGTTCGGATCGCATTCGGGTGAGTTCCAGTGGCAAAAACGTGTCACTGGAAGGCAAAACGTGACAGGGATGGGGAGTCCGCTCAGGAGCAGACTTCCAGGCACCAGGGGTGGAGAGGCTTGGAGTAGCAGCCAGCCTATCCAGTCACCATCCCTTTTCGCCTCAGACCACTGGCTTCGCAGTCTGCGATTGGCCACGGGCTAGGCTGCATGGAGCCAATGGGACTTATGGTGAGGCGGGCGCAGCAAGAAACAAAACTGATTGCCTCCCCCCTTCCCCCACACCTTCTTAGCTAGTCACTGTTCCTGAACAGCAGGCGTTTCAGAAGGGTCCCTCTCTCCCAGCAGATTTTGTTCCTGCCTATTCCTAATCCATTGCCATCCTCCTCCTATTTCACCCATCCAACCTCTTTATCTCTATATTATCATTTATTTAGATTATATTAGATAGATTTAGGTGTTATTTTTTGTTTCTACCCCTCCCTGTGTTCAATCTTCCTTCCTCCCTCCCCCCCTCCATTGAATCCTTTCCCTCTCCTTCTCTCTCTATATTCCTTTGATGTCTACTGCCTGGATGCTAGGTCCCTGTATGAGAGGGGAAGACCTAGTGGGGGTTTGACTATCGTAATACGCCAGTCATTGCTTTTTAAGCCTATTTTTTTTAGTTCAATAAAATCATGTTTTGCTTTATGGTACTGTCCCATTAATCGAGACTTGGAGCTACTGGTCGCTATTATGTATATTCCCCCTTCTGGTTCCCTGTACTACTCAGAGGACATATGGCATCTGGTTACTAAAATGCTTTATGAGGCAAGTGTTAGGTTCCCAGGGGTGGGGGTTTTAGTGGGTGGTGATTTGAACACCAGGACAGGGATCCCGGTTGATGCTTATGATTTGAATGAGCCAATACCTCCCTTATTTAATAATACTCTATGGACTTGATAAGGGACTCTAGAGCTCCCCGTTTATTTAAACTCTTGGCAGATCTGGATTTGACTATCCTAAATTCCCGGGAGATTCTGAGGGTCTTTTCACGCACCACTCTTATGCTGGTTCAAGTGTGATAGATTATTTTTTTGCCTCTCCTAATCTTTTAGCAAACGTAGCGGAATTTAAAATTATCCCAGTGGTGGAAACTGATCACTTTCCTTTATCCCTACTATTGCATTGTTCCACAAATAGAGATACAAACCCAATAGGGGCTTCCACTTGTCATTCTAGTGAATTTCAGCCTTATCTAGCCCAAGTTAAATGGTCCCCTGAGCTGAGGGACTCATTTTTGACCTTTACTCAACAGCAATCCATCGTGGATTTATGCGATGTTATAAAGTCTATCACTCTAGAATCCATCAAGGCGTTTGAGACTCTTATCCCTCTGTTAGCTACAAATAGATCCCCACATTGTGCCCTCTTTAAGGCGGGTTGGTTTGATGGAGAGTGCTGAAGGGCTAGGTCTATACTTAGGAGAGCAGTCAGAAGAATGCATGGTTTCCCCACTAAAGAATCTCAGTTAAAAGTGTCCCACCTCAGAAGATCTTACCAACAATTAATTATTAGTAAGAGGTTGAATTTTCAAAAATCTTGCTGGCAGCAGTTACAGTGCGCAGCTATATCAAAGAACGCCAGCCGGTTCTGGACTCTTATTGCTCAATTCAGTTCAGGTCACTCGGGTGGACGCCATAGACCTTTATCATGGTCTAAATGGCAACATCATTTTGGCCATCTTTTTGCAAAACCTGTGAGCTCGCCCTCTGTATCATCTATTGAGATACAGTCAATCGATAATTTTCAAGAATGGCAGCCGGTTGCACCGGATAAAATCCAGGAACTTATAGCCCAGATAAAGTCTGGCAAAGCCCCTGGAGCCGATTTCGTTCCCCCAGAACTGCTGAAATACGAGGCTGAGTGGTGGGTCTCTTTACTGCGCCCCCCCCCCCCCGTTTACTATAATTAATTCTGAAGGTACCATCCTGAGACCTTGGCTTAAGAGCCTGGTGGTCCCAATTTTCAAAAAGGGGGATGCCGGACACCCCGCAAATTATAGACCGATTAGCCTCTTGTCGGTAGTGGGGAAACTTTATGCCAGATATCTTTTGGTTAAATTGCAACTATGGTTGGACGAGAATAATATTCTCTCTCCTGAACAGGCTGGTTTTAGAGCAGGACAATCTACCGTGGACCATATTTTTATTTTACAGCAACTAATTTCAATTTATACCCTGGCTCAATCCAAGATTCTGATTTTTTTGTTGTTTTGTAGACCTTAAGGCGGCCTTTGACACCATCGATAGAGAGCGCCTGTGGTTCAAACTTAGCAGGACCTCTATCTATGGCTGCCTGTTGTGTTTGGACATTAAGCTCCATCAGGGAAATACACTTCAGGTCCGACCAGCCCCCAATCAACTCTATGCAGGTGAGATTCCTGTTGAAAGAGGGGTGCGTCAGGGCTGCATTCTTGCTCTGACTTTGTTTAATCTTTATATTAATGATTTAGTTTTTTTCATGAAGGCGAGCGAGTTGCATGCCCCAAAAATTGGATCTCGGAGATTACCGATCTTGCTATCTGCTGATGACACAGCATTGCTTTCACTGATACCAGTTGGGCTGCGTTGGAGTATGCAAAGATTTGCAACTTATTGCAAGCAGGAGAACTTAGTCGTAAATTACAACAAAACTAAGGTCCTGGTGATAGGCCGTAATCATAAATCTTATAAATGGCAAATGGATGAAGCCCCAATAGAATAGGTTCGAACTTTCAGGTACCTTGGCATAGTTTTTTCTGCTGCAGGGTCCTGGGTGGCACATTTTGAGGCTGCTAAGTCTCAGTGTCATGGGGGGAAGGGAAAGGAGTGAAGGACGGGCAGGAGAGAGGGGAACCTACTCCCCTAATGACACCCAGACAGAACACAGATAGAAATGGACAGAGGCAGCTACAATATATACTGATCTCTAGCCCGGTAAAGCTAGGGTCCCTCAGGGTGTAGGGTGGGCTTTCCCTCAGTGCTAGAAGGCAACCCTTATCATCATAGGGACACAGCAAGATGTAGCCTTTTGCCTCACAGACCCAAGATTCACAAACAATTAGGGAAGCCACGCACTCGGGGAAATACTCGAGGCCCAGGACACCGTGCAAATCAATGTGGAGGGCCGTAGGGGAAGTGAAGAAGGCCCAAAGGCCCAAAGGGGAAGGGTCACAGGAGGGTAGGGAAAGAGGGAACGTGGGGGATAGGACAAGCTCACAAGGTCTTAGTTGTAAGGATAGCTGGAGAAAGGAATCGGGGGTGTGTGTGCAAGGATCAAGGCAAGGGGAACCCACACCACAGGAAAACAAGAACTTTGTATCCAGGGAACAAACAAGTCAATACAGGACAATACTCACTCTCCAAACTCACACGTACACAAAGAGGGGGGGAAAACACCAAGAGTTGTCTCTCCAAATACCCACAGGTACACAAACAGGATCTCCAAGGCTCAAGGGGGGCCAGTCTCTCATAAATGATTACCGGCGGGGGAGTCAGGCCCCGCCGGTTTCTTATATAGTGATGCCCAGCTGTGGGCTGTTTGTACTCTGGGCGGGGCCTCCTTCCCCCGCTGCTGAGCCTAACGCCGTTCCGAGGCCAGAGTGGGCGGAGCCAGGGACGTGCTCCAGCATGAGGAGAGCCCGCCCCTCCCCAGTCTCTCGGCGCGGCGCTTCCTCGCCCCCCACTGAGCCTCCGAAGTCGGGCCGCTACCAAGCAACCAGGCTCTCTGCTTCGGAGCTCAGGTAGGGGGAAACTGCATGCTGACACTCAGGCCCAGAAAATCGCAGCTTCCATTATAAGTTTCTATTATGCACAGGGCGGCAAATTGGTGGACCCAGCTCTGAAATTGTTCAATGCAAGGGTGGTCCCGCACCTGCTATATGCAGTTGCAGTTTGAGGCCTAAAAGTATTGGACAAACTGGAAAGTGTCCAAAATTACTTTTTGCGAGCCATCTTGGGTCTCCCACCCTGTGTCCCGCAGGCAGTTATGAGGGCTGAGCTGGCTTTGAAGCTTGTAGGAATGTTTGCACTTATGGCTGTGTTTAAACTATGGCTAAGGGTTAAAAATTTTACGCCAGCTTCGGATTCTCTCCTGTTCTTCTTACCAGATACTGAGAACTGCTGGTGTCAGATGGTGGAGTCTGAGCTTTTCAAACTGGGCATTGCAAGAGATGCTCTGAAACCTTTAGGATATAAAGGTGCAGCATTCCTGATTAAACAAAGAATCGCGGATCAAATGCTACAGGCTGAAAGCAATGCCCTGGCTTCCCAAAGGATAGCCTTAGGCTATTCTCGTGAGCTCTCGCCCTCTCTACCTGCCAATTATCTAACTCAGTGGCCAGCTGGTCCTTCTAGGAAGGCCTTCTTACTTATGAGGTGTAATGTGTTTCCTTCAGCCCTGTTGGTGGGCAGATACCTGGGGATTCCCAGGGAGCAGAGGTTATGTCCCCATTGTAGTGAGGCAATCCCGGAGATAAGAGAACATGTAATTTTAAGTTGCAGCGCCTATGAAAGATGGAGGAATATTTATCTGGGACCAGTCATGAACGAGACCATTGTGGAGTTGCAAACTAACGTTGCTCTCTGCTTACTTTTAGCAGAAAGAGACTCACCAATCGCTCGAGCAACTGCGGCCCTATGCAGGCATATCCTTTGTTGGATGCAACAGGTTATGATTTCTTTTTAAATGTATGGGATAAATAAAGGATAAAATACCAGGCTATTGGGCTATGAATCTAGAGCCAGTCAGGGAATTTATCTATATTTTAGTTTGTTTGTCTATGTAGTCTATAGAGCGGGAGTTGACTCTCTCTCTGTATGTATTTGCTGGATCCGTGTAAATATTTGTATATGTTAATATTGTTATGGCCTACGGGTCGACAATAAAACTTTTACTACTACTATATATATATTCCATCCATGATTCCCTTCCCCTGTTTTTTGATTCATTTAGAGTAGGATTATTAGATTGATTTAGGTTTCATTTCAGTTTTGTACCCCTCCTTGTGTTTTTTGTGATTCCCCCATCCCATATATATATATATATATATACAGAGAGAGAGAGAGAGAGAGAGAGAACAGTTGTAGGAGTTAGCTTAGTGATAGAGATACAGCGTTTAGTGTTTGTAGGAGTAGGCCTTTGTACTTATTAGATA
>QEPC01005396.1:1891874-1918240 GCA_003113815.1 Sphenodon punctatus | reverse complement strand
CCCACTGCCAAGGAGCCTGTCTCTCTTTCTCTCTGGCACACCCACACAGACACAAGCCCTGCCCCTCCTGGGGGACTGTCTGCAAGTTGAGACCCTGCTGCTGCCTGGCACATCTTTGGGTTAATACCTTAACTACGCTACATGTGGAGCCAGCCAGATGCTGCTGGTAGGGATCGACAAGCTGTATGAGATTCTGCCACCTGCCTTCCACTACTTCAGCAAATAGGGATAAAAGATTGGACAGGTCAAACGAAGCTCGTAACAACAAATATAACAACTTTTATTAAAACTATTTAAACAACAAAACAACATTATGAAACCAAAACAAAAAAATTAAAGGAAACTTATAAAGGAAATATATTAGTCTCTGGGCCTGTCCCCCGGGACTTGGGGGAAAGGCAGAAGGCGCTGGGGCGCAGCACAGGACTGAGGCGTGGCCATCCGGTCCTCTTCCATTTCGTAGCGTGGGAGATGGCAAACTCCACGGCCCCTTCTACATCCCGATGCCACCTGGAGACCGCCTGGTGGTACAGTTTCAGGCATTCCATCTCGATGGAGACGTACTGGCCGTATGCCTCCACCTTGTTTTTCTCCACCTCGAGCGCCTGGAACTGTTCCATCAGGCGGTTCTACAGGCAGCGGACGCCCTTCATCATTTGGCGGCCAGACCTCTTAAGTTCAACCTGAAAGGCCTTGGCCACAGCAGACTCCTGGGGCCCGGGGGACTCCACATCAGGGCTGGAGGAGGGGGAAGGGCTTACATGCCGGCGCTTCTGGGTTGCCTCCCCCCACTTCTTCTGAGGCTGAGGCTCCATGGCCACGCCAGAGTCCTCCTGCCACCTCACCTTCAGGCCATGGAGCTTTTCGATATGGGCAATGAGCCCCAATGTGGTCCCCTCTTTCTGCCTCCTGATTCTTTTGCTGCAGAACTAAAGAGCATAAAAAGAAAAGATAGGAACATAAGAAGTGCCATACTGTGTCAGACCAATGGTCTGTCAAGCCCTGCCTGCATTCTGTCTCCACAAGTGAGTGAACTGGGTGGACAATATCTCTCTGCAGGGGACTTCTGTTCCTAATAGGTCATAGGGCAATCCATTCCCTGTTGTTCCAGTCCCCATGCCTTACCTTGCATATGGCAATTCCATTGCCCATCTCATAAAACCTCCAGACATCTGACCTTCTTGGCCGAATGTCTGGGGGTGTCACTGGCAACCTCCGCCTAGGGGTCCTGCTTGGCCTGGCACCAGTGCTGGGGTCGGCATCCGATTCCTCTCTGAAATGGGAACACATTAAGAACAAGTAATATCATGCATTTATTATGATGCCTCTAGTCCTCCCTCCTTGGGGTGCTAGGAATGGCAACGAGAGATGTGACCCTGGCTGGCACGTGAAAATCCTGCCCTCCTTGGGGTGCTTGGGATCGCAACGAGAGATGTGACCCTGGCTGGCACATGAAAATCCTGCCCTTCTTTGGGTGCTGTGGAGGGATGAGACCCTTGTTGGCACGTGCAAAACCTACCCTTCTTTGGGTGCTAGTAGCGATGGCAACTTGAAGTACCCTTGCTGACACGTGCAAATCCTGCCCTTCTTGGGGTGCTAGGGGATGCTAGGGATTGCAACTAGAAAGGCCCTGTCCTTATTTGGGAGTGCGTAGGGAATGGGATGGCAACTGGAGCGTGGAGACCCTTGCTAGCCTGGCACATGTTTGGGTGGGGGTGCTGCTTGTGCTCATGCCTGACTTCTGGAGAGTCCCCCACACTACAGTACCCCCTCTCTCTGTGGCAGACATCCTCTGCTACCCACGAATGCCTACTGTTTGTGCCTGAATGATGCCCACCACCCACGCACCCATCCGCATGCCAGTGAGTTTGATCTAACGGATAGAGTCTTTCTTGTCCTCAAAGTAAAAAAAAAGTTTACAAACCTGGTAGCACCTCCTGTGCCTGCCGCTTGCTCCTCATTCGAGGAGCCAGCCACCACCACCGAAGGTCCAGGGGCTGGGCCAGTGACCACTTCCTCCTCCTCCTCCAACACCGGCTCCGGGAGCACCAAGTAGGCCCCCAGCTGGGGAAGCAAGACAAGTCGTCTTCATTTTTTCCCCCCCAAAAAATCCTCACTCACACACAGACAACAACACACAGTCACCCACCAACACTCACCAACCAAAACAACACAGCCAAACCAAACACAAACAGCCAAAACACACGAAACTGAACAGCCAGTCACAAACACACACTCTCTCGCCAAGCAGCTCATCATGCGCTCAAATTAGTGGTTTCCGGCACGATCACGCGCTCTCGCGATACTTTTTCCGAACGCCTGAACCAAACTGAACACGACTGAACTGAACGGCTGAACCCGAACTTGGCGAACGAACCGAATGACAGAACCGGACACCCAGACCAAACAATGCCCAAACACGAACCACAATCTGTTTGCCCATCCCTAGCAAAAATAAAATTCAGGACCCCTGGTGGTGGACCCTTCACCATGGCCACACACCGTCCCAAGGTCACCCTAAGTGGGGCCCTATAGGCATTTGTGTTTGGGGACAGGGTGGAGGGTCCCTCACACCCTTCCCTGGTGAAAATGGTGAAGCGGAATAAACAGTGGATCCCAGGACTGTAACCCTGTGGTAAGGCAGGCCCTGCCTCTGATAAGCAGGTATGATTGCAAGATAAAGGCCCTTTTCAAATGGGCACAGGTGTGTGGGGGAATGGGTGGGCAGCATGGTGGGTGGGCAGTGTTTAGGAGTGCGTTCCCACGGACCCCCACCCACCTCCATGCATCTCCATGCGCGGAGCATCTGCCATTGGCGCCTATTGCTTCGTGCATCGGTGATGGGTGGAGGTGGGTGGAGTGCAGGAGTGCACACACACCCCCACCCACGCAACGTTCAAACAGATGCCTCCCACCCCCCCTCCCCACACACCTGCCAATCACATAGACGCCCTCACATGCGAAAAGGCCCAAAGAATGAGCATTACTGGGAACTAATACAGTTTCCAGTAAAGCTACAGTGTAATTGTGAAACAAGGCAAAGGAATACAATTACTGTGAATCTTCAGTAAATTCAGTATAAAACTTAGACACTTATGCCTCATTCCATCATTTAAAACACCCAGCTCTGCTGAGATTTGCAGTTAAAATGAAATTGCAAAAATGGGATGGTTCCTGTCTATACACCACAATCAGGTAAACTTTTTTTTTACTGAGTGAATATCTTAACTATATTGCATTTCTTACAACTAGTTACTTGGATTTCCAAAAGTAGCCATGATGGCATGGGACACGATAATATCCATTGACTTCATTGAATATTGCCTTAGTGTATATATTTAATTGTTCTGTATAAACTTAGCAGTATAATATATCTACCAAAGACTAATAGGTTATATTTGTTCATAATTATCTTTTTTTCCATAGATTTTATCTCCTGTTGGGGGGAACCAGTAATTTGGGGAAACATCAGCATAGTAGTTAATGGAGTTACAGTGAACCCTTGCTAGAATAGACCTCTTGGGATCTAAGACTTTTGTTCCTTAGAGTGTAGAGTTCAAAATAGCAAAAGGACAGTTAAAATGTCAGGGAGAGAGCAGTCAGGTTCATGATACCCAAAGGTCTGCTATAACAAAGGGTTTAATGAAGGATATTGCAAGAAGGTACTTTATACTTCAGGCTTACACGGGTGTGTATAAAAGTAAAATAGTTCTATTTGTTTTAAATCTATCACCAGGACGGAGTCCATATTTTAAAAAAAAATCAAACTGTGTATTCATTTTTTAGGAGACAAATAATGTGTATCACAATAATGTGTATTATTGTGCAGGCAACAGAAGAATACCATAAAAATCAATTGCATAAGAAAGAAGTACTGAAATACAGAGTGCTCTAAAAAAGTTGTCCCGAAGCAAAGATTTTTGTAAAAAGCCAAGGGACTTTTAGGAGTTTCTGTGAACCCTTAGATGTATTTCAGTAACATGATGATACTCAGAGGCTCACTATTTATAAATAATTTATGTATGATTTTTTGAAGGTGATTTTTGGAGACATGATGTTCCTCCAGGACCACCAATGTCCCCCATTATTGATGTGATCCCCAGCAGCTGTCTTCAAGTTGAGACCCTGCTGGCTCATCTTGGGGCTAATACGCTACATGTGCTGCTGCTGTCAGGTAGGGATCTGACAAGCTGTATATACAAACATACAATGAGATTCTGCCACCTGCCAGAAGCAGCACAGAGGGGTAAAAGATTGGACAGGCCAAACTCAGCTGGTAACAGATATAACTTTTATAATAACTTTTTAGAAAACAAACAATATACCAAGACATAAAAATAAGAAACTTAAGTGTCTTAGGGCCAAAGGATACCGATACCGAAAATAAAATCTTTGAAATCGGTATCGATATCGGTACCGATACCGATACTGATTTTCCGAATGTTCGGCTGAACCGAACTCCGCCTAACCGAACACCAAAACCCGAACTCGGTTTTTGGACCAAATGGCCGAACATCCAAACCGCGTTCTGTTCGCACATCCCTAGTAAACATTAATTATCTGGAAAAGGGGGTAAAGAGTGAGGTGATCAAATTTTCAGATGACACAAGGAGTGTTTTAAGACAAGCTCCTCCCCACCCATCACCCACCCATCATGCATGTTACAGGGCTATATAGGTCACCAGTGAAGCCCTGCAACCTGCTTGTTGGGTGTTTAGTATATGGGGAGGCACTTGTTGTCACGGGTTGCAGGGCTGCACTCCCACTTTACCGAGTTTGAGTGACTCAGTTTCCCTTGTGCACGGTACACTTGAATTAGTTTCTCTCTCTGGCTAATTCAAGTCTGTCACAGGGACAAATCCTTTGTCACTCAAAGCCGGTAAAGTGGAGGTGCGGACCTCCAACCCGTGATAGTGGCGCCCCAACGAGTAGGGTAAAGCTCAGCTTGTGGACCAATATGTAGAAAGTAGAGGAGCATACCCAGGTGACTGGACTCCTCTGAGGGGAGTAAATCCCATTCCTGCAGTCGGGAACTCAGCTCTGAGAGAGTGGAAGAAGCAGATCCTTGAACAGAGTGTGCTAGGTTTGTTGTTTTAATCTTAATTTCGGGCCAGGGACAGTGACAAAATAGGGCTCCCAAAGCACTTTCATCACCTGAGACAGTCAGAGCTGAGCAGGGAAGCCCGACATAGAGGTTTAGAAACAGAAGGGAAACCTAAGCAGCAACTGAAGCAGCTGATCCAAGAATTTGAAATGAGCACGAATGGAACGGATGGGAACGCAGCGAGGGCAGCAAATTCCCCCCCCCCACCAAATTCCCCTCCATCCGACCAGCAACCAGGAGCTGGAGATGCGCTGCCAGACATGCCTCGACACCCCCTTCCAGCTGACCGGTGACCAGAGGGAGGAGGCTCAAACCTTGAACTCGAGATGACCAGACTGAGAATGGAACATGAGCTCAGACTGGAGAAAATGAAACAGGAAGAGAGAGAAGGAGAACAGGAGAGACAGCACCAGATTGAAATCCTGAAGACACAGGCAGCCCTAGGAATGAACCCTCAACTCCCTCCACTAGGCAACACGGGAAACAACGCAGGAGACAGAATCCGGGACTACGCCCCATTGATCCTACAATACGAGGGAAATCAAGGCATAGAAGACTACTTCACAACCGTGCATCACATGTTTCTTCAAGAACAGATCCTGCAACAGATGTGGCTCAAATTAGTGTTACCCAAACTCCCAACGAAGGCAAAACAAGTTTACAACACAAAAATGGAGGAAACTCCATTGCTGACTTTTGATGCTTTCAAAAAGGCAGTTCTTGAGGCCTACAGAATTACTCCAGAAACTTTTTGCCAAAAATTATGCAGCTTCAAGAAGGCAGAGGGTATGTCATATTCAGATGTTTGTAATATGTTGAAACAATATGGGGTAAAGTGGTTAGATGCAGGTGGGAATGCCACTAAGGAACAAATTATTAACTCTGTATTGCTTGAACAGTTTTATACTTTGTGCAGCCCGAATTTAAAAGCACACCTGCTGAATAAGGAGATCACAAATCTCAAAGAGGCAGGGACAAGTGCTGACGCATTCACCGAAAATGCTATCTTAGCTTATGGGGAAAGAAAGCCAAATAATGGGGAAAAGAAACCAAATAATGGGGGGAAATCCAAACAAGGGTTTTACCATAAGCAGAATGGGTACAATCCACAATCTGAACAAGTAAACTTAACCCAGAACAAACCAAACGAGAATGGGGGTGGGGGGAGACAGGGATCATCCAGACTCCAAAGAACACACACCTCCCAATCCCCTACTAATGATTCAAGACAGTGCTATAATTGTAAGCAAACAGGGCATGTGGTAAGAGACTGACCCCCAAAAGAGAGTTTCATAGCCCTAAAAGAGAGACTGATGAGATTATTGGGACTGTTAGTGCGAATTTTGTGTCTGTACTTCAACCAGTCCCCAGAGGGGTTAATGATTGCTATACCATTCCTAACCAACCCACAGGAGATAAGTTACTACGAAAACCTGCTAAGATTAACAGGGTAAACTGTGTGGGAAGATTGGACAATGGTGCACACATGGTAATGGTACGGGAGGACTTGATCCCAAAACATAAAATAAACAGTCATAGAAAGGTTGTGGTATCACTGGCAACGGGGATCAGGGATATTTTGCCCATAGCCACTGCAGATTTTGAATGGGAAGGCACAAAAGGACCAATCCAGATGGCAGTACTCCCCAGAAAGGCACAAAATAAAATGCTAGTGGGGAATGCTATAAACAAATGGATGCTGGGATGGAGGGTGGAAAAAGCACCCGTGACACTTGTCTAAAAATGCCCAAAGTTATTCAAGGTAGTTAAAACGTGAAGAATTGCAGGAGGATCTTGTGAGACTGGGTCAACTGGGCATTTAAATGGCAGATGAAATTTAATGTGGACAAGTGCAAAGTGATTCATGTAGGGAAAAATAACCCAAATTATACGTACACAATGCTGGGGTCTAAATTAGGAGTTACCACTCAGGAAAAGGATCTTGTAGTCATTGTGGACAATACATTAAAATCCTGAGCTCAGTGTGTGGCAGCGGTCAAAAAAGCAAACAGAATGTTAGGAATTATTTGGAAAGGGATAGAGAATAAAACTGAAAATATCATAATGCCTCTATATAAATCTATGGTGCAACCGCACCTTGAGTATTGTGTGCAGTTCTGGTTGCCTGATCTCAAAAAAGATATAGTAGAAATAGAAAAGGTTCAGAGGGCAACAAAAATGATAAAGGGTATGGGGCTTTTCAGCTTGCAGAAGAGACAACTGAGAGGGGATATGATAGAAGTTTATAAAATACTGAGTGCTGTGGAATGAGTAAATAGGGAATGATTATTTACCCTCTCAAATAGTACTAGAACTAGGGGACACCCCATGAAACTAATAAGTAGCAGATTTAAAAGAAATAAAAGTATTTTTTTTAACTCAGCACACAATTAAGTTGTGGAATTTGTTGCCAGAAGATGTGATCAAGGCCAGTAATACAGCTTGGTTTTAAAAAGGGATGGACATGTTTCTGGAGGATAGTAGGGATGGGCGAACACGGTTCGGAGTTCGGACTGAACTCAGTCTGTTTGGCTGTCCGAACCGAACTCTCGAACGACCAAACAGTTCGGTCGTGTTTGGATGAGTTCTGATGAGTTTTGGGGCAGGAAAAATGTCTTTCCAGGGCCGAAAATTAGGTTTCGCTTTTGATTTCATTTCGGTTTTGCTATTTTTGAATGTTCGGCCAAGTTCGGCCAAACCGAACTCGGCTGAACCGAACCATCGAACCCAAACTCGGGTTTCAAACCGAACGACCGAACATCCGAACCGGGTTCTGTTCGCCCATCCCTAGAGGATAGGTCCATTAGCACCTGTTAGCTGGGTAGGTTTTGGGGAACATAACCTCTTACTGTAAGGAGCTGGAAGTGAACAACAGGAAACAGATCGCGTTAATGTGACCTGTTGGGTACTTCTTCCAAGTGACTGAGGGTGGCTGCTGTTGGAGACAGGTGATGGGCTCCCTGAACCATTGGCCTAACCCAGTATGGCACTACTTATGTTTTTATGTTCTTAAGAATTCTGCAAAATGTTCATGCCTACAGCTTTCTGCTATGTCCAATTTATTAACTTGTCCTTCCATATGTGCTTCATTATACACTGCATAATAAGGTTTTGGAGGCAGAACTAACCACAAGAGGCCTCTGGTCATAGGATTCTTAGTGTCCTACTGTTGTTAATGAATCCTGGGAGGTGAACCAGAATGCATTGTGTACCTTCCTGTTTCAAGACAAGAGCAATAAATCTCAGCTCCCATTCCCAAACCTGAAATAGAACTCGAACTAGAAAAGAGCAACAAACACAACCATTTGCTCTCCTGCACTAGTATTTTAAAATTGAATCCTCGGAAAACCTCATGTCCACACGTATAACGCAGAAATATGAATACATGGATCTTTAGCACAGTGGGGCCGATCCGATGGCCTGTGGAGCCTCTGCCCACATGCACATTCATATAGTTTCTGTGCAGCACAGTGTGCTGTCAATGGAGGTGTGTGAGGTTCCCATGTGAGCATGTACGTGCGCGGGATCCATGGGCCATTGGATTGGCCCTGTTGTGTATGTTAGTACTTTGACACTGCAATACCATTCCACCACGTGCCTGCTATTTGCTTGCTCCTTGATGTGGGTGAAAAAGGAGGATCAGGTAATTGCACATAGCTACTGTTATGTTGGGTAACACCTGTGCAGCTCTCAGCTCCATACAGCTTACAAATCGTTCCCAGGCGTCCAAGGGTAGGCAGGCTTTCTTGGCTCTGGAATGCTGCTCTGGGTGCTTGGGGAGCTGTCATTGATCAAGGCTGGGTGCTCCCCTTGATCCCACAAGAGCTGAGCACTGCCGCTGGCTGGGTAGAGTGGGTTAGACTCGGGGCTCCGCAGCTAATTACTCTTTCAAAGAGGGAAACTGGCCTCTTTGAGGCAGAAACACTGCATTTGGAAGCCGTGGTCCTACCATCCCTGCCTGCTGGGAGATCTCTTGCTCCAACTCTGGGATCATTGGTCTTCCTCCATCCTGCTCCCTGAGAGACTCTTCCAAGAGCTGGGGTTGCGGAATCCAGCACAAAGCCAGTTGGTGCATCGGGGGCTGGCTACGTGAGTAGCCGAAAGACAGCAGTATGCAGCAACAGATCACATTTGTTGATCCAGCTGTGTGTCCAATTCACCACATGCATGAATTGAAAATATTTGCTACATCTGTTAACAGCCACTGCCTGCACATCACATGAGGGGATGTGAGTTGGACTACTTGAGCTGAAGCCCAGTTCTTCTGAGCTTATCCAGCATGCTCTTGGTGGGTTTGGCTCCTGTAGCTGCCATTGCTGTATCAGCCAGGTCCTGTAAATTGCAACAGTCTGGTTTTCCCTTGGATCCAATGACATGCTATGAGTCAACTGACAACTTCATGCTTCTCATGTTTTTTTTTCTATGTACTTTGGCTCCTTCTGCAGTTTTCAATAAATGAAACAGCATCAACAGCCCTTGGTTAGGAAATGGCTGACTCATCTTTGGTATTTTTAATTTTTTTTTTACTGGAATGCAGTGAACTGGAAAAATCAATGTGAGTGCTATTGATCGAAAAGGATATCTGCAGAGCAAATCAGACAGCAGACTAGATAACTGTTCAGTACAGTATCCTTTCTTAGTATTATATTACCGTGCCTAATGGATGTCAGGAGATGCTCTTCACTCTGCTTTTGAAAAGATTTCACCGCATTTCCATATGTTAATATCTTAGCATACCCAGAGTCTGAAAATCTTGATTCTGTTGGATCAAATAGGTTTTTTTCTATGGGTATTTTCAGTGTTATATTTAGATTGTAAGCCGTAGGCAGGGACCGCGTCTTTCTTATTGTTCTGTAAAGCGCCAGGTACACAGCTGGCGCTATACAAATGCTAATGCTAATAATAATAAAAATAATAATTAATAATAAATAATTCATAATAAATAGCACGGTCTAGATTTTCAGCTAATGTAAGGTCAGCAGTGCTGTATTGATCTGGACCTGTGCCAATTATAATTGCTAAAGATGGCTCTGTACATTAAGGCATTTGCCCAGGTCTGTTTATTCTTCTGCCAGATTTGTGTCCTTTCCCTCCCCCAAGATGCAGCCCATTCTCCATTCACTCATTTTAGATCCTCTTCTTCCAGCTCCTCATGCCTGCATTTCCGTATATATTCACTCATATACACACAACAGTCCTTACTTCCCAGCACCTAGTCCCTTGATTCACGAGCCCTGTCGCTTCGCATGCAGCCTCCACCCCACCCCAGACTTGTTTGCACCTTGCTGTGCAGAACATGACCAAACTAGATGGACCACTGGTTTAATCCAGGTTGTTATTTCCTGTGTCCCTTATTAATCAGGCATTATTGATTGGGTATTTCTCCCTTCCTATCTGCCCACTCTATCTCTTATACGACTTCATGCTGGTCCAAAGCAGGGAAGGAATCACTGTTTATTTACCTGCTCTTTGGGTTGGAGGGATAGCCTCCGGCAGCGCCATAGGTGCGCACCAGGACCGCACGCCTAAGGGTCAGAGAAGCCCTTAAGAGGGGCCTGGGAGGCTGAGGCAGGAAACCATTTTTTCCTCTGCTATGGATTGTGACGACCGAGTATAAACCTGTATGTAGGTTTTAAGTTTGATTTCAGGGGTCAAGGGTTTGCCCGTACTCAAGCTCTGTGGAAGAGCCAGGGTTTATTTTGACCGGGACATTTGGGCTCAGTCCCCAGGGGCCAAGGGTTTGCCTGCACCCAAGCTCTGTGGAAGAGCCAGGATTTGCCTGGGACTTTTGGGCTCAACTCAGGGGTCAAAGGTTTGCCTGCACCCAAGCTCTGTGGAAGAGCCAGGGTTTATTTCAACCGGGATATTTGGACTCAACTCAGGGGTCAAGGGCTTACCTGTACCCAAACTCCGTGGAAGAACTAGGGCTCATTTGGGTTAATTGTTTAGGGGTATAAGTTCTATTTGTGGGGCTTGTATTTAAGCTTTGTGTTAGTCCAAGGGCTTTGGGGGTGGGGGGTGGGGAGGTGTGTGTTATTTAAGGCCAGCCCTCTGGCGTGGCTTAATATTTTCCTATTGAAGTGACTAGGGTTTCTAGTTTTCAGGACTAGTGGGATATTTTAGCATTATGCCCAAGGGGAAAGCAAAGAAGAGGGAACAGCGTACCCTACTCTCCCCAGAGCCAGAAACACCAATTTTAAAGCAAAGGAACGAAATGGGATTCTCAGGCCCAGGGAAGCTGATGTTGACTGTTCTTGTATTTCTTGTCACTCAAATGGGAACACGTCTCTGCCTCATGTAATGGAGGATGGAAGGGATGATGAACCAAGCCTGACTCATCAAACACTACCTAGTACTTCAGAGAGGGAAGTTACTGGCGGACAACAATCAGATTAGGTGGCTTTTTCTGACTTTATTGCTGAACGATGTATTTTAACAAGCTCACTAATTTCTCTTTTGTTTTCCAAAATTGCCAAATTCAAGAATTCGATATCCACAGTCCAGGATCAGTTGAAAGTCCTACAAAACTCTGTGTCTAACACCTATCCTTCCTCTTTTGTTACTTCTTTTGTCCCTCCCAGACCTTCTAGTAGCCAGATAGCAGATGTTCATTCTGTATTACCCAGCCAGTGCACAATTCATTGTGTGTACTCAATTGGGGAAGGTATTGGGGCTAGGGAAGGTATGGGTCATCAGCCAAAATGTCCTGGCAAGTTGTGTGTTCACAGGAGGGCAGTTGCTTTGAAAGTGTATCCTTTGAGATTTGGTTTTCATCCCTGGTGGAATCATAAATATTTGGTTGCCTGACATTTAAACTGTATTACTAGGAGCAGTTTGCAGCCTAGGGAAATTGACGGTTTAATATTTTTGCCCTGTACTGATAGGGCTGATCGCCTGGTACTCCATTTTTTGGACTCTAATGTGGCCCAGTTTATCTGGGATGCAAGGTCTCGGTTCCAGGCAGTGGGGGTACAATTGATTAGAGTTTAAAGCCTTTACACCAGTTCCATCTTTGGTGACTTGCCAGAGCCCTTGTCCCTTCCCAGCTTTGGTCCATCCTGTAGTAGTCCCAGTCATGAAGTCGGGTTACCCTCTCCCTTTAGTTCCTTCAGTTCAACCTGTGACTGTTCTGGCTGAGGGGTTGCATTTTTCTCTATCCCAGCCAATCGGACCCCCTAATTCTTCTCACTTGTTTGAATCAGGTGATGATGGATTGCCATTTGCTGAATGGGCTGGGGAAAAGGAAGAGACAGCCCTGGAATTGTTCAGGGCTGCCTCGCTTCTTAAGCAGCAGACTATTTTGGATAAGCTAATATCAATTCAGACAAAATTACTTGATGCAATTGCTCCCCTTGGGACTCTGCCTGATTCCCAATTATTGCTGCCACTTCAGCAGCAGCCAGTGTCATTCCCCTCAAGTTCAGATCATCAGTCAGTGCAGGGACAGATGACCCTGGGGAATTCTTTACCTGCATCTAGTCAGTTATCAGAAGTTGTCTCTATGGACAACTTGTCTTCTATTCAATCTAATCAACCCAGTGACCCTCATAAGTCATCTACCAATGGGGCTGTGTGTTTTTCTTCACAGTCTACCATTGAGATGTTGGCCAGTTCACAATGACCTTCTGTGTTAGACCAGGGTGAACTTTGTATACTGTCCTGGAATATAGGAGGGTGGAGGTCAAGCCTGGCAATCCCTGAATTTATTATTATTATTTATTAACAAAAATTTTATACCACTCTTCCCTCCACAGGCGGCCCAGAGTGGCTAACAACAATGCATAAAAATATAAAACAATTTTAAACATAATAAAACATAGTCCATCATAAAAACAAAAACAGAAACAATAACAAAGACAGAACCCCCCCCCATACCCCACCCCTTCCCCCAACCTACCCCTCTCCCTCGCCAAATGCCTGATGGAACAGCCAGGTTTTACAGTTCTTACGGAAGGCCGGAAGGTCCGGGCCCAAACGTGCCCCTACCGGGAGGGAATTCCGAAGGCACAGCCACCGAGAATGCCCTATTCTGCGTGGCCCCCTGGGAAACGTGGGGGACCTCCAGCAAGGCACCCCCGGATGACTGCAGGGGCCGATCCAGAACCCAGGGAGTGAGGTGATCTTGCAAATAAGCAGGGCCTAGGCCGTGTAGGGCTTTATATGTTAAAACCAACACTTTGAATTGGGCCCGGAAGACTATTGGCAACCAGTGCAGAGATTGAAGCACTGGTGTAATGTACTCCCAGTGGCCCAACCCCACCAGGAGCCGGGCCGCCACATTCTGCACCAGCTGTAGCTTCCGAGGCGTCACCATAGGTAGACCCACGTAGAGTGTGTTGCAGTAGGCTAACCGAGAGGTAATAAAAGCAATTTAGGGTTATGTTAACATCTTATGACATCATCGTTCTTCAGGAGACATGGGAAATGGACGACCTGCTGTTGGATAGATTTAAGATCCACTCGGTGGCAGCTTTTTGCGAATCACATGAGGGGAGACCTAATGGTGGTCTTGCTATATTGGTATCGTCTTCTTTGAAGTGTGGGATCTGTCCTATGGGATGGGGGTGGGAGAGTGCCTTAATTATGTAGAGGGCTGGGAACTGAGGATAGCAAATCAGTATACTTTGTTTTTAGTAAATGTATACTTTTCTCTGGCTCAATCCCCTTTTTATTATCCTGCTTTGTGGCAGGAGTTGAAGGATTATATTTCTTCTTTGGTTTTGAATTATCCTCCAACTGATATATTGGTAGCAGGGGATTTCAATGCCCGTACTAGGCCATACAATGTGGGCCCAGGCCTCAACGATGAAGCTGAGGTCTTCTTGGGAGGTTGTCAGCTCTAAGGATATTATTTGTAATGCAGCTGGGGTCAAGTTGAACCAATTAATTGATCGATTAAGACTCACTTTCTTGACTGGTAATATCCCTGAGGACCGGGAAGGTGAATTCACATTTCTCTCAGATAAAGGGTCAAGTATTATAAACTATATCAGGGGTGGGGAACCTCTGGCTTGCGGTCCACTTCCAGCCCGCGGGGCTTGTTCTCATGGCCTGCTGACCTCTAAAGCCTTCCCCATTGTGTGCGGCCCATCGTCGGGCTTGCTGTGGCCCGAGCAAGGCTTTGCGGACCGCACATAATGGGGAAGGCCTAATCAAATTTATCTGCCTGGAGCTGTTGCTGGAGCCCGGCTGCGGCTGCTGTGTGGTCTGGAGGCAGAGCCCTGCAGGGCTATGTGCCACACTGCGTTGCTGGGCTCTGCTGCTACCAGAACCCAGGCGCCAAGCTGCCCCTCCAGGAGCTGGGCCAGGGCACCTGTGCCCGCAGGCAGGATGCTGCCTCCAACACCGCCAAGTACAAGGCTGGGGCCAGCACTGAGCTGGGCGCAGGTAAGGCCAGGAGCAAGGCGGCGTGTGTTCTCTGTGTGTGTTCTGTGTGTGAGTATCTTCTTTCTGTGTGTGTGTTCTGTGTATTCTGTCTGTGTGTATATTCTGTGTGTGTGTGTGTGTGTGTGTGTGAATATTGTAATAGTTTTACTTATTTAATTGATGTTAATTAATTTCTAATTATGTTTACTTACTATTTAATTGATGTTTAATTGATTTTAGTTGATTTAAATTGTTTTAACATTGATTTTAATTGGTTTTGATGTGCGGCCTCCAGCATGTTCAGGGACCGACAATGCGGCCTCTGGCCTCAAAAAGGTTCCCCACCCCTGAACTATATGATTGCCTCCTCCTTGTTGCTCCCTCGTATGAGAGATTTTTCAGTTCAGTTGGCTGTATATAAGGACCATCAACCATTAATTTTCCATCTAGAAGATTAAGCCATCTGGAAGATTAAGAGATGACATCTATGATGGAGAGTGGGAGGCCTGGAGAGAAGGCTGCTTGAGTTATATGAGAGTCAGCCAGAGGACTGATGCCTGGCTAGGGTAGTCAAAAACCACCGCCACCATCCCCCAGCGGCTCACCTGACATTGTTGTTGGCGCCGCCGTTGGTGCTGCTGTCGCTGCCACTGCCACTGCTCAAGGATCCTGGCCTCACCGAGGAGCCGTGCTGCCTGGCCCCCAAGTACTATCTTCCTCCTCCCCTGCTTGGAGGAGGGGAGTGGGGCCAGGGCGCACGGCCAGGACTTCCAAGCCCAGCATGGCCAAAAGCTGCCTGCCACCCGGCCCATCTAGAAGCCGCTGCCACCATCCCCCAGTGGTTCACCTGGCATTGCTGTTGCTGCCGCTTCCAGTGGTGTCACTGTCACTGTCGTCACTCCAGGATCCCATCCTCACTGAGGAGCCGTGTTGCCCAGCCCCCAGGTACTATCTTCCCCCTCCCCCGCTTGGAGGAGGGGGGCGGGGTCAGGGCGCACGGCCAGGACTTCCAGGCCCGGCACAGCCAAAAGCAGCCTGCTGCCTGGCAGTGCTCCTATGGGCTGCGCTAAAGGGACCTTAGGCGTGGCCCTTAGTGGAACCAGGAGTGCCAGAGGGTTATTGATGATGGTGGGAGACTTTTATCTTATTTTTTAAGGAGGGATAGGGTGGGGGATGGGTTGTTTTCTTTATGAGGGAGGGGGGCAAGGGGACTGGGTTAGGGAGGGAAGGACTGACCCCCTTGGTGCGAGGGAGGGGTGCAACCCTTTGAGAGGGAGGGATCCTCCGGTGGCAGAGGAGGATAGGGGGTATTGCAAGGTGGGGATCTCCCTCGGGGGGCAGGTGGGACGGTCTCCGGGGAGGTGGGTCGTGGGAGCGGATCGGGGGGTGTCTTCAGCCACAGGGGTCATGATGGGCCAGGGGAACTATGTTTTTTTGGGAGGCGAGTTCGATCTGTGAGATGGGGCAGATGCAGTATCTCTGTCCCGCTCATGGGCCCCCAGGCAGGTGGTGAGGTGATCGGGGATCAGAGGACCCCAGGCCTTGGTTTGATGCTGGTAAATACGAGGTTTGTGGCTGATAAGTCAACTACCGACTGGGAGACGATCCTGGACCAGGTGGCCGACCTCACGTGTTACGGAGACCTGGCTGGACATGGAGTCGGGCCTATATTGGCTGACCTTGTTCTATCTGGGTACTCCATGCAGCATCAGCCACAGCTGGAGGGGCGGGGGGGGCGGTGTAGCCATTATTTTTAAGGATACCTGGTCTGTGAGGAGATTTCCTGTGCGACCTATCATGGGTATGGAGGGTCTCCACCTGATGTTGGATTTGGCTGGAGATAGAATGGGGATACTGCTGATATACTGGGCACCCACCTGTACAGCAGCCTCCCTGCCCGCACTGACCGAGCTGGTGTTGGAGGTGGTCTTGCGGTCCGCCAGGACGATAGTTCTGTGAGACTTCAATATCCATGCCGACGCCAGTCTTGGAGGGGCAGAGCGTAAGTTCATGGCCGCCATGGCAACCATGGACCTGTCTCAGAGAGTAGTGTGCCCCACACATGTTGGAGGACATACCCTGAACATGATATTTTACACAGGCCTTGAGATGGGGGATCCGTTAGTGGGCGAGGTGTCAACAGTGCCCTTGTCGTGGACGGATCATTATCTCCTCCGGGCAGGTGTCATGGTGCATGTCAGCTCCCAGGAGGGTACGGAACCAGTTAGGCTGGTTCGCCCCCGAAGGCTTATGGAACCAGAAAGGTTCCAGATAGCTCTAGGGAATGTTTCCTCTGACCTCGATGGCTGCTCACTCAATGGCCTTGTGTCCATGTGAAATTCCGTGTTGATGGAGACCATCGACTGTGTGGCTCCCAGGCCTCCGCTCCTGAATCGCTGACAATGCAGCTCCCCGTGGTACACTGGTGAGCTGCGGTGGATGAAGCAGGAAGGGCGGCGGTTGCAGCGATGGTGGCGTCATTCGTGTACTGAAGTTGACCGATTGCAGCATAGAATCTGGTTACATACCTCTGCCGCTGTGGTGCCTTCTTTGCTGCCCTCATTGAGTCTGCCAAGTCCCGCTCGACTTGAGTTATATGAGAGTCAGACAGAGGACTGATGCCTGGCTAGGGTAGCTACAAACCGCCGCCACCATCCCCCAGCGGCTCACCTGGTGTTGTTGCCGCCGCCATTGGTGCCACTGTCGCTGCCACCGCCGCTGCTCCAGGATCCACCCTTTAGAAAGGATCAACTCTTTCTAAAGCCCGCCTGCCCCCACGTAATAATTGTATTGCTCTCAGCCCATGTCGACAATTGGCCTAACAAATATTTTGAGTAAACTTTCCCTATAATATCCAATAGACTAATCAGTCGATAGTTCCCAGGGATACTAACATCACCTTTTTAAAAGATAGGTACTATTATGCTTTTAACCCACCCGCTAGGGATTAAACCAGTTTAATTAATTACTGAAAACAGAGCTGCCAGTATGTCACACCACCAGTCCAAATTAGTCTTGAGGAGTACAGCTGGAATAAAATCGCCCCCAGGTGCCTTATTTGTCTTAAGATCTTGAATCAGGAGAGCAACCTCCTCAGGCAAAACCGGTGGCCAGTTTGGGAAAGCACTCAGAGCTTGAACTACAGGATGAGCCAGAAGTGGGACTGGAGTAACATTGAAAACCTCACTAAATTGCTCTTCCCACCTTGATGGTGATATGTCAGGGGCAGGGGAAAGCTTAACCAGAGACCTGAATGTATTGATCAAATGCCAAAAGACAGTAGAGTTCTTTTCCCTTGTCATCTTTTCAAGCTCCATCCAGGCCATTCTGGCACACTCCATCTTTTTATTTCTTATTATATTCCTTTCTAAAGGAGAAAAACTGACTGGAAAAGGATGTCCTCCCCACACCTCTTCCAGAATGGGCCAAATATTTCAAGCGTCTTTTGGCAGTTTGACATGTGTGGTCAAACCATGAGAGTTTGTGCCACTGGCCCTTAGATGACGGGCGGGAAGAGGAAACTAAATGTGGATGTAACTCATCTACCAGTAGCTCAAAGGCGTGAGTAACATGGGCATTATTAGAGGATATGATTGCATGCTTAATTTCTAACAATGAGGGTGGGGGTGGAGAAAGCAGTTGGTTAATAGCCAATTCTAGGCCAGAAGACCATTTAACTCGTCAGCAGAATATCCCAAGGGGATAACTATGATACACCGCCGAGAGGAGCTGATTAGCCCTATTTCCAGCTGGAACCCTTAGGCATGCTGTTAATTTATACTTTTATTTATTTATACTAAAATTTATATACCGCCCCCTCCTGCCTCAGGCTTCTCGGGGCAGCTCACAACATATTAAAAACAATTTAAAACATATTAAACAGTAATAACTACAATTAAAAACTGTATAACACCCAACCCCACACCCTAACCCAACCCACCCACCCCATCTCCCTCGGGAAAGGCCTGGAGGAACAGCCAGGTCTTACACTGTCTACGTAAATAGGGGTGGTTGGTAACCAAGCGGACCTCCAATGGGAGGGAGTTGCACAGCCGCGGCGCAGCCACAGAGAATGCCCTCCTCATGGTAGACACCCGGGAAACCCAGGGGACCCCAAGGAGAGCGCCCCCAACTGACCGCAGGGGCCGATCCAGGTCCCGGAGGGCGAGGCGGTCCTGCAGGTAGGTGGGGCCCAAGCTGTTTAGGGCTTTAAAGGTCAACATCAACACCTTGAATTTGGCCCGGAAATCTATCGGCAGCCAGTGTAGAGAACAAAGCACTACTGTAATGTGCTTGCGTCAGCCCGTCCCAGTCAAGAGACGGGCCGCTGCATTCTACACCAGGTGCAGTTTCCGAACCAACGTCAAGGGTAGCCCCACGTAGAGTGCGTTGCAGTAATCCAGTCTCGAGGTAATAAAGGCATGGATGATTGTGGCCAGATTCGAGTCTGAGACATACGGCCTAAGCCAGATGTAGTTGGTGAAATACCCCTTTCGCCACAGCCGCCACCTGGACATCCAGGCGGAGCTGCGGGTCCAGGAGCACCCCCAGACTCCGGACCTGAGAAACCAAGGGAGGGGGCCATCACTCCCTTAGCCTTCCCCACAACCATCACCTCCATCTTGTCAGGACTTAATTTCAGGCGGCTCGCCCTCATCCAATCCCCCGCAGTGGACAAGCACCGGGTAAGCACCGATACTGCTGGGCCTGAGTCGGAGGAGAATGAGAGAAAATGAGAGTTATAGCTGGGTGTCATCACCCATATGAAAGATCCTGTGCATCACCCACCCAAACTAGGAGATAGTCATCTCGCAATTCTGATCTATGCCGATGATTCTATTTTGTTATCCCAAACCTCCTTGGGTGTTCAACGTTTAATGCAGTGTTTTTATGAATACTGTTGAATGGAACTGTTGGATATAAACTATAGTAAAACCAAAGTGTTGGTGGTGTGGCGCCGGTGGGCTCAGCGTAGCTGGTTTATGGACAAGCACTCAATTGAGCAGGTGAATAGCTTTAAGTACTTAGGGGTTTTGTTTTCCCAGTCTACTTCTTGGTCCGCCCACTGTGAGGCATCAATTCAATTGGCAAATTCTACAGTTAACGGGATCTTTAGTTTCTATGCTAGCAAGTGTGGTCAACTGCTTATCCCGGCTCTAAGATTATTTCGTGCCAAGGTCTCCCCCAGTTGCTCTATGGGTCTCCAATTTGGAGCCCTTCTTTACTTAATAGTCTGGAAAAGGTCTGAAATAGATTTGTTGTGTTTTATTTGCTCCTAATGACACACCAATTGGACTCCTGAGGGCCGAATCAGGGTTAGTCTCAGTATCTTCCCTGATTCAGGTGACAGCAATTAAATTCTGGCTTCAGGTTCATTTATCAGCCCTGGGCTCGTTGACTTTTATGACTTCCAATCTTAAGTGTAAGGATCCCTGGAATACTGGAGTGTCAGATCTTATTTACTGTTTGGGGGTTTCTAGGGGAACTCTGCTGTCTCTCCTGATAGCAGGTGCTTTGGCTCTTGTCAAATGGCGAGTTAAGGACCAAGAGGGACAGCATCTGTCTGCAGGAGTTCTCAAAAAATCTCTTCACTGTACAAATTATTTCAGGTGGTGCCCCAGGGGGCAGAATATTTAAGCTCATCTTTATGCTGGACTCAGAGGAGGGCTTTTACTTTAGCTTGTTTTAATCTTCCTCCCTCTGAGGTTTCTGAGGGCAGGGTTAAAGGGATACCTTATGATCTAAGGATCTGTAAGGCTTGTAGCCTTAATGGGGTTGAATCCCTCTCCCATATAGTATTTAGTTGTCATTTGTATACGGGCCTTCGTATTTTGTATCTCGTGCCCGATATGTCAAACACTAATATGCTTAACCAGATTGAACTTTTGTCCAATTTGCTATCTGGTCAAAACTGGGGCATTACTGTCTGTATGGCTAAATTTCTGGCAGCTGCAATCAAGGCCAGGCTCGCCATTGTGAATAATTGTGACCCTTAAATTGTATGTTCACGTTGGGGCTCTGCGAGGAGATTTTGTAATGGCATCCTTTTCTGTAATAATGTTATTTTCTGTTCCTTATTATATTGTATTGTGACAGCCACTGGCTTTGCAATTAAATAAACTTGACTTGACTTGAATGTATTCAATGGAGTTTGGGTCAAGAACGTTCCTGAATTAATATGAACTTACCTGAAGTTAATGGGATGCTCCTGTGCAGGATTTTGATTTGGCCAATTATAAGGACTAGGAGCCATCTCCAAAGAAAGTATGGTCTTTGATTCAGGCATCCCTCTAGCCTTCTCTAGAGAGCCTTCTCTCTAGCCACCAGTTGATGGCTAGATGAGCTCTTTCCAGCATCTGCCATGAATTTCAGATGCTGAGCATGTGCAGTGCCTGCCTGCTCTTTTCTCCAAAGAAATCAACATGCAGAATAAATGATTAAAAGCATGATGTCCTTTCTGAAATATGTAATTTATTAGAAGCAATTAGTACAATATGTGGCCCTGATCCAAATCTGTAACCCCTTAGGCCAGCTTGATGGCGTCTGATGCATCTCATTTCTTTGTGGCTGAAGGTTAGAAATAAACACGGATGGAACCTGGATAGACAAATGCATACATACTACTAGCATGGTTAGCACTGAGCTTCACAAGCTCATGAGATTCACCATGACTCATAGGTCACTGCAGTTCAGACCACAAAAGGCTGAGGCTAAACTTAGTCACAGAATAAGAGGCAGGAAACATGCAGGCCGCAGGGGTGAGAAACAGCTAGTGTCTACATAACATTGTACAGCCGTTGACTCCAGACGTCATGTACTAGAAAATTCTCTGAAGTGACCAGGTTTCCAATGGTAGTTTAAAAAGTTGGGCCAACAACAGCAATGTACATAATTAAAAATCACACTGGAATATAGAAAATGAAGAATGACTGAACGGGTGTCTCACTGGAAGAGCCCAGTTTGGGCCACAGTTCCCAGGCTGCAGAACTGTGACCTGGTAGTCCAGTATGAGCACAATTACAGGGAGTGTTCTCAGACATACGTGCTGCCGCACTTCTGCCCACGCCACACCTGGGTGGCCTGTCCGTCTAAGGGCAACCCACCAGGTGTGGAAGTGGAGCAGGCACAGGCAGCCCTGCCAGTGGTACTCCGGGATGTTCTGGAGCTGGTGGAGCGGGCTGGCCAAATCCAGGGCACTGTCTGAAGCGGAGCATCTGTCCATCTGCTGTTCTGCTTCCAGCTGGCCATTGCTCCAGGCAATATCATGGAATTGCGGATGCCAGCCTAGAGCATTGAGAGATCATCTGCAACTCTATGGGGTGGGGGTGCGTTGTGCGGGAAGGCCACAGACTGGGGAACCCACTGGGTCTGTCTGAACCCAACCCAGGAGGGGCTGGACTCAGGGAGACATGGGGGTGGACCTCTGGAGCAGCTATGGGGCAGGCTGCCTCTGCATACATCTGAAAATACCCAAACAGAGGAAGAAGAGAGCACCAGTTATCCATCTAATAAGGCTCTTGTCAACATTAGTCCCATCAAAGGGAAGTACTTTTCAATTTTACAAATGGGTTGCTGAGACTGTCTCCGTATTAGAGACAGTCTCCGTATTAGCGGAGGGCCGCTGTCCCAAACTGTTCCAGATCGGGAAGCCCCTTGCTTCTCCATCAGGTTCAGGTCTGGTTGCGGAACAAACGCTGACATGACTGGTCTGGGGGCAGGGGGGAGCTGTATAAACGTGTGGCTGTTTGGCCCCACCCCCACACTACACCCAGCGGCCTGCCTCCTCCCCCCACCCCCATGACAGGCAGCCAATGACAGCCATAATGGCCGCCTATCATGAGGGCCACTCCAGACCGGGCATGGAATAGTGAGCTACCACACGTGATAGCCTGCTGTAGCCTGGTCAGACAGGGCATTCCCCAAGCATGGTGGCATCTAGTCCAGGGAGTCAGAGCCCGGGCTAGCTGCCATGATGCCTGGGGAAACTCCAGGCCAAACCTCTGGATGACCCTGAACAAACATGACGGTGGCCTGTGGACCACCGTAATGTTTGTTGATACCCAAAGTCCCATAGCCCCAAGTCACACCAGAGGTTTGTGAACAAGGTGGGGGTTGAATCCTGATTTCTCAAACACCAACCAGTACCCTGACTGCTGAACCATCTACTACTTACTCAGAGAGGGCAAGGGAAAAGAACAACATCCTGCTGCTATAGCCTATACAAATATTTCTCAAACAACTCCCCTGAAATCAGTCTGGATTGTGTAATCTCCCTGACTGTCAGAGTTAGCAGTGTTTGCAAGTCTAGACTGAAGTTGTTAGCACCAGCTTCTCCTGCCAATATAATTTCATTTTGTGGCCCAGGTTTTCCATTTTAATAATAAGAATATATAATAATAATAATTAATACATACATAATTAATTTTATTTTTATAGTGCCCCACTGCCTAATGGTGCTTGGAGTGCCTTACAGGATAAACATATAGGGGGCAATCCAGCGGCCTACGCATGCCGACTCCTACGCATGCCGCATGGCCCAAACACATGTGCTCAGGTGCGCACGTGTGCTGCGCACGCAGAACAGCCTCACTGGGCAAAGTGCATCCTGGGCTGACGTGACCCCCGAACTCACACGTTTCGCGGCCTGGGGGATGGAACAGAAGCCATGCCTGCTTCATTCCGTGGGGTGCGCAGAACTGGGGGCTGCATCAGCCCCGGTTGTGTTCCTGCCTGGCACAGCCGTGCCACGTGCACAACATGTGCGTGCACCGAGCGCAGGCGCTCCAGCCCGAGAACTGTGACTGCGGGTGGTGCATGCGGGCTGCTGGATTGCCCCCATGGTATATAATATCCATTTAAAGTATAAACCTATGTAAAAACAATTTAAAAGGGGGAGGAGATGAGGGAGGACAACACACATTAAGGGGAACCAGCAGTGGATCTTAAAAGCACCTGAAAAATAAGTCTTTAGGTGCTTTATTAAGGTGCCTCCCTCCTTACTAAGATGAGCATCTGGAGGGAGGAGTTCCACATTGAGGGGCCCCACAACAGAAAAGAACAAAGGAGGACAATTTTGGGATTTAGCAAATCGGTGCTAATTGGCATGAAAACAACAGTGGGTCAATGGAAAGGAAACACAGGAATGCTAAGATACTGAGAATGGAAAATTTTGCTAATTAAACTGCTTATGCGCCTCAGATTGCTCATGCAGATCTGATTTCAGTGAGTTTTGTTGCACACTTCATAGCTACTTTTGGTTTATGTTCATCATACATATCTCAATCAGAGCACACAAGGATCTTACTGCCAGGGACTCATATTTGCTGTGTTTTACCTACTGAGGCAGTGAACATGGCCCCCTGCTTCCTGTACGCCCAGGTCTTCAAATTTTCAGGCACAACCAGAAATTATTTATAGGAAGGGCCAGTGGAAGAAGCCCCACCCCTTTCCTGGCCTGGTAGCATCACTCTAGTGGGACACATTGGCTGGGAATTGTGAGGTGGGGGCTTCTCAACACATCACTGCCAATCAGCTGTTTGGTATGGGGTAGGAGCATTTACACTGCAAGCCACAAGGTCAGCATAAAACAGGACTTCAAGGGACCAGACTAGCCTTCGGGGGGAGGAACAGGACCCTTGGTGCTGCCCCCCAAAAGCTGCATCCGTATCCATGTCCAGTGATCAGGTCTATCCTTTTGGGATAAGTAACGCAGCTATACAATGGTGCTTTGAAATTATATCTGTATATTTAGAATAGATATGCATGCAGTGGGATCCCTTGTCAAACTTGCATTGCTCAAAATTCTGGTTTAGCCAATGACATATGTTTTCCCCACCCGCACTCTAACAAATGTGAGTCAGAGGCTGTTTTTAAATGGACCCTCGGTGGTGGTGGTGGGGTGCATCCATGTGTGGCAGGTGGAGTGTCACTGTGGGGGGCCATGCGTGGGGGGAGGGAGCAAATGGGCACGTACCCACCTTCATGCATGGAGCAACCCACCTTTTTGCCAGTTGCTCCATGCATGGGTGGTGGATGGAGGTATGTGGGTCGTGGGAGTGCGCACCCATGCCCCTCCACATTCAGACAGGACGCTCCCACTCATGTCCAGTGGGTGGACATAAATGGGAGCATCTGGTGTAAAAATGGCCAGTCTCTACCTTGATAAGTCAAAGTTTTCAGATGCATAGAATATACCTACCCAGCTGAAAATATCAGTGCCTTTGAGCTTATGAATGATTTCTTGGCAGCATGTGGTTAAAATACTAAAGCGTACAATGCAGTGCAGCAGTGTCCCCATGCTGAAGTTTTTGTACTACATTATTTTAACCACATGTTACCAGGGAGGCAACAATTTTAATTTACTCCTAGATATTGACATTTTTAGCTGGGATGGTAAAGTAGTACTTGAACCAAATACACACGTCTCCAACTTCTGTATAACTTGAATTTCTGATAACCTTTCTAGAGGTCCCAGAGAATTTGATTTAAAAGGACTTCACTGTACATGCATATAACATAGGTCATTTTTACACAGATGGCCCCGCCCACCTGCTGCTCGGTGTTCGGGCTGGTGTGCGGCCGGGGGGGGGCAGTCTCTGTATACGGCTGCCAGTGGGTGGGGGGATGGGTGTGCGGCAGGTGTGCGCCTGTGTAAATACCACGGACAGTGAGTGTTTGTGTGTGCGTGCTCCCGCCGCACACCCACCTGCACCCACGGAGCCCTCTGACAGAACGGAGGATGCTCCATGGGTGTAGGTAGGTGTAGGTGGATGAGTGTCTATGTAAATGGACACATACCCATCTACACCCACCGCACCAAAACACCCCCCCACACACACGCATTCATGTACAAATGGCCATAGAATTGTTCTGCTGTTCTTGCGAATGTGGGATAAAGCAGAAGCAAGAATTGATGACTGTTTTGTCACATTTTGCTATTTGCTTTCAACAAATATACATGTGCCAGACATTTCCAAACAATGGTCTGTGTCCACTTGTGGGCATCAGGCATTGGCAAGTGGTCTCCCTACCCATGCGCCACCCCTCTACCCCCAGCTCTGCTTCCCCCAGACCTCTGCTCAGAGCCTGGTTCAGGAGAGGCAGAGCTGGGGGCAGACATTGGATTTAGCCTTGTATTGCTTGGAATCAGACCCTGTTCTGAACAATATTGTCTAACATCCAAATTGAAGTTGGGTTGGTTCGATTCTGAACCGATCCCAAACTTCAACGCAATTTCCCATCCCTGTAAAATACAGGAGACACAGAATTACAGAAAATAAATGTGATTTGCCTCTGTATATACTTTGTTAAAAGATGTTTGTTGTGCTGTTTTCTCCATATTTGTATCACAACTAAATGATTTTAAGATGCTATTAGTTTGAGCTGAATGAGTTAGTAAATCACTTAATTAGTGTCTGGACCATGTTGCCACGCTGCCACCTTGAGTTCCATTGGCAGTCACTAGTCTGCTTTTTCCCCCTGAAAAGCTGGCATACACAGCCTTTGGTTGTGTTTAAATTCTTACAGCTGGCATCCTTGATCACATTACATTTCATGCAGCTGGCAGCTTTAGCTTCAAAATGGTTCTGACCATGACAGCAGCAAGTTTCCCTGAAAGAAGCAAGATATTCAGGCAGTGGCGGCTGGTGGGTTTCGAGGTTGGTGGGGCCGGCGCAACCTTATTCCTGGCAGAGTTCTAGGGTGGGGCTTGTCCATTGTAGGCCAAGCTTGTACTACCTAGGGCAGGTGTCTGCAAAATTATTCCAAAACCTGATCAAATATTTAACATATACAAAACCTCAGGGCCATTATTTGGGGACAGTGGGGGAGAGCGGGGGTTAACCCAAGTAGTGAAGGGTTAACCCAAGTAGGTTATCCCAAGTAGTGAATTGCCAGT
>QEPC01005396.1:1866050-1882420 GCA_003113815.1 Sphenodon punctatus | reverse complement strand
GCCGCTGGTGCTGGGGGGTGGGCTCGCCTCTGAGTCTTTTTTTAAACAAAAATCCAGGCTGGGCAGGGTGGGTGGGGGGGTGTCCCCCCTTCCACCCGCGCAGCCTGGGAGGGGGAGGGGGAAGGAATTAATTTATTTCATTGATTTCAATGGGGACACAGCGCCACATTGAAATCAATGAAATAAAACCGGTACCGGTATACCGGATTTAATCCGGGAATCCGGTTTTTAGAGAACCGGTAACCGGTAAATCCGGTAACCGGTAATGGGCCCGGGGTCCCACCTCTAGGAGTTAAGGCTCTTACAAATTCAACCATGCTCCAAAAAGCATGGAAATCGTAAGTTAAGGCTCCCACCTTAACTTTGGTGCCATGTAAGCAGTAAGCTGTTGTACAGTCTCGCATACTGTGTTCGCTTACAACTTCGGCTCCATGCACTCACACTTTGCCCTTGTCTTTCAGCTCCAATCCTCTTCCTCTGCAGTTAGGGGCAACACTGAAGCTGGGGACAGCAGCTAGGAGGGGAGCGGGGCTGCTTCCTGTATATGCTTTCATTTGGTTTTTAGTGATTGGACAGCTGAGTACTGGGGGGCTTCATATGGGTGGAACAAGGCTGATGACTGATGGATGCGTACAGGGAAACAAGACTGGGAACAGCTAGACAGTGGGGGAAGTGTTTGTATGGGGAGGGAGGCAGCTAGGTGCCGGTGGAGTGTTTATGAGGGACAAGGCTGAGAAATGGGTGATGTGTATGCACGGATGAGGCGGGGGGGCAGGCAGGGGTTGGGGGAAGTGTATATATCTGTAAAAGGCAGACAAGTGATGGGAGGGGTATATATGAGGAGACAAGCCTGAGAGACGGGTAATGTGTATCCATGGACAAGGCTAGGGAGCAACCAGGGGTGGAGAGCAGTATTTGTACTGGGAGGGAGTACCCAGGTCCTCCAGGGCATTTATGGGGGTGGGGGTGGGAGAGATGGGTTCTTCTGGCAGCACTGAGCTTAGTCCCTTTTATGAGTTTCAGGTAGCTTAATGTCCTTATGAGGGCTGTACCTCAGGAGAAAGCAGATGGTAACCAGTCCTCCATCAAGAGCCACACACAGCCAAATCCCTTTTCAATACAGTATAGTACAGTATAGTAATTCAACACATGATATACTAAAGGGACCTATAGATGGAGGAGAAATTGTAGCTACAGTGGAGATAGGGATCAAGTTGTCCATAATACTGGAGTGGGGAGGAGATTTCTGTGCCCAGCTTCAGTGTTGCCCCCAATCTGCAGAGGAAGAGGATTGGGGTTGAAAGACCAAGGCAAAGTGTGGGTGCGTGGAGCCTCGGGCCCTTTTCACATAGACTGTGGTGGGTGGGTGAGCAGTGTGTGGGGGTACGTTCCCAAGGACCTCCACCCACGGAGCATCAGGCATTGGCGCCTGTTGCTCCATGCATGGTTGATGGGTGGAGGTGAGTGGAGCATGGGAGCGTGCATGCACCCGCACCCACGGTGGTCCCACGGGCACCCACCCATACCCCTCACAGCTGCCGTGGCCGTCACCGTGGCAGTCACATGTGAGGAGGGGGTGCCCGTGAAACGGGCCTAAATTGGAAGCAACCACAGTATGTGAGACTGTACAACATCATTACTGCTTACATGGCATGCAAGTCAAGGTGGGAGATTTAACTTACAATTTCCATGCTTTTTGGAGCATGGTTGAATTTGTAGGAGCCTTAACTCCTCTCTTAAATCAAGGGTGTTTTAATCCTATAATAAAGAGACAGATAAACAGACAGGCTAAATAGATGTATAAGTGTCCCAACGTAGATGAATTGTTCTGCCTAGGTCTTGTGCTTTGTCGAAAAACTAGATCATGGAAATTCTTTCATTTATTTCTCCTTGTGACTTTCCAGACTTGCATTCTAATTGATAATGAACTCTTAAATCAATATATTTTCTTCATAATTTTGCAGCTGTCCAATAGTACTCCAGGGAGTCCAGTGTATGCTGTGTCAATAATAGTCTTCCTTTTGATTAACTAATTGCACAGAATCTTGCTACAAGATTTCCTGTTTTCTTGAGAAAACAAAATGAGTTGAGTTTAGGGGAATCAGTGTTTTCTTTATTATCATTCCTGTCAATATGATAAACCGGACTATTGAGGTGGACTGTGTATTTGTTTTTTCAAATGGAATGTTTGGTGACAAAGCTCCCCCTAGTGGCTCTTAGGATTTGTTTCTTTTTAAATAATGTGCAGTCAAATAAACAAGTTTCAAAAGAATCAGAATAAAGTGATAGGAGACATATACAAAGCAATATATCAGACAGCAAGCAGTGTTTTTAAAGACTACAAAACTGCTATGCCTGGTGTCTAAATTAATTTTTAACGGCATTTTCTGTTAGGATGTCTTGGTGTATAAAGCAATTCACACTTCACTATTTCCCCAGAATATGAAATGAGGGTACATGGAATCTAGAAGTTGAACCAAGTTCATCATTCCTAGTTAGAATCCTATTAAATCTCAGCTACAGTTAGCACAGCACTGATATCAGCAGCAAAGAGAGGCCCTAGAAGAATGTATTTGTTTGCAGCCTACAATGAGCTTAATTCAAGGTAGTATCCCTTGATCCTCTCCAATCTGGCTTCCACTCCCTCCATTCTACTGAGACTGCTCTTGCTAAAATAACTAACGACCTTCTCTTAGCAAAATCCAATCATCTCTACTCCATCTTTGTCCTCCTCGATCTCTCTGCTGCTTTTGACACTGTCTATTACTTGACTCCCTCCACTCCCTTGGGTTCCATGGCTCAGTCCTCAACTGGTTCTCTTCCTACCTCTCTGACTGATCCTTCAATGTGTCTCTTGATGGTGCCTCCTCTACTTCTCTTCCCTTCTCAGTTGGAGTTCCCCAAGTCTCTGTCCTTGGACCTCTTCTCTTCTCTCTCTATACTCTGTCCCTAGGCAAACTCATCAAATTGCATGGCTTCCAGTACCATCTGTATGCTGATGATACCCAACTCCATCTCTCCACTCCATCCACCCCCTTCTCTCTCTAGCCAGTCTCGCCTCACTGACTGCCTGTCTGACATTTCTGCCTGGATGTCTCATCGTCAGCTCAAACTTAACATGGATAAAACCAAACTCCTCATCTTCCCCCCTAATCCTTCATCTATCTCTTCCTTCTCTGTCTTCACTGATGGGGTCAGCATCCAGCCCATTGATGGGGTCAGCATCCAGCATCCCCCACTTAGGCATGTAGCCTAAGGTTCATCTTTGACTCCTCCCTCTCCTTTAAACCTCGATTCTGTTGCCAAATCCTGTCGCTTCTCTCTGCACAACATTGCTAAAATCTGTCCTTTCCTCACTGTTTCCTCTGCTAAAACCCTTGTCTATGCCCTGGTCATCTCTTCCCTCGACTATTGCAACCTCTTTCACACTGGCCTTCCTCGCTCTCATCATGCTCCTCTCATTTCTGTACATAACTCTGCTGCCAAAGTCATCCACCTTGCACACTGCTTTGACCACGTACAGCCCCTCCTCTCCTTTCTCCACTGGCTCCCTCTTCCTGAATGCATTCTGCAGAAACTCCAGGTTTTTACCTACAAGGCTCTTCATGGCCTTGCTCCCGCCTATCTCTCAGCACTAATTTCCCACTACACTCCTGTTTGGGAGCTCTGCTCCTCCTCTGCCACCACCCTGGCCTACTCACAGCTCCCCTGCTCCTTAAAACGAATCTGCCTCTTTTCCCTGGCAGCCCCCATACCTGGAACTCCCTCTCTGAACACATTCTCTCGGTTTCCTCCCTCCAAATCTTCAAATCCCTCCTCAAAACCCACCTCTTCTGTCAAACTTTCCCTGACTCCTCGTTCCCCTTGCTGACTTATCCTGAATCATTGTATCTTGTGTAACATTAAATGAGTAACTACACCTTTGTAATTAAGCCAAGCACATGTACCTGAGACCTCATGAGTTTGTGTATGTATCATTGTCTCTTCCTCTATATCCCCTCCCCTTTATCGCCCCTCCTTGTCTATCTTAGATTGTAAGCCTGCTAGGGCAGGGACTGTGTCTCTTTCTTACAATTATAAAGTGCCAGGTACATTGCTGGTGCTATATAAATGCTTAATAATAATAATAATAATAATAAATTAATTAATAATAGTTACAGTGATTTTTTTGCTTTATTCTTTTTAGGGAAGGTTCGCAGACGCATATTTCCTCCCAGAGGTTAGGGCCTGTTCTTTCCTAGAAAACTAGCAGATACACAGTATTGTCCTCCCTCTCCCAGATTCTGAGTATAAATACAGCTGCCAAGCAGTGTGCTTCAGGAATATAATCAACCACCCTATTCCTCCCTAATATATCATCGGGGGTCAGCATCTGCTGATATGGTGAAGGCCTGGTACGGGAAGGTTGTAACTTTTGTTCATGGAACATAGCTGGGTGGGCAACTCAGGTTAGGTCAGCTGAAGTTATCCGATTTATTAAGTCCTTTCAGGTTCTTGCACTTCAGGAAACGTAGGCTACTTATACTATAGATCTCCTGCCAGAGCGCGCCGAATTTTCAGTTTATTCATTACCAGCGGTTTCCCTCTCAGGTAGAGGTTGGCCGAGTGGGGGGTTGGCATGTCTGGGGGTATTTTCAGACGTTACGAGATCACAGTGAAGCATGGTGAATACCCACCTGTGGTCAATGTGTCTCGAACGTCTGTTTGGCAGCCGCCAGATGTTCTCCACGGTCAATCTGCAGAAGGGGTCAAGTTGAACCACGCTTCCCGGGCTAGCCGGGGGAATGTCCTGGGAAGCGTGGTCAAACGGACCCCCGGCAGGGACCAAAAAAAATTAACGTCTGGCCGCTCGCCACGGCCCGGGATCACCGGCGGGATCCCGGGCCGTGGCGCATTCGGCCGGACGTGGCGGCCGCATTGGCCCCGCTGCCCGCCCGTCTCCTCGGAGGGTGGGCGGCGGGGTGCGTGGAGGGGGTGTGGCCGCACGCTGCGCCGCGCGGCCTTGCCCCCTCCCGGATTCCCCGCCGGGATCCCCCGGCACGTCTGATATGGCGTGACGGGGTGACCCCGGCGGGGAACGAATGGGTTGATTTTGGTACGGGGCCAATGGGCCCCGTAACATCTGAAATCACCCTGGTACATTCATACTGGGGTATTAAGATAACCAAGGTTTTCAAGCACCCTCCCTTTTTATTGGGTTTGGTTCTGTCTAACGGTGACTTTGTGCTAATTATTCCAAATGTGTATGTACTTCCCTTGACTTCCAGAACTGCATCTTGTGGTGTTTGGGAGGAGCTCCACACCTTATTGGAAGAGTTGTTAATTTCTTGCCCGGATAGTCATTTATTAATATTTGGGGACTTTAATGCTAGGTTGGGTGGTGAGGATAAGGTTTTGAGGCCTCATTGTAATTTTGCCCTGGCCTCACAATTTTGCGGGTGCAGGCGGTCTAAAGATGGGATTGTAAATCAAGCAGGTATTCGTCTTGCCTCCCTTGTTGCCCAGTTGGATCTTTGTATCCTAAATGGCTGGTGTGGTCAGGATAGCCAGGGTGAATACACATACTTGGGTCCTAAGGGGTCCAGTGTAATAGATTACACTATTGTCACTTGCAATATTTTACCTAGAATTCTGAATTTCTCAGTGGGTTGGATCCAAGCTAGTGACCATCTGCCCCTGGAACTGGATCTTGAAATGGACCCTAGGGGTTTTCCTACTAATTCGCAAGGAGGCCAGAGAACCTGAAGCTACAACTTCCACTTCCACTAGATTATCCTCTGTTAAATGGGATTTGGCTGCCATTGCTGTTATGCAGGACTGGCTTGAGGGGCAGAAATTTAGAGATCTAGTGCAAGCAATTCTAGATCCAACTAACGATTACCAGGGGGTGGAAGCCTTTAACCAGCTTAGTCTTAAATTGCAGGATCAATTGGCAGCCCGTTTTCCTGCAGGTACCTTGTTAACTGGGGTTAGACGGCATCCCTGGTTTGATGGGGAGTGTTATAAGGTGAAATGTTTATATCGCTCAGTCTATAGTATTTATCGCCAGGGTTCAGATTCCCGACTTCCTGGGCAGTACTTTGAGGCAAAGAAAGAATATAAATGCCTCATAGCCCTAAAAAATGTGCTTTTTATCAAGAGAGATGGAAGGCAGTCTCGGAGGCTGCTCATAAAGGGGACACAAGGCAGTTCTAGAGGTTGATTAGGGTTAGTTCCCAGTCCCCATCTTTGAGGATTGGGTCATCATCTGTGGCTCCTCAAGATTGGGTTAAGCATTTTGGGGGACTTTTTGCCCCCCCAGGGTTGGACGCTGGGGATTTGGTTAGTGCAGTTAGGGTGCTCCCTCTTTGACCTCCCGTGACCGAGAGTGAGATTCAGGAACTCCTCCTTTCGTACAGAAGTGACAAAGCCCCAGGAAGGGACCTGGTTCCCATCAATCTAATCAAGCAGTGCAGTGGATGGTGGATTCCTGTCCTTGCTGCTGTTTTTACAGGGATTAATAATACAGGTCAAATGCCAAGTTTGTGGAGTTGTGTAGTTATGGTTCCCATATATAAGAAGGGCAGCCCCTCTGATCCAGCGAATGTTAGACCCATTAGCTTGCTGAGTGTAATTAGTAAGATCTACGCCAAGTTCCTCGCAGTGCGGTTAACTCAATGGATCTTGGAAACCAAGATCATTTATCCCGAGCAATCGGGCTTCCAGAGGAACTGCTTGACCCTAAACCAATGTTTAATTCTGACTCACTTGGTGGAGAAATATGTTAAGTCTAATGGTCGGCTTTTTGTGGCCTTTTTGGATTTAAAGACCGCATTTGACCTTGTAAATAGGTCATTGTTATGGCACAAACTGGGTGGATCTTCTATGGATGGTCGACTTCTCTATTTGATCCAACAACTATATATGAATTATAGCCTGGTGGTTAAGAGTGACCTGGACGGGCTCCTCTTTGATGAGGTAGAGGTTGCCAGAGGGGTTCGTCAGGGGTGTGTGTTGGCACCGATTTTATTTAATCTATTTTTAACAATGTTATACCTCTGCTGGCCCAACTCCATTCCCCCCCCACCCCTGAAACTGGCTTCTAGACATGTTGGAGTGGCATCACTCTTTGCCGATGAATTGGTAATTTTGTCACAGACATAGGTGGGTCTACAGAGACAGTCTACGAGCCTTTGCACAGTACTTCAGGACAAATGATCTAAAAATTAATTATGCTAAGTCCAAGATCATGGTTTTTGTCAAGTCCCAGCTTCATAATACCCATGTCTGGGAATTGGATGGGGAAATCTTAGAGCAGGTAAAAGGCTTCAAATATTTGGGGTTGCTTTTTCATTCCACAGGTTCTTGGAAGAGCCACTTGGCTGGTGCAGAGGTGCTCTTAAAAAAACCTGCATTGACTATTAGGAAGTTGCATTGTTGCTCAGTAGAGCCTGACCTGGAGATGGTGGGGGATGTATTCAATGTTAAAGCTGGGGCTCAATTTCTTTATGGGGCTGCGGTATGGACACCTTTACTAGCTTCCAATTTGTATTGTGTTCAAATCAAATTTCTTCAGGCCATTGTTAGAGCTCCGGGGGATACTCTGAACTCAGCTCTCCATATTGAATTGGGTCCGCGAAGATGGTATTTTAAGGTCTGGGTTGCGGCATTTAAACTATGGGCCAGGTTGGTCTTTCCAAAGTAGTTGGTGTGGGGAGTAGTAGCTAAGTTGGCTGCCCTGGGTCTGTCCCGAGAGTACCTGCTATCTAGATATCCAAAGTTGGCTTGGGGGGAACTTAAACTGAGGTGGCAGGATGTAGATAGGCAGGAGGAGGTAGCCAAGACAAGGATGTTTCATCATACTCCTGAGTACTTGATGGTGGCTCCTCCTCCTGATGTGATGGCTTTCTACCTCCGTTCTGGGTACTCCCTTTATGGCAAATGGTTGTTTTTTGCCGCTAGACTGGATGCCCTTCCCACGGCTGTGTTGGAAGGGCGCTTTAAGGGAGCTCCATTTCCTTCTCGATTATGTCCTTTCGATCACCTCGAGGCCGAATCTGTGGATCCTGTTCTTTTTAGATGCCACTTATACGACCAATTGAGATCTGTATTGCTATTTGAATTTATTTCTAAATTCCCTGGTAGATCAGATTTAATGTTGTTGAATCTGGCACTGGCAGATTCGGATCCGGGGATAACCTCTCAGGTCATTGCCTTCCTGATTCAAGCCTTTGCTCGATGGCAATTGTTTTTGGAATTTAAGCTCCCTCTTTCTTAGGAACCTTCTTCTTTCTCTTTTATTATTATGGTTTTACTGCTTATGTGATGTATGTGTCTGCATGTATGTTTTTCTGTGTGTGATGGTTATGACCTTTGGTCCTGCCCAATAAAGCTAATACTACTACTAATATAATTAAATCCAGTTGTATTGAGTGTTTGCTCCAGGGTATTTTGCTGCCCTAGGCAAACTGGAGAAGGTATGCCTCTCACAGCCTATAGTTACCCACCCTAGAAAGAGTTGGAAAATATTTGCTGCCCCTAATGTTTTTCTGCCCTTGGCAACTGACTACTCAATCTGTACAGCTGAGTAGAACTTAGTCATATCCAGTGCAGTACAAATTCTTTACAATTCTGGTATTTTAGGGTGAATAAACACTAAGATGATATTCTATAAGCAAAGTCATCTGTTTCGGGTAAGTAAATGCACAGATAAAGCAACAGCATGACGTACTTATTTTTAATTTGATTGAAACATGCATTATTCTTGATCTTAACAGAATTTTCTCAGTCTAACAAACACATGTGGAAAACACATATAATAGAGTGGCCAGAAGCTGCATCCAGGTTGAGGTCATTGCTGTCCCTTTAATTACAGCGAGAAGAGAACTTACCAGTTTTACAGGTTGGCATATACAATAGCATTGTTTGTGTGATGATTCCTACAAATGGAGGACATTGATGATTTCTACAAAAGGAGGACATTGATAAACTGGAGAGGGCTCGTAGGAGGACAACAAAGACATTAAGGGTGTCATTAGACAGAACAGAAAAAAGGTGTTTGCGACCTTAAACACATTTACCTGTTCTGTGTAAGCACTGCAACAATTTTTGACCCCTTTTGCCCCACGTTAGCCCCTTATTAAACACCCATCTGCCACCTGGATTTCTTCTGGGCAGCAGATGGGTGTTTCCAGCACTTGGGTGTTCCATGTTGCGTCTAAGCAGATGCGAGGTATGTTTATGCTAAAAATGCACACAACTTTTTGTGAGGAAACATGTTCTTACTCTCTATGTAGCTGAATTCATTGGTACTCCTGTGATTCTTTGGATTTAAAGTCCACACCCACACATAATTCAAATTGGAACTCAAACTGCTTATTCATTGTCTTGGGAGCATGGAGAACAGAAGTGTTCTGGTGTGCTCCCAGTCCAAGCACATGGAAACCATGGCTGATATCAACCCAGTCCGGTTAATGCAAGAGCTCACCCCAGCCACCTCTAGGAATGCCGTAAACTCTGTCTTTCTATGTATGACACATTGAATCTAATTGTATTATACATTTAAGAGCAATCCTGTGCCTATTCCAGGGGGAACTGTCTGCCACCCTTCGGCAAGTCCCCCTGCTTTGCCATAGCTCTAGCTGGACATATTTAACCCTTCTCTCTCCCTCCCCCCTTCTGCTGACAGGGAGGAAAGGCGGTGGGTGGACAGCATATTTCAGGGAGGGGAGCTGGGCAGTTACTTGCATTACTGATGAATGGTTTTAAGCAACTGCTGAGGCCAGCACATCCCATCTGCCCCCTCTTTTAGGAGGATGAAGCGATTGTGGGTTGCAGTTTGAGTGCTGTGTTAGCTGCCTAGCACCATGGAGAGACGAATGAGTGGAGGCCCCTCTGACTTGTGCGGGGAGGGAGCAAGCTCACTGATTCCGCTATAGCAGATGCTGCCACTACTGCAGACTGTGCTGAAAAAGCACCCAGGCTCCTCTCCCTGGAAGAGTGTAGGGCTGAAGTGGCAACTCCTTTTTCCATGCTGCTATTTCATTCCTCCATTTCAGAATTGCCTGCCACTTTCTGCAGCTTTTCTGATGACATTCTGCTAATTCAGAAACGGTTGGAACAATCTCAGAAACTGTCAGAACAAACATTGTTCTGCTACTTCTCAGTGCCAATGGAAAATTACGGAAGATTGAAACTGTCAGAACAAACATTGTTCTGCTATTTTTGCAATCGGTGGAAGTAGCAGAATGAAAGTAGCGGAACGGCGGAAGTAGCAGAATGAAAGTAGTGGAATGGTGGAAGTAGCAGAATGAAAGTAGCAGAATGAACATCTCTATCGTACCATGCTGCTCATTGCGGAAGAGTTTTTCCCGTCAAAAAAAGCTACTGCAGCGGCTTGCCATTTCAACCCTAGCAGAGCATGCCAGTCCCGGTCTCAGTTCAGGGGGCAGAGGGGAGGCAGGAAAAGAGAGAGAGGATACTTATTGGAGAATGGCACTGAGGCTTTGTCCTCCCCCTGGCACCCAGGAACAGGGGACATCTAGCCCCCCAAGCCTGCCTGTAGCCTTCTGTTGCCCATTCTGCCTCTCTCAAGGAGGAGAGGAGAAGCTGCCCATGAAGTTTGTTGGAAGCTAGGGGAGGGGCTGAGTTTGCCCTCCCTTTCTAGGGGCAGACTGAGGGAAGGGGAGAGGGGTCTGTCTTTGCTATTAGGATACCCCACTGTGTGTGTGAGGAGCAGCTGAAAGGGAACATAAGTGAAACTCAGAAATTCCCCACCCCCTTCGTGCTGCGTGGCATGTAGTGGCAAGGGCTCTCCACAAGTTAGTTGCGGGGTGTAGAGTGAGCCAGGCAAAGCTGCTGCCAAGGAGTCTCAGGAGGAGAGGTGAGTTTTGTGCAGTTTGCCAGTCCTGGACGCAGTCGGGCTTTCATCTGGGTTATGGCACGGAGACTGCGCTTGTGGCCTTGGCCGACGACCTCTCCCGTGAGTTGGACCAGGGTCGTTCGACCCTATTGATCCTGTTAGATCTCTTGCATTTGATACTGTTGATCATGAGCTGTTGGTGACTCGGCTGCGGGACCGGGCAGGGATTGGTGGAACTGGTCTTGAATGGTTCCGCTCTTTCCTGGCTGGGAGAACCCAGCGTGTGGTGCTGGGGGAGTTTTCATCTTACCCTGGGGCCTCACGTGTGGAGTACCGCAGGTTTCTATCTTATCCCCTCTCTTGTTCAACGTGTACATGCAGCCTTTGGGGGAGGTTGTGGGAGTATGGAGTGAGATGTCACCAATATGCTGATGACACCCAGCTATATCTCTCATTTTCCTCCAACTCAGGCCCGGCAGTCTCAGTGCTTACCCAGTGTTTGTCCGCTGTGGGGGATTGGATGAGGGCAAGCCACCTGAGACTAAATCCCGACAAGACGGAGGAGATGGCTGTGGCGAAGGCCGAAGGAGTGGTGGCCCCCATCATTGATGGGGTCTGTCCTCCCCTGGTTTCTCAGGTCCAGAATCTGGGGGTGCTCCTGGACCCACAGCTCCGCCTGGATGCCCGGGTGGTGGCTGTGGCAAAGGGAACATTTCACCAATTACATCTGGTGCGTCGGCTTAGGCCGTACATCTCGGACTCGGACCTGGCCACAGTCATCCATGCATTTATTACCTTGATACTGGATTACTGCAACGCACTCTACGTGGGGCTAACCTTGGTGCTGGTTCAGAAGCTGCAGCTGGTGCAGAATGCGGCGGCCCGTCTCTTGACTGGGACGGGCTGACACGAGCATATTACACCGGTGCTTCGCTCTCTGCACTGGCTGCCGATAGGTTTCCGGACCCAATTCAAGGAGTTGGTGTTGAACTTTAAGCCCTAAACGGCTTGGGCCCCGCCTATCTGCCTCGCCCTCCGGGTCCTGTATCAACCCCTGCGGTCGACTGGGCCACCCTCCTTGGGATTCCCCGGGTATCTACTATGAGGAAGGCGTTCTCTGTGGCTGCTCTGCGGCTGTGGAACTCCCTCCCATTGGAGATCCACTTGGCTGCCAACCTCCCCTCTTTTTGCAGATAATGTAAGACCTGGCTGTTCCGCCAGCCCTTTCCCGAGGGAGATGGGGTGGGTAGGATGGGTTAGGGTAGGGTAGTGGGGGATGGGGTTTTATATTGTTTTTAACTGTAATTATTATTTGTTTTTAATGTTTAAAATGGTTTTTTAAAATGTTGTGAGCCGCCCCGAGATGCCTGAGGCTGGAGGGGGCAGCATATAAATTTTATTATAAATAAAAATAAATAAAAACAGGGCAGCCAGCACAGTCTGGGTTTACTTTGCTTCCTGCATAGAAAGAACACATTGACCGGGGCTAGGGTAAAATTATAGGGTGTGTGCACACAGGGACTTTGCATGCAAGGAGGACTTGTGGAGGGCAAAGGAGCAAAGGGATTTCCTGGATCCACATGAAAATCACATACAAAGAGCACATTGACAAGCTAGGGAAATTATGGGACGTGTGCACACCCCTTGCAGTTAAGCACGCAGACAAAATGGGGGGCAAAAAAGTTACAGCGGTTGAAATGTTTGTACCAGTGAAAAGGGAAAAAAAAAAAAAAAAGGAAGACACATTGATTGGATGAAATGTGCTGTCAGGAAGGTTTTTTATGTTAACTCCTACTTTCTGTGGTGACGTTACTGAACCATGATAGCGACTACCACGTCACAAATGCCTGCCATGTGGATGATGAGATACCATCCGGGAAAGTAACTGGAGGCAGTGCATGCATCCTTCCATCGGGGGGCAGTATGAAACACCAATTGCAAGCGTATGCAAAAAGTGCAACATCACAAACACATGTTCAGAAGAGTGTTCAGAAATTGACATTAACACCCATGAAACACACATTCAGACACCAATTTCTGTTCTGTCTAAAGGCACCCTAAAGGGGCTTGAAGGCAAGACCTATGGGGAGAGGTTGAAGGAACTAGAAATATTTAGTTTAGAGAAAAGAGTAGCAATGGAGGCATGATTGCAGTTTTCAAATATGTAGAAGGCTATTATAAGCAAAATGATACCCTCACGTTCTTTGTGGCCATATGAGAGAGGACTAGAGTTAATGGGCTTAAGCTGAAAGTGAAAAGATTTAGGCTAAATATTAAGAAGACTTTTCTAACCTTCAAAACAGTTAGGAACTTAGTACTGCGATAGTTTGTGGAGTCCCCATCACTGGAAGTCTTTAAAATAGGTCAGATAAACGCCTCTTCAGGATGGTCTAGACACAGTTTGTCCTGCCTAAGGAAAGAGATTTGGACTATATGAGGCATAATCATCCTTTCTGTGAGCTCTAAGGTTTGCTACAATTATAGTTAGTAAGTAAGTAAAGTTTATTGTTGTACTGGCAATATGCCTTGACAAATATTTATACACATAGCATAAGATGCACCGCCAATTTGACCAGCAAAGTTTAAACAAAAAATAAAATATGCTTATCAAATCTCAAACGAATCAATTGTTTACCAATAAAATACTGACATATAAAGCATATGACCAAATTAATTACCTGCCCACTTCCTTCTCAAGGAGATAGCTGCTATTGCAAATAATGCAACTGCCCAAGTTATGTGTTCCTTCTTATCTGCCAGAAGGAACACCAATTGCTGGTGCCAGGATCTGCTGCTATCCAGCTCCACCATCTTAAATAATTTATGCCTTGGATGATCAAAAATAGGACAGTCAAGGAGCTAATGATAGTAATTCTTCACCTAGCCCATACCACAGATCAGCGTATGGAATGCCCCTAAAATGGCCTAGTGTAACCAGGGCCGGCCCAAGGGTTTCAGGGGCCATGTGCCAAGCCTACTGCTGGGCCCCAAAGGCTGGCCGGCACTCGCTAGAATGGGGGGGGGCGAATTTTCGGGGGATGAGGGGCGGCTGGTTACTTACCTGCAACTTGACTGTGTCAGCTCAGCTCCGCAGCGTATAACTGGCCAGGGATTCCCTGGAAGTTTACGCCCCCCCATGCCCCCCCATGAGGACTGACTCGGAGACGCCCGGTGGAGAAAAAAACAAAAACCGGAGGCGTCTGTCAGTCTCTAGCCCGCGGCGGTGCGGGACCCCTCCCCCTGCAGGGCCATGTGCCTGGGCACTGGTGGCACATGCCTCGGGCTAGCCCTGAGTGTAACTTCAGTCTGCATGGACTGTACTCTCAAAGCAGTAAATGCTTTACGATAGGCCGCATTGGTGAGCCAACCTAAATAGTTAGAACCCATGACAGGAGGTAATCAATACTTATATAAGGGTGAGATTTTAACATGTACTGCTTTTGCCCTATTAATTTGTAGGTCAATATCAATGATTCTACGTTTTAACAATCTCATTACTACCTTGTAGGGCATATTTAACAAAAATTCCACAGAGAACCACAAAGACTTAATTTTCAATTCAACCCCTTGCCACCAGGGGTCTATCCTATGTCACATTGGGCTCATCTTTTCCTCCAGACATAATCTGGATAATAATCCAGAATAAGAATAATAGATTTTCAGCCAAAAACACAGTAATAGACTTACAATTCTTGCATTCATTGATTTTAACCCAGTCTCCAATCTCAACAATTCTGCGACTGTTGCTGGGGGAACTCCCAAAAGCACTCATAGGTATTTATTTTGGAGTTTCTCTAAGGCTTTAACAAAGGAACAGGTATAACCCTACACATGGGCCCCATAGCAAAGTTGCAAGGACAGTTTAGCCTCAAAGATCCTGAGGGCTGGTCAAACCAGACCTTCCCGCTTTGATCTAAAAAATATAAGCAGCACCAGATGGCACAGCCTGTGTGACTGCCCGGCAGCCATTGGATGAAAAGTTAATCCCCAGATATTTGAAAAAAACAAAACTGCTCCAGCTTATTCCTATTAATAGCCCAGTGATATTTTTTATACCTGGGGGAAACGGCCATGATCTTGGGTTTTTGGAAGTCTATCACCAGCTCCTCTTTACTACTCTTGACTTCAAAATCGCCTAATAAATGGTTAAGCCCCAGTCTGCTTAAGGAAACAGTATAGTCTCATCCGCACACATAAGAATTGGCACCCTACGGTAGCTGATTTTACGAGCCATATATCTCTCCCTCTCAGAGACTTTTATTAACAACTGGTTAACATATACATTAAATAGTGTTGGAGCCAGTAAGCAACCTTGCCAAACTCCTCTTGAAGTTGGTATAGGGGCTGATAAACTACCTTGCATTAGGGGTGGGCGAACGCGGTTCGGAAGTTCGGAGTTCGGCCTGGCCTATTCGGATGACCGAACACGAACACGAACATACCAAACCGAACTCAATTACGAACATTGAAATGGCCGAACACTTCGGTCAGTTCGGATCGCATTTGCTTGACTTCGGGTGACTAAAACGTTGACTACTGTCAGGTCACTGGAAGGCCAAACGTAGCAAGGAGGGGGAGTCATCTGACTCAACTGAGGAGCAAACTTCCAGGCACCAGGGGTGGAGGGTGGAGACTGACTTGGAGTAGCAGCCAGCCTGCTGAATCACCATCCCTTTTCGCCTCAGACCACTGGCTTGGCAGTCTGCGACTGGCCACGGGCTAGGCTGAACGGAGCCAATGGGGCTTGCGGTGAGGTGAGTGCAGCAAGAAACAAGACTGTCTGCTTCCCCCCTTCCCAATACCTTCTGAACTAGTCACTGTTCCTGAACAGCAGGCATTTCAGAAGGCTCCCTCTCTCCCAGCATTTCCCAGTTCCCCAATGCAGCCATCCTCCCCCCATTTCACCCATCCAACCCATCTACCCCCATATTCTCATTCATTTATTTAGCTTAGCTTAGATAGATTTAGTGGTTTTTTGTTTTTACCCCCGTGTTCCCTGTGTTCAATCTTCCTTCCTCCCTCCCCCCTCCATTGAATCCTTTCCCCCTCCCATATATTATATTCCATCCTTGATTCCCTTCCCCTGTTATTTCATTTAGAGTAGGATTATTAGATTGATTTAGGTTTCATTTAAGTTTTGTACCCCTCCTTGTGTTATTTGTGATTCCCCCATCCCAGATAGATAGATAGATAGATAGATAGATAGATTAGATGTAGGAGTTAGTTTAGTGATATAGTGTTTAGTGATTTAGTTTTAATGTTTGTAGTAGTGTGTACTTAATCCATTTAGTTCATAGCATTTAGAATAGTTATTAGTTAATAGTAGTTAGATTTAGTGTGTGTGTATATATATATATTAGAGGTGGGACCCCGGGGCAATTACTGGATACCGGATTTACCGGTTTTCCGGTTCTCAAAGAACCGGATTCTCGGATTAAATTCAGTATCCGGTACCGGTTTTATTCCATTGATTTCAATGGGGCACTGTGTCCCCATTGAAATCAATGGAATACAATTCCTCCCCCCTCCC
>QEPC01005396.1:1817421-1863612 GCA_003113815.1 Sphenodon punctatus | reverse complement strand
GGGCCAAGTTACAGGCAGGAAGGGCTGTGGCCAAGATCTACAAGCTGCCATTCCATCCCTGGGACCCACCGTGATGGGTCAGGGGCCATCATTCCTCGCACTTTCTGATGTGTTACAACCTCATCAAGAAGCAGCCACTCCAGCCCCAGGACCCACCATCAGGGTTCTGGGGCCAAGTTACTGGCAGGGAGGGCTGTGGCCAAAACCTAGAAGCTGCCACTCCATCCCCGGGACCCGCTGTGATGGGTCAGGGGCCATCATTCCTCGCACACTGTGCTGTCATTCCACCGCAACAAGAAACAGCCACTCCAGCCCCAGGACCAGCCGTCACGGTTCTGGGGCCAAGTTACAGGCAGGGAGGGCTGTGGCCAAAACCTAGAAGCTGCCACTCTAGCCCCAGGACCCATCGTGATGGGTCAGGGGCCATCATTCCTAGCACTTTCCAATGTTGTTCCACCGCATGACAAGAAGCAGCCACTCCAGCCCCAGGACCGGCCGTCATGGTTCTGGGGCCAAGTTACAGGCAGGGAGGGCTGTGGCCAAAACATAGAAGCTGCCACTCTAGCCCCGGGACCCACTGTGATGGGTCATGGGCCATCATTCCTCGCACTTTCTGATGTCATTCCACCGCAGGGAGGGCTGTGACCAAGATCCAGAAGCTGCCACTCCAGCCCCGGGACCTACCGTGATGAGTTTGGGGCCGTCATTCCTCACATATTCCAATGTTGTTCCAATGCACCAAGAAACAGCCACTCCAGTCCCAGAACCCACCATTAGGGTTCTGGGGCCAAGTTACAGGCAGGGAGGGCTGTGGCAAAAATCTAGAAGCTGCCATTCTAGCCCCAGCACCCACCGTCATGAGTCTCAATTCATTATCTGTGAGGGCCTTGAAGAACGAATGGTGCTTGCCTCTCTATTAGGATCGACTGACACATGTTCAACTGATGTTTACATGGAACCCTTCTCCACTTCGGCCTTCAAAGTTCTCCAGTCCCGGGACCCACCATCAGGGTTCTGGGGCCTATGTTACAGGTCTATCCACTGTATTAAAAAAATAAAATAAAAATTAACCGCTCACAAAACTGAGGTATCAGTACAGTTATATACAAACCAGCTCAGGGAAGAGGGAGCTCAGCAGAGACGGGTGTGGGGAGATCCCACCCACCCCAAGGGGAGTGGAAATACATTCTCAAGTGGTGATAGGATGAGAGAAGCCCAGCTCAGGGTGGGGAGAGGCATCTACTTCACTCCTGTGCTTGGAACATGAGGGAAGATGCCTGTCTGTAAAGCAGGTGGGGGGTGGGGGAAGCAGTGAGTTCTGAAGAGTGGGGTTGGGGGTGTTATGCCCCCCCGATCCCTTCTATGGGGAGAAGCAGGTAAGCCGCCCCCATCTACCCCAGGATCTAACACAGATCCCTTCCCACTGCTCCCGTCTAGATGGTGGAGGGTGGGGGAAGAATGCTTTGTACCCAGCCTGAGGGGGTGGGGAGCTCTGCCTGCCCCTCCCCTTCCCAAGCACTAGCCCGTCCCTTCACAACAACGCTCGCCTATCTCTTAGGATCGACTGTCTAAGAGATCCTTGGCCTATACAGTATCCGTGCCAAGGGTTCTGTACCATGACCACCAATGTCTGCTTCTTCCAGTGCCAATGGACCCCAGGCCAGACCTATATGCTGTCTGTGCCATGATGCCATGGCATAAAGAAACAGCTGTTGCTGCCAGACCTATATGCTGTCTGTGCCGAGTGTTCTGTATTTCAGGTTGCCGCCAAGCTCAAAGCATGCCTCAGCCCACCTTCCTGCCTCTCATGCCAAGGTGCCTGTCTGCCTGCCCAGGTTGCTGCCAAGAGAGAGTGAGAGAGAGAGAGAGAGAGAAATAAGAGAGAGAGAGAGAAAGTCCACCCTCTACTTGAAGGAGAGACAGACACGATCCCATGCTGTCACCGGCACTATATGGCCAGAGTGAGAGAGAGCTTCCCAGCTAGAACGAGGAAGATGGGGGTTAGAAGGGAAGAGGTACATATATCCTGGCTGCCGCTTGCCAGAACCAGGAAGAACTCCCATCTGTGCTCATGCACCCATTAATGCCCATTGTCCACATCCAGCACACAGCAAACCTACCGTAATGGGATGGAATACAACACGCAATGTATTATATCTGCCTGCCAGTGCCTGCCTACCTGTGTGTGTCCCTGTACCTGCTGCCCTGCTACCACTGATCAAATGAAATGTGCCCCATAGACTTTAGGCTGTCATTCCACTATCCCTGATTCAGTCATGCCCGCCCATCCCAGGGACCATCAATGAGATTATGGGACCGTCATTCCAGTCACTGGGGGCTGCATTCCATTCCATTGTATCCAGAAGCCTGGTGCTCGCACACCAGCCTGCCCCCTCCTCCCCAAAAGCCTACTCCTCTGCACCCACCCACGGATGCCCGCTGAAGCTGGCTGCTGAAACTAAAAGCCCCTCTGACCACCAGCTCCCGCCACTTGCAGCCCGCTGCCGAGGAGCCTGTCTCTCTTTCTCTCTGTCACACCTACCCACACAAACACAAGCCCTGCACCTCCTGGGAGGCTTTCTGCTAGTTGAGACTGGAAGGGATCGACAAGTTGTATGAGATTCTGCCACCTGCCAGCCAGAACTTCAGCACATAGGGATAAAAGATTGGATAGGTCAAACGAGGCTCATAACAATAAATATAACAACTTTAATTAAAACTATTTACATAACAAGAAAACAAAACAACAACAACATTTAATACAACAAAAGCAAACATGTAAATGAAACTTATTAATTAAACTAAAAGTCTGTGACTGTTGCCACAGGGACTGTCCCACGGGATTTGAGGGAAAGGCAACAGACATTGGGGCGCTTCACAAGCCTGAGGGCCAGCGACCTTGGACTCGTCCAGCACGCTGTTGAGCACGGCAAACTCCAACCCCTCTTTCATGCCCCTATGCCACCTGAAGAGTGCCTGGTGACACAGATGCACACGGTGCAGCTCGGTGGAGACATACTGCCCTTATGCCTCCACCTTCTGCCGCTCTGCCTGGACCGCTTGCAGCTGCTCCACCAGGTGGTTCTCCAGGTCAGCAGAAGAGCGCTGGACCTCCGCAACATGGTCTCGGGTGGTCCGCTGCAAGTTGGCCCAAAGGGCCTTGACCCCTGCATCCTCCAGGCACCTGGGGATCTCCACGTCAGGGCTGGAGGGGGGGAAGGGGAAGGGCTTATATGCTGCTGTTTGTGGGTTGCCTTCCCCCCTTCTTCTGGCACTGAGGCGCCACGGCTGCCACTCGAGACTACTCACCCTGCCGCCTCACTCTCAGGCCGTGGATCTTCTCAATATGAGTAATGAGCCATGACGTGGTCCCCTCCCTCTGCCTGCGGAAAACTTTATTGCAGATCTAAAAAGAGCAGAAAAAGATAGGAACATAAGAAGTGCCATACTGTGTCAGACCAATGGTCTGTCAAGCCCTGCCTGCATTCTGTCTCCACAAGTGGGTGGACTGGGTGTCCATCCAATCTCTCTCTGCAGGGGACTTCCATTCCTAACAGGTCATAGGGCAATTCATTCCCTGTTGTTCCAGTCCCCGTGCCATACCTTGCATGTGGCGGTTCTGTCGCCCTTGTGATAGAACCTCCAGACATCCGACGACTGGCGCCGAATGTCTGGGGGTGTCACTGGCGATCTCTGCCTGGGTGTCCGCCGAGTCCTCCCCCTTGCCATTGTCCTGGCAGCAGCAGCAGGGCTGTGGCCAGTGCCACCAGAATCCGATTCCTCTCTGAAATGGGAACACATAAGAACACCAAATAAATATCAGGCATTTATGATGATGGCTCTCTAGTCCTCCCTCCTTGGGGTGCTAGTAGGGATTGCAACTAGAAATTTAATTTTGTGCAATTCCTGCCCTCCGGGGATGCTAGGGAGTGCAACTAGGAACTGGAAGGCCCTGGCTGGCACGTGCAAACCCTGCCCTGCCCTGCCCTCCTTGTGGTGCTTGGGATTACAACTAGGAAGGCCCTGGCTGGCATGTGCAAATCCTGCCCTCCTTGGGGTGCTAGGGATGGTGACGGGAGATGTGACCCTGGCTGGAGGAAAGATCCTGCCCTTATTTGGAGATGAGTAGGAAATGGGATGGCAACTGGAGAGTGGATACCCTTGCTAGCCTGGCACATGTTTGGGTGGGGGTGCTTCTCGTGCCAGAGCCCCACACACTACAGTACCCTCTCTCTCTGTGGCAGACATCCACTGCCACCCGCTGATGCTCACTGTTTATGCCTGACTGATGCCCACTACCCACGCACCCACCCACACGCCAGTGAGCTCACTCTAACGGATAGAGCCTTTCTTGTCCTCAAAGTTTAAAAAATGCTTACAAACCTGGAAGCACCTCCTGAGCCTGCCGCTTTCTCCTCACCCAAGGTGTAGTAGGGGCAGCGACCTCTACCTCTTCCTTCTCCTCGACCGGCAAGTTGGCCCCCAGCCGGGTGATCAAAACTGCAGCCTTCTTCATTTATTTTTTATTTTCTTTTTAAACACACACACCCAAAAAAGTCACCCACACAACACACACCAACGCTCACCAACCACCCAAACACACAGCACAGCCAAACCCAACACAAACACAGTCAAAACACATAAACCAAACAACCACTGAGTCAGACACACACTCACTTGCCACACAGCTCTGCACGCACTCGAATTTCCAGTTTCCTGTGCGATTATGGCTTCCCGTGCTCTTGCGATAATTTTTTCCGAACGGCCGAACCTGAACCAAACGGCCGAACCCAGCGAACCACCCGAACGCAGCCGAACCGAACGGCCGAACCCGAACCGCGATCTGTTCGCCCATCCCTACATTGCATATTAAACCACACCTGTAAAGAGGTGTTAGTATATAAGGAGACAATCTGCGATAACAACCTTCCATCAATAGATAGATCTTTAAGTTTCTGCCATAACCTACCATGATTTATCTGATCAAACGTGGGTATAAAGTCAATAAAAGCGGCAAACAGTTTCATTTTTAAAAATGTATACTTAGCTATTAAGTACGCAAGGGTAAAACAATGACCCATAGTGCTATGCTAGGCACAGAAGCCAGCCTGCTTCTCAGCCAATATATCCTTTTCTTTTATCCAGCTCAACAATCGATCCAACAACAATCTTGTGTAAATCTTTGAGATTATACACAAGATGCTTATGGGCCTATAATTTTTAGGGTCCCTACCGTCACCCTTTTTATATATTGGCACTATCACACCTACTTGCCACTGCTCCGGAATTATGCCTGATCTATTTATTAATGTGTAGGGGTGGGAATTCTGGTTCTCCTGAGATCCAATATTGCTGGTATTTGGATGTATTGGCTTAATCTGATAAATCCGATATTTACCTGTACTGGCATACCGGATTTTTAACATTGGCCGCGGTACTGGATTTTTTACATTGCGGCCATGAAGTCAATAGCCACAATGTAAAAAATCCAGTACCGCGGCCAGTGTTAAAAATCCGGTATGCCGGTACAGGTAAATCCAGTACCAGGGAGATCTGATACCGGTACATCTGGTATTCTCCTTGGTGTCCCACCCCTATTAATGTGAATAAATTGGCCAGAACTGCAATCCACCACTCTGGGAAGAGCTTAAAAACTTCCCCCAGCACAAAATCAACACCAGGAGCCTTTCCGTTCTTTAGAGAATTAATGGCCCCAATAACCTCTACTTCTGTCTTGTGTCCCCATAACCTCTACTTCCAAGAGAATTTCAGATATAGGAGTATCCAAAACTGTTCCAATGGCATTAAAGAGCTTAGAAAAATGTTGAATCCAGACTGATTGCAAAATTCTAGGTTCACTAAAACATGGAGCAGTCCTCCACACTCCATTAGCTATCCTCCAGAAAGTAACAAAATCCTTACATTCTAGAGCATTTTGTAACAATTTCCATTGGTTCCTGCTATGATTTAATTTCTTCTCTATAAGCATGGATTTATATGCCCTCCATAGCTCGAAATATCTAGTGCAACCTCTGGATCATTATATCGCTTCAAGCATCTAGCAGTTATCTGCAATGTTGCTTTCACCCTCTTACAAGAGGAATCCCACCAGCTAGATTTAAAGGAATTTAAGTGTGGTCTATGAAAAGTTTTACTAAAGAGAAGAACTGATAGATCTTCAACCACCAAGTTCAGTAGTCTCAGTGCATCACTCATACGTGTTGACTTGACCAAAGTTTCCCTTGGTCTCATAACAGGAGTGGAAAACAGAAAAGAATTTACAGATTCCTCTGTCTTTATAGACCAACGAATCTTACATCGGCCAGTAGGATCAGGGTCCATCCTTAAAACATAGTCAGCTCGAGGTTTTCCAAAACGAGTCAATTGTAGGTGCAGATAAAGTGGAAGATAATAACTCTCTATATGAGAACCCACCTTGAAGAGTTTTATACAATTACTCAGTGAGGGGGAGATAACCACAAAACCTATCACACTACCTTCTCAAGCACTAAAAATAGTGCAATTACCATCTAAATCTCAAAAAGAATTTCCATTCAGAATCATCAAACTGTGATTTAATCAAAGTGATAAAAAATTTGGCCAGCCCTATTAACCACTGGATCCTTCGAGGATCTAGCCATATTCCAATTCGGACTATCCCCACTTAGGTCCACTCACAGCATATCTATAACTGCAGAGTTATTAGAACCAATTCTTGCGTTCAAGTCCCCAAGTAAAATAACATGATCCAGTGGGAAAATAGCCATATAAGAATCCATAGCTGCTTTGATTTTTTGCCAAAACTGCACATACTTTTGAATAACTCCACGAGGGGGAAAATAGATATTAAATAAATAAAATAAGTCTGTTAATGAGGAAAAAAGGCACCTAAGTGCTAAGGAAAACCCTTCAATTTCTCCCACCACCTCACAACCCAACTCCAAATCTAATGATATCAAGATGGCGAAACCATCACTACGGTGTCCTCTACCCTTTGGGGGAACAGCAGGCATCGTCCAGCTGTGAAAACCTTCTAGCTCTCTAAAACTGTTACCCAGGTTTCCTGGAGACAGATGATATCAAAAGATTGCAAAAACATCTTAAAACATTCATCACCCCGTTTAGAATGCCAGCCCGCAATACTCCTAGATATGATTTTTAAAACCAACTTCTCATTAATATAAATTTTATTAGGCACAGGAGGAGGAAAATATCATCCGTTTGTTAATAATAATAATAATAATAATATAATATTTTATTAAGTCGTGGCCATAGGTCAAGGCCAAGGACATATAAAACATACAAAAGGAGCTTAGGAACTCTCAAGAGATCCATAATAAAAACTATTTTAATTTTGAGTTTAAAATTTGTTTGATTAATATTTAACCCTTGTTATAACCATTGGGTAAGACAATAAAGTATTATGTACAATAAAAACTGTAAAGAAAATCACAAACCATTATATCATTAAATCAATAGCCACTGAATCAATCAGTGAATAAATCAATAAATAACATACATAAAACAATAGAGAGATAGTGGGGAATCTCCAGCAACAAAGTCCACCCCTAACCCTGCAGGGGATTTTAATTTTGATTCCTTTTAATCAAGGCTAATGCCATTCTGGCAAGATTATGTATAGAGTCGGAATCTTTGGCCGAAGTCAAAAAGAAAAATAACTGTTGAGGAAACAAATGAATTTTATTTTTAAGCACAGAAGGCAAGAATTTCTGTCGGTACACATCCGTATACGGACAGGAAAATAATAGATGAAGCAGATCTTCAGTCTGAACGATCGAACAGCTGCACAGTTTGAGGGGATATGTAGTCCCATTCCATCTCCTGGTCACTGGTCAGCACCCTTGAGGGGACAAGATCGAATCTGAGGAGAGTTAACGCTCTTCTCAGAGCCAAATTGTCCAAAACCGTCAAGTAAAGCTCCCTCTCAGGAGCCTTTTAAAAAAGCTGATAGAATGGAGCAGATTTTAAACTGGCGATCTTTCTCATATCCTCTGCAGTCACCAAGTCTGCCAGTTGCCTAGAAATCAGGAATCTTGATCGTAAAATTAAGGAAAGGCAACAATGCTTCCATAGATTACCCCACTGTTTGTAAAAGAAAAATCAATTTCTTATACCACTGGGACATGAGCATTGGAGAATTGAATTCTGTGAAGCAAAGATAGGGTAACTTATCTTCCGACATGCCTCGCACCCTCAGCCAGTACAAAACCTGGGCCAAATCTAATTTTGCCACTACCGGCAAGGCACCAGTTTCCAGTCTCACGAGACAGGCTGGGGTACTCTTTGGTATGGAGAGAATTGCCCTAAGAAAACAATCTTGGAAAAACTCCAAATTGTTCCTGAGAAAAGGGCCCCAAATTTTGGCGCCATATAGAGCTTGTGGACTAGCCTTCAAGTCTAGCAGTTTCAAGGCAGGAGCAATTAATTTCCCACCATCCGTTCTCCAGAATTTAAGAAGCCCCCCAATAGATTGATCCATCTTAAGTTTAATGAACTCTGCATGCTTTGCTTTAAGAACCAGTGGCAGAAAAAGTCAGCCCTAAATAGCGGTATGACTTAATTTGTTGAAGGCTAACATTATCGAGCACCCAATTAAATTTGCGGAAACTCTTGGCCACTACAAGCACTTTGGTTTTCTGATAGTTTATTTTAAGGTGATTGATCTTACAAAAAGTCCCTAAAGCTCCAAGGAGTCTCTTTAGACCCAATCTGCTGTTAGACACGAGAGTCATATTGTCTGCATAAAGCAGGATTGAGCGGCATCTGTTTTGTATTGTAGCAGGGTAAAATGAGCCACTGGCAAATCCCGTAATCCATTGATTAAAAAATTGAAAAGGAACGGAGCCAGGACACAGCCCTGCTTCACCCCATTTGTAACAGGCATGGAATATGATAAATGCCCTCTCGGGGTAAGATGGATTCTCAATAAGGTGTTGGAATAAAGACAGTGTACAAGAGATCAATCTCCTGTCCATATTGGTAACAAGGAGTTTAGCCCATAAAATCTTTCTGTCTGTAAGATCAAAAGCCGACCTAAGGTCTACGAAAGACAGAAATAGCGCCCCTTTCTGAGCCTAACACACTTATCAATCAAGTGGGACAAGGTAAAACAATGATCCAGAGTTGAATGCCTGGCACGAAAACCAGCCTGTTCCTCTGGGAAGTAGGTGGTCTCATTTGCCCAGTCCTCCAATTTGGTCAGTAGGAAATGGGCATATAGTTTTGCTACCACGCTGATCAGACTAATAGGCCTATAGTTTGACGGAAGCTCTCTATCTCCTTTTTTAAAGATTTGGATGATTATACTGATGTTCGATCCAGCTGGGACTAATCCACAGGAATTTATGGCATCAAAGTACAGATGATAGGAAGCCACCAATCAATTTTGTTCAATAAAACATCGCCAGGGATTCCATCACCTCCAGGGGCCTTTCCCAAATTAATTTGTTCTAAGAGCCCTATAATTTCTGTAGGGTTCACTGAAGGCCACTGCGGGAGGTCCTTTAAGGTAGTAAAATTCAAGACTGGTGTTAGGCATCTGGTTAAAAATCTCAAAAAAATGATTATCAGACAGCTGCTGCTATGTTTGGGTGTATTGAAAAAGAGCGCAGTCCATTATTAACCAGATGCCAGAACTTAGATTGATTACGAGCAAGAATCACATCTGCCAGGGCTAACCAAAAAGATCTTTGATAAATAATTTTTTTAGGTCTAAGATCTCTGTAGATTTTCTTTTGCTCAGCATAACAAAAAATGGCTGACCTGGCCTTGAAAATTCTAACCTGTCTAGCAGCCCTACGTACAGCTTTCTTTGCAGCAAGACATTCCTGATCATACCAGGGATTTTTTCAGGGGTGGCTGGTGGGTTTTGAAGTTGGTGGGGCAGTAAGGCCAGCGAGCCTAGGGGCGGAGCCAGGGCAATGGTAGGCAGAGCCAGGGCAATGGTAGGCGGAGCCAGGGCATAACCCAGCAACAAGGAGTTTCCAGGGTTAACACTGGATGGACATTACATTACTTAATGCTGGGAAAGTCAAATGCCTGTCCACGCAAACTACTTTTCAGCAGCAGGGAGCAGCAGTGAAACAGCAAAGGGACCATTTTAAAAATGAGTAGCCACAACCATTTACAAAATGTCATCATGCAAACACAGAGCAAGCAAAGCAAACCATCTTAAGGCAACATTATATGCAGTCCTTACCACACCACAAAACCAGCAGCGAGGCAAGGAGTTTCACTTGTCCCCCAAAACATGGTTAAGCCCTGTTTTCCCAGTGTTTCCCTGTCCATCCCCCTCCCCCATTCCCTTGTCTCTCCTCATCCACCCCATCCCCATTCTCCAGTATCTCCCAGTCTCCCACTCCCACTCTCTCCTCCCCCCATTCCCCTCCGCATTCCCTCGCTCCCAGTCTGTCCCCATCCACCCCTCCCCCACTCCCCAGTCTCTCCCTCCCCCAATCCCCTCCCCATTCCCTCTCTCTGTCTGTCCCCCCCCACTCCCCAGTCTCTCCCAGTCTCCCCCTCTCCCCATTCCCTTCCGCATTCCCTCTCTCTGTCTGTCCCCATCCACCCCTCCGCCACTTCCCAGTCTTTCCCAGTCTCTCCCTCCCCCCATTCCTCTCCCCATTCCCTCTCTCCCAGTCTCCCCCCATCCACCCCTCTTCCATTCTCTAGTCTCTCCCGGTCCAAACCCCTCCCCTATCCCCATTCCATCCCCAATCTCCCCCTGCAATTTACTCATGACACCACAAAGTCAGTCTGCAGCAGCAGGATCATGTTGCGCTGTTCACTGCTTGAATCAGAGCTGACTTCAGTTGAGCATGTGCACTGGTCCCTGACTGCTTCAGCTGCCCACAGCACATCTCCCCAGAGTGCCTACAATTGACACTCAGGTGTCATTTTAAGTTGAGCTGATAGGACTCTTAAGAAAGCCTGTCCCTCTGGGAAATTCAGTTTCCCATAAGTGCGCTTGGGCTGTGTGCTTGAACACACAAAGCGCATTCACAATAGTTTTGTCCCTTATGGGACTCCAGAGCGGCGAGAACACAGCCAGTCCCCACCCTGAGGGGCAGGCTTGGTTGGATCATGAGAGGAGCCTCTCAAAGAAGAACTGGCAGAGACAGTAGTTCTTCTTTGATTGGCTCCTCTCATTCACAATTGGGTTGGTTGCAGTGATTTTTTTTTTAAAACAGATTTTACCGGCCTGTGGCAGACATGATCAGATGCAGCCGCAGTGTCGCATGCAGCACAGCATGAGATTGGGGGGACTGGAGGGGCATTGGGGGGACTGGAGGGGCATTGCCCCAGATTTCTTAGGGGGTGCACCGCACCTGGTTTTTTTAGAAAAGGGGATACGATTTTGATTTCTGCCTTCGTCCAGATCTTCAATTAACTTACTTTTGAGAAATTCAGTCAAGCAGGAGAATTCTTCAACTATTTCCCCATGGCGCTTAAAATGAACTACTGTTAAGGCATTCTTAAACAGACCTATTTCATCAGAATCCAGCAATTTATTTGTTAAACTAGCTCTTTTCAAATTCCATTTTACACAAACATAATCATTAAAGTTTATATCAGCCAGATTAAGGTTGGCATCTCTAGATTTAATATATTCACATAATGGAGAAAAATAGGAAACAGTTGGCTGGTGGTGACTATAGACTACTATGAGAACTTCAAAGCCATCAGAATATTTGAAGAACTTATCCGGGACACACACAAAATCTATAACACTAAATCCTGACTTAGCAATAAATGTAAAGTCACCACATGAGTCTGTAGGGAAGCGACCATCTAGAAATTTCCATCTACCCTTATACAGAAACTCCAGCAGCTGAAGCCCATGGGCATTTATGCCAAAGTCTCTAGGTATACTGGGGGGAAAGAAAAAATCATTATCCTCATCTATGCCAATAGCTCCAGCCTGTTCCAAAGTTCCATTACCTATTCTGGCATTAAAATCACCAGCAAGAACAATTGGGGTATGAGGGTATAGCTCTTCCAAAGACTCAATCAGAACCTCAAGTTGTGACCAAAAAGGAATACGGTCACTATATTATCCGATGGAGGAATGTAAATATTAATGAGGATAATTCCTTCACCACTTCGCCAGGCAAACCTAACTGCCAACGTGTCCTTGGGGGAGTTCTCGATCTTAATACCTACCAGATCGAGGGATATTTTAGATAAAATCAGTAGCCCACCAGAGGAACGCCCATACTTTCCCAATTTAGTAGCAGGAGCATCCCAGACTTGAAAACCAGGGACCGAGAGGGAGTTAAGGTCTAACAACCAGGTTTCCTGTAAGCAAAAAATATCATAACTCTCAAACAGATTAAGAATTTCTGCAGAGAGATGTGGTCTCCATCCAGCTATATTCCAGAAAACAAGGACAGCCTCATTGCATCAGCCTCCCTACTGGGATGGGATGCTGTCAGATTTTATTGGGTAGTACATTGACCAGAGAAAGACTTCTCTCTGTACAAATAGCATCCCTAGTTTGACCCCTGTCATCCGACAGGGTTACAGGAACAGCTGTTCTGGGCCTTTTCCCCTGAGACAAAGGAACGGGGGAAATGGGGGTAGGAAAAGATTTGGCATCATCCACAGAGGTGGAGGTTATAATTAAATCCTCAATAGCCTGCACATGAGTATTTCCTGTAATATCAGAGAATTCCTCTCCTAGCATATTAGGACCAGCCCGGGGCTGAGACCCCAGCTCGTCCTTATTAAGAAACCTCATATTGGGTAGTTTATTTAGATCGTGACAAGATTGATAGTTATCAGCAGAAGTCACATAATTGAGAGTTGAGCAAATAATCTTTCCCTGTATATATCTACATTTTCCTTTAATTAAATCCTGATCAATAGGGGCCAAGCACTAAAAGCCTTAATAATATCTCCCTCCTCATGATCAGCATTGCATTTGGCCAAGCTAAATGCTATCAGTTTCTGATGGATAGTACTCCTGGGAGAGCTAGACAAATCCCCGGAGAACAGGAGCAGAGACGGAAGGACCTCCATATGATCTCTCTCCAGTAAAGACTTGTTTGAAATTACAGTAGCGTCGTGAATGCCCAAACCAGCAATAAGTGGTTCCTGGGTAGCCCCAGATGTAATTCTAACTTTAGTCCTTGAATTCAATCCATATGAAAAGGCTCTGTCGATGGAGGACACCCCCCCCCCATCTCAACTGCTTTCGTGCTTGAAATAATTTCTGAAACAATATTTGCGAATTAAAGTAAACTTTAATACAAATAACAGAAAACCTCTGAGAAAGAAACACGATCCTATCAATATCATCTGGACCTACATCAAGGGCCAACAAAAAAGGTAAATTTCTGGCTGCAGCCACTTTATTACTTCAACAAGGAATTACCCCATTTGACAGAGGACGAGCTTTAATCCAGATGGCCTTATTATGAAATACCATGTGTTTAAAGGCCTTCCTTCCTCTGTTTGCCAATAACTCATTTCTATTTGACACCCCCCCCCAGGGCCTAATTTATAGTTATTACCATGAGCCAATGACTTTGTCAAACAAAAAGGAACAGAGGGGGCCTCCTTACTGGTTTGACAAAAATCTAAAGAATTGAGTTTGGCCATTACATCAGCTATTTGAGACTTGACCGGACTCAAGGAATCACTCATCTCTGAAATACTTGAGAAGAGTGAGGAAACAGTCTCACTGATCAGAAAGCAATGTGCTCTGAGTACATCTCCCAGTGGAAGATCTTGTTAATCTGCCTGGATCTCAGGAAGCTCATTACTAATTGTACCATGAACAGGGGAACAAGAAGGACTATCAACTTTTCCGTTTGCTCCATTATTATTCTGACCATTTGGAAGGGAGAAAAGATCGTCACAAGAGACCGTTTCCTCCAGAATAGAAAATCTGTTTGATAAAGGGATAGGATGTAAGTGGGCATCCTGAATGGATGCCTCATTTATATATTCATAGATCTTAGCTTGTTTTAAACGTGGTTGTTCAATCATATTGACCGGAGAGTTGGGACGCCTTGATCTCTTCCTTTCTGACATAATAACACTTATAAACACCAAATAACAAATAACAGTAGTAGCAATAATAATAGCAAACAGTGCTTAATCCCAATAGATATCAGACTCTTACCAAAGCTTAAACTTTAGAACACTTGACCCCTACAACATGCCTAGCCCTTCACAGGGCTGGTGGACGGCAACACTTGGCCCGTGCAATGAGCGTAGCCCTTTACAGGGCTGGTGGACAGCAGCACTTGGCCCCTGCAATGAGCCTAGCCCTTTACAGGGCTAGTGGACAGCAACACTTGGCCCCTGCATCAACAATGTCCGGAAGGCGCAGCAGCCCCTGGCGCCTCGGTCGGTGCCTAAGGCCACGCGCACAAGGCTTGCTTGCACCTACGGTGCGGCTGTAGGCAGATACTCCACCGTAAGCCGGGCAGCCGGAAGCTCACCACCCCCCCCGCTTGCTTCACATGTGCCTTGCATTTAGCTGACAGAGCACATTTCCAGGGAAAGTAAAGCAAAGCGAAAGTCAGCCCTCTCAGTGAGGGATACACAGATAGGGCAGCAGCTGCAACTCCAGTCCAGCTGGTTGTCAGCTCTCTCCCAGCCCTCAGAACTGAAGCGCTCACCAAGAGCTGTAGGCAGATCGCATCAGTTTGTTTCTCTCAACTCTCTACCAGTCCCCTGTGGAGAGCCACTGGTATGGGGCAACATGCCAGTATCCAAGAGGAGTTGGCAAGAACCAATCTGACTAAAATTATCCCCCCCCTCGCCGGGTTGGTCTCTTTCTCGTGGACAATAGCAAAGTCCAAAAGGTTAGTGGTTACATTTTATTAAACATTTTAATATGTTTTAGAAGATAAAAATATAAAGTAACGGAAGTAGCCATGGGTCCATGTGAAATGAAGGACATGGTTTGAAAGACGTTTTAAGAGTTAATGCTGGAGTTCTCACTACACCGAGACAGTGTCCATTACTAGAGATATTCCATTACTGGACCGTGTCAGAACATGCTAATTATTTCCTGCAGAGATTTTTCGGAGGGTGGGTGGTGTGGAAGTCTTTTGTGTCTGGGAGGTCAGGAAGGAGAGAGGGATAATTTTTTCCCCACAAAAATGTTTCGCTGAGAATTTCAATTCCCCCCCCCCCCAATTTTTCAATTAAAAACGCAAACCTAATTTATTTATTTTTTTCAGTTTTCAAAAAACAAAAAAATTGGACTATCATTGTGGGGAAGTGAAAAGACGGAAAATATTTTTGAAAAAAATCTGGGAAATGTTTTTTTATGAAATGAGCCACTGCTTGCTTTTAAAAAACAGAAACTTTTAACCAGCTCAGTGCACCATCTCCATTTCCCAAGTGCACAGTGGGTTACATGCACATAAATGACATGCCAAAGTGCCACGCTAGACTACAGTGACTGTCAAATCCTCCTTCCAAGCAAGAGCCAGTGTTGGACAGCACAACCACAGTCACTGGTCTGCTGCCTGCAATGAGGAAGTGTGGACTTTGGGGTGCAGCCAGACAAGCTGCCATAGCCCAATGCCTGCTTGGCCTTGTGGCAGGCAATCACCACCTTCATGCTGCGGGACCAGAGCGTGGAGACGATCACAGGGAAGCTGGGCAAGCTGGACTCTGCTGGAGCTGCCGCCGGAGCCAGAGTGAGTCTTAACATCGGCCACACGAGTGGGTACCTGGCCCTGCCACGCCTCCCTCCCCTGGCTCAACCAAGATCCCGCCCTCAGTTGTGACATGGCCATCTGCGGTGGGTGACAGCATCCACTACCCAAGACCCCGCAATGGTGCTCCCTGCATGGCAGAGCAAGCGCAGCCCGGGCACACAGGTTGCCTTACTTTGGGCAACTTACCCCAGTTCGGGTAAGGCTGCTCCTCGACCCGTCCTCGGAATTTTTCCAAGGATGCATCATGTAGCAGCCAGCCGCTCCCTTCACCCCAGGGTGGGGAAAACATCTGGTGGGTGCAAGCCACACAATGCCTGTCTCTTATACACATCTAGATGTGTATAAGAGACAGGCATCACGTGGCCCAGCTGCCCAGAGGTGCGGTAAGGCTACTCAAAGCGTGGTAGCCTCCCCACTCTGTCTCATGTGGTTTCACCCTACCTCTGTATGTACCAGGGACATGCTTATGCATTATCAGACCATGCTTAAGACCTGACCCTGTGGAGTGACTGTGCTTGGATTTTGGGACAGCATTGCACATGCAAGGCAATGGGCAATTATGACTCTTGCTAAAAATTAGGATTTGGAACCCCCCTTAAGTCTAGCACACTGAAGTGCCACACAACTTGCTCATCTGGCAAATGAGGATTGTGCCCTCAGTCATTGCTAACAAAAGATAGGCACATTCACCTTTGTAATTTGTGCCCCTTCTTTCATGGAGCTTCTTATCTCAATTTCTAGTAGGTAGAGGCCCATACTCCAGAAACGACACTGTCACCACTAAAGGTCTGAGGTGAGCCTTTGCCACTGCAGTTTATTTTACTCTTAGGAATGGTACAAATTACTTGAAACGCTGCTGCGTTGTCAAACTCCTCCAACTCAACTGATGTGTGTGATTGAAGACCTCGTGCACAATCCAGCTCTTACTAAAGTCAATGGCAAAACCTCCATCTACTTCCATGGGAGATGAATTGCATTCCTAATCTGTACTTCTATGTGTTTTATCAAAGTATCTTTTATCAATAGACCTTGAACAAAAACTTCCAGTGAATTTTGGATCCATATAATGAGCTGAACTAAACCTCAGGTGGCAAACACTTTTGCACTTCGTGGGTTTAAATTTCAAGCTGTATATCACATAGTACTTTCTGACTCTGCAGCTTCTGGTGTTTTGTACGATGTGAAATTAGTGCAGACTGTAGTCTCCTGCATGTCTAAGGCCCTTTTCACACAGACACTCTAACACTGATAAAATGGGTGTTACATTTTATTATACATGTTGCAGGGTTGCAGGTGTGCGCTATGGGTGCTCTGGAACATGTATGAAAATGTAACACCAATTTTATCAGTGTTAGAGTGTCTGTGTGAAGAAGGCCAAAGTACCAAAGCCTAAGCTCATTCAAATACCTAGTCTTCATTTTTCTATAGAGTATGGACCAAATTCTCCCCTGACATAAGCCTCATTTAACCTGTGGAATCCTATGTAGTGTTGTAGGAGACATAAACTCAAGAAATCTTTGTCTTCCTGTTGGTAAATATTTGCCAAACTGTATATGTTTTTATTAGTAGAAACGTCCCGTTCACATCATTAATCTAAGCTGACATTCATAATTGCCCAGGGGATTTTAAAAAACTTTTTTCCCATCCAGCAATCCAAACAAATACAAACATGTGGTGAGATAAATATTTCGTTTCCACAAAGAGAATACAATTATACTCATTTTATTTATGTATGCAGCATATATTTATTTTTGACATTGCTGTTTATTGAAATGGAGGCTGCAAATATATCTTCTAAAAGGATGCTTTATAGGGGGAAATTTAAAAAGAATGGTAGTTATTTTTACTGACTTGGAAACAAAGGTAGAGGTTTATCTTACTATATGCATAGAACTTTTTCCTGAGATTTGCAAATCCTGGTTTATATCACAGTGTTTCACTAATGCCTTTTACTATGGGGAAACAAACGTATTCAAAACATGCTCTAATTTTCTATACTGCTTTTTTCATTTTATTCCTGACTTTGCCTTGATGTTATGTTTTCTGTCAAAGAATAATACCAAGAATTTTTTCTCAAACCTATGCAAGTTTCTCATTTCTGTCCTCTTCCTTACAAATTCCTTAGGAGCCTTGCTAATCTCTCTCTCTCTCTCTCATCTCTTTCATGAATGAATGAATGAATACATAGTAGCCAGCCACACCTTTTAAAGGTTAACAACTTGAACATTATAGAATGGAAGAACATGGAGTCCCAAGGGTAATGCATACATTTCCCTGATGAAATCCTGAGAATATCTTCATTTTCCCTGCTCCTAACCTAGCAAACCTACCCACCACCAAGACAAACTATACTGAATGAAATTCCCTTCAGCACTACTTCCTTGTCAGCTGTGGCAGTAGCAGAACGTTGAGTGTTTACAAATGTGATGCCGCCCACTTCGGCCTCCTCTGACCCCACCCGCCTGGGCCAGCGCAGAACCTGTGCATCTGTTCTGTGTCCATCAGATGTGGGCCCGGTTCAGACCCCGGTAGGGTAGGTCGGTGGGCCGGAAATGGGGGCCCAGAAGGAACCAGTCCCAGTCTGGGTCCAAAAGCCGCCAAAGTGGGCCAAACTGAGAGGGCACATCTGTTTTCATGCCAGCCCAGCGCGGGGGGTTAACATGGCAGGGGACGATATGCCAGAAGCATCGTAGGGGCAGAGCCAGCCAGCCGCACATCATTCCCTGCCCTGCCCCCGGCCAGATCAGGATAGGGGAACGTGTAGTCTGTCCCCTGACCTGAGCCAGCTGGGGGTGTCTTCCCCCCTGCTTGGGATGTGCAGCTGCTTAGGCTGCTGCATGTTTGTTTTTACCCGTTGTGGAATATCAGGACGACAGAAAATGACACTGGAAAAACTTGGGCCATTTTAATGTTTCCAGGATCCTGCAACAGAAAATTATTATCGTAAACTTCACAGCATACCTCTCAAGTGTCCTGGATTTTCCAGGACATCCTGAGTGAATACTTCTTTTGTTATCTGTCTGGCAGTCATGGAAAACTGCTGCAGAGTCTCTAGGAAGGGAGGTGTAAAAGACAGAAATTTGCAAACAATCAATGGGACATCTGGAATTTTAAAGCAGGAATGTCCTGGAAAATCCAGGACACTTGAGAGGTATGCTTCACAGAGTGAAGAGACATAAAGAAATAACACTTGTAAACAAGTGCTAGAACAATGCACTGTGGTTAGATGCATATAGTTTACAACTTAGTTCCATTTCTTACGAGACATCTCCCCCCCCTTGGCCATGTATGCGACTGGGTGGGCAGGGAGGGGTACGTCTGTGAAACTTCCAGTGCGGGCGGGTGGGAGTGCATGCGCACTCCAGCGCTCCACCCATCTCCACCGATCCCCTATGCATGGAACCATTGGACAAACTGGAGATGCCTCCATGCGTGGAGATTGGTGAAGGTGGGTGAAGATGGGTGTGTGTCCATGTGACCAGCTGCTCATGTGCCGCTCAGCCGCCACGTCACACACCCATCCCCAATGCTGTTGCTCCTCCTGGCCCCTCTGAAAAGGGCCTTAAAGTTTGCAAGCATGGCTGGGTTCGTTCATTTGCAGACACTTCCATTTAAAGGATCACTTTAGTAATCTGAGTTGCTGTAACAATTGCATATCATTATATCCTATCAAAATATTCTTCAGTTTTGCTGATTGGGACATTGATAGCCATCTGTCTGTAAGAAGTATTGCCTTTAAATATATTTTAAGGCTTGATTATATCTCAAAAGATTATTCTTAAGCATTAACACTTCGCTAAATTAAATGTTTCTCTGGATATTTAGATAATGGGTGCAGCCAGACAAGACAGGCAGGGGAGGCTAATACGCCTTGGGTAGCCTTATCCCTGCCTGGGAAGTTGGGCCGTGTGATGCAGTGCATTGTGTGGCCAGTGCCTACCAGATGTTCCCTTCGCCCCGGGAGTGGGGAGCAGCTAGTTGGTACGTGATGCATCCTTGGACAAATTTAAAGGACACGTTGCGGAGCAGCCTTACCCTAACTGGGGTATGGCTGATCAAGGCGGAGCTACCCGTGTGGAGGGACCGTGCTTGCGGTGATCACCACTGTGGGGCCTTGAGTGATGGGTACTATCATCCATCATGCGAGACCATGTTACAGCCAGGGACAGGATCTCTATTGGACTGGGGAAGAAGGTGTGGCAGGACTGAGTGCCTGCTCATATAGCCAATACCGCGGCCCATCCTGGCTGTGGCAGGAGTTCTGAGAGCAACCTGGCCATTCAGCTCATGTGCACAGCCCTCTGCTCTGGCCCTGCATCATGGTGGCTGCACTTGCACACCACAGGGTCCCCTGGGGATCGTGCCCTTGCTGTTCGTGCGGCCTCACCTGTGTGTCACCCACCTTATCCACAGTAGGTGGAGATTGTTAAAGCACCCTCAGGCCCCACATGATAGCAGCTGGCTGCTGTGAGCAGTTCATTTTATAGCCCAGGTGATGAGGATCAGACAACAACTTTGCCATGACCACTCAGTGATGGCAGGAATTGAACTTGAGGCTCCCTGTTCCCCTCCCACCATCTTATCCTGTGGACAGCAGTGACTCCCAGGCACTTTGGTGTAACTTGGATTATGTAGTTCTATTTTAGTCTGATTTTTTTTTTCAGACCCCAACAAGAGCTATGACTAGAACTGAAATGGAAAATCTTGGCGAGTGCTGTTTCTATTGGAAGCAGGGCATTTGCTGAGATTTGTGCAAAACGTATTGGCTTTCCTACTGTTTTTGCCATTTTCTGACATTTTTCACATGAGGCTTCCATGTGCTGGTCCCAAGCCCTGTGTGTGTTCCCTGTGCACACCTTCAGGGGCTGTGGATATGAAAACATTTCAGCTAAGCACTGGGAAAGTGCTGGAAATGGGAAAAAGTGCTGCAAAAATGAAAAAGTGCAGAAAGTAACAAAAAAGTCCTGGAAAGTGAGAAAAATGACTAAAGAAATCCTGGAAAATGACAAAAGTGACGGAAAATGGTGGAAGTGCGGAATCACCAGAAACTGACAAAATACCATCGGACACTCACAAGCACTCCCCAAAGGTCAGTATTTCCCTTCAGAACGGAAACACTTGCTCGCATCTCAGCCCTAGCTATGGCCACTCAGCAGATGGCAATCTGTACCATTTAATGTAAGCACATCTATCAATATATGTAAGGCCTAAAACTGAATCCAAAGTCTAATAAGACACAACATCAGCAGTAAAACTCCCAAGTTATGCACCATTCTAGACCCCGATGTTCCTTTCCGGCCCGTCAAGCAGAAGAGACTTGCCTTGTGGCATTGTCAAACTTGATCACAAGTGTTTGAGGTCTGGCTCTCTTGAAGCTATGGTATTCCATTGAGAGCCATCTTACACAAAGATCAGCTTAGAAATGCTTGCCTGTTTTCAGTCTAGCAAGTTAAAGGCAAGTTTAGATTATTAGAAGCTGAAGCAGCCATTTAGCTGACTTCAGGGACTTCTGCTTTTGATTTGAAGTCTTAGGACCGGCTGGCTTGTTCAGTTTGAGGACTGCTCAGGGAGTTAGGGAGCCAGAAAAATGAGATGTTTACATACTGATAAGAGCTGCCTGCAGCTATGAAAGCTTTAACTGTTTACGCTTTTGGATGCTGCCAGTGAGAGATGTATACTGTTCAGTAACAAGCTGAATTGACCTGTCTCTAATACATGCTTTATTCAATCCATAGAGGGATTTACAGCAGCATTTTTGTATCCAAGATGCTGCCTCATGTTAATCATGCGGCACCAATGCTGCTTTAAGCTACATTTAAATGTGAGGCAGCAAAAAGGAATGGAGTTAGGGCCATATGTGACAACGAAATGGAAAGCAGCCAGCCATTTCCAACATAGATTTGATTTTTCATTTAGTAGATTAGTTGTGGGGCAATATTAACAAGGAGCCCATTGACTTGTATGACAGCAAGATGAGGCCTGAGATTTGTAGCTTTAAAGGTTCTACATGAGATTTGTGCGTCTACAGTGAAGTGAGGAAATTTGGTGACAATTATGAGAATGTCAGAAAATTAGTTCATACCATTTTATGATTGTAGAATGACCACTTACGATTGTTGTGGAGCTCTAATGACCCATTGAAGATATTGAGGATAATATAATATATAACTTGAACTGCAGCACAAACCTAGAAAAAAATCTATTTACCAGTAGTTTGTAGTATTTGTTTTAGTATGATATAGAGACCTAATGCGAGACGGACATACAGATAGAAAGTGCCAAGTGGCACTTAATTTGTCTTGGGCATGTAACTTCCTTTTTTCTCAAGGTCCTGAGGACATACAGGGGAACATTCAGCCCATCTTTCACTCAAGTGTTCACTTTTTTGTTACACTACAATATCACTCTGACTAAGGCTGTCATTTGATTGTTCACTGCTGTAAGCTTCTGTGGGTCGCCTTGTGGAATATCTGCAAGGTACTGGAAACAAAGCAGCCTGCCTGATGATTGAGAGGTGCTATTTATTTATTTTTACAAATTTTTACCCCACCCCTCCTGCCAAAGCAGCTCTGGGCAGCTAACAAATACAAAAGATAAAAATACAATATAAATATAATAAATACGAATATATCTATACAAACAAAACAATACAATCCACCAAGGGGGATGTTAAAAAATAAGCAAAAGAGTCCTACCCACCCTAACTCTCAAACCTCACACCCTACCCATCTCCCTCACCGAAAGCTTGGTGGAACACACAGATCTTACATTGTCAACAAAAGGAGGGGAGATTCGGGTGCGACCACTGAGAACGCCCTCTCCAAAGTCATCCCCCCCGAGCCACTTGGGGGACTTTGAGAAAGGTGCTCCCAGCAGACCGCAGGGGTCGATCCAGAAGCTGGGGGGTGAGGTGGTCCCACAGATAGGTGTGGCCCAGGTCGTATAGGGCTTTATAGGGCATATTCTGCTTGAAGTTAAATCCTGAAAAGATGGAGGTGATGGTTGCGGGGAAATCCGGGGGAGTGATGGCCCTCCATCATTGATGAGGTCCATCCTCCCCTGGTATCCCAGGTCTGTAGTCTGGGGGCGTGCCTTGATCCACAGCTCTGCCTGGATGTCCAGGTGGCAGCTGTGGCGAAGGGTGCATTTCGCCAATTACATCTGGTACGTCGGCTTAGGCCGTATGTCTCGGATTTGGACCTGGCCACAATACACCAAGCTTTTATTACCTTGAGATTAGACTACTGTAACGCGCTCTACGTGGGGCTACCCTTGGTGATAGTCCGGAGACTGCAGCTGGTGCAGAATGCGGCAGTTCATCTCCTGAAGGGGACGGGCTTATGTAAGCACATTACTCCAGTGCTCCATTCTCTGCACTGACTGCAGATAGTCTTCTGGGCCCAATTCAAGGTGTTGGTGTTGATCTTTAAAGTTCTAAACGTCTTGGACCCCCACCTACCTGCCGGACTGCCTCACCCTCCGGATTCTGCTCTGGCCCTGCATCCATGCAGAACCATTTCCAAAACAAAAAAAGTTCCTTTTCAGAACCATTTCACAAAATACATTTTTCCCTAACAAACTCCAAAAAACATTAAAATGAATTACAATTACAATACAACGAACATTTAACATATATTACAACAAAAATTAAATTCCAAAAAGCATGGAAATTATTTTCAGATTTTCTATCTATATTCCATAATTTACCATCAACATTAACATAATATATATATATACATAATTCCTTACCATACATACTTACTCTTATTATTTATCACTAACTAAACTATCACATTATAATGCCAAAAAACATAGAAATTAATTCACAATTAGAGCAATATTTAATATTTTACATCAACATACATGTAATATATGTACTAGATTCCTTACCATACATACTTCATTTTTATCAATAACTAAACTTGCACATTTTACAATTATGAAACTAATATATTATCATAATTTGACAAGAAACAATTTTGTCAGAGTAATTTAAGTCTGTTATTTACATGTATACAAATTGTGTACAGATCATACAATTAAATAAAGAATGAGTGTAGACATTATACAATTAGTTGTACACAATGAAGTTATGTAGAAACAGACTTAAATTACTCTGACAAAACTGTTCCTTGTCAAATTATGATAATAAATTAGTTTCATAATTGTAAAATGTGCAAGTGTAGTTATTGATAAAAATGAAGTATGTATGGTAAGGAATTTAGTACATATATTACATGTATGTTGATGATAAAATATTAAATATTGCTCTAATTGTGAATTAATTTCTATGTTTTTTGGCGTTTATGTTTTGTTGCAATGTATGGAGTGGAAGGTGTTTTGATTTGTAATTGTACTGAATTGTTTTTGTGTGTGTATTTTAAGAAAACGTGTACATTTAAGTGTATTTTTAAACTGTTAAGTTTTTTGCTTTGGTTAATACTATACAAGTCTAACTTTCCCCACTACAGTAAAATGTTTAGAATGCAGTTACGAGCTGGGATAAACTATATATAAGCTGGCTCAGTAGAAGATCACCATAATGAATTAATTCCCAAGGGTGTCCTGCTTATTTTACATTTCCTATGTGGTCATTCAAGAAACCCAGGATAAAAGAGCAAACATTACGGCTCCTCTCACTGGATGGGGGTATTGGTCTCCAAGATTTAAAGCCATAGTGCTGGGCAGCTTTAAATCTATTAAAGCTTAGGATGAAATAAAAGAAAGCCCCCAGTAGGTAAGCATGGAGAAGGCTATGATCTCTAACAGGGCCTCAAGAACTCCCATGGATACACAGCACAGAAAGTTCCTTAAGAATATGGTACTGGATTAGGAAGAAAAAAAATCTTCCAGATGACATTACTCCTTTAACAACAGTAATGGCTGTACGTAATATAACTGCCCACCATCGCTTCCACCCCGCCTCCCACCCCCAACAGGAGGGCCTTTTCCTCTGGAAGAAAAAGCTAGTCTGACGTCTTATAATGTCCTCCTTCAAGGAGATGATTTTATTTCTTTAACTGATTTGGAAATTAGAAAATTTAGAGAACTTCCCAATCTGTCTATGCATCCAGATAAGCAGATTTGTAAATAATAGAAGTAATGGAAAAAAAATAACTCATAGCATAGATAGAACGTCTTGGATACAAATGGCAGGTCAGTTATAGAAAGGGAAAACAAGAATAGGCCCAAAATAAGCACCTAGGAAACTAGCTTTTCCCTTCCTGTGACCTTTCTGCAGTGGTAAGATTTACTGCCTTACCAGTGGCTGGGTCTTCAAAGCAGAACTTACAATAGGTGAGCTGAAAAATGTAAATGTTTCATCAAAATTTTTGATTAATAAGATCCCATAACCTAGGATCCATTTTTTCCATTGTTCTGCGTGGGATGTTTTGCACACATTTTCTATTGACAACAGTGAAGTGAGTTGTATCTGCTATTTTTTGTGCATATGAGTTAAACACAAAGGCTTCCACCATATCTTAGTATAGTTCATTACATTTACAAAGGGAAAATGATGTAGGACGTGAGTTAAGGTAGCCATGCTTCCTTGTCTCTGCCAAATCATGAGAGAAAACATTCAGTCTGTCCTCCTAACCATTTGAGCCTCTATAATAATTTATCATTAGCTGCCCTCACCTCAATGCCACCCATCCATTCCGAAATAAAATAAAATAACAGCTTTAGTTAAGACTGCAAATTACGATCATAAATAAGGCCCTGAGAAAACTGTGGGGTTTAGGGGGGAAATTACAGGACTGTCACTTTCAAAATAGGAATTGTAACAGAATGTGGATGGAAGGTGTCAAGTCATCAGAACCTGTGAGGTGGGAACACCCTCTGTATCCACAAGCAACTCAATGCAACAGTCTGGGGCTGGGCTTGCCTCTTCCCCTGGCAGGAATTTCCAGCTTCTGCTGTAGCGTAGCCACAATCAGCTGTGTAGTGGTGGGTCTCCTGTACTGGAAGCAGAACTCAGTTTAGGACTGTAATTCACAGACAGGAGTACAGTCTTGGAGCCACCACTGTTGCTGCTGTCCCCTTCTTCCAAGCATCCAGCGGCTGCTGTAGCTGAAAGCAGCTAAATAGCAGAGGCTCTGGGTTCTGGCTCCTGATTCCAACCTCTCCCCAGCAGGGAGATCCACAGTTCCAAGATAGTCTCTCTTCTGTTCTTCCACCAGAAGATGCAAGAACAGTGCAATTTCGCAGACTGCAGGAAGAAGACTGTAGTTTCTGTGGAGTCTGAAACTGTGACTTGCTCAAGACTAGAGCTAAAACTAATACTGGAAGCAGCTTAGATACCTAAGACCCATCTGGGTGGATATCTACCTCTTCTGTCAGGCTTTTCCTAGCTCCTTATCCCCTTAGTCTCTATCCTGATTTTCTTAGGTTCTCCTTCTCCCCTCTAAGCTACACATGTGCACCTGCAACTTTGCAAGTTCTTGGATGTATTCCTCTCTCTCTCTTTGTCCCCCATACCTTCGTCTCCCCCCCTCCCCTTGTCTCTCTTAGATTGTAAGCCCACCGGGGCAGGGACCTGTCTATAATTGTTGATTGTAAAGCACCAGGTACATTGCTTTCACTATATAAATGCATAATGATGCAGTAACAAAATACCTACAGTTTAACAACTGAGTTAAGGCTCATATACATACAACCATGATCCAAAAAGCAAGGAAATTCCACATTAAGGCAGACACCTTAACTTGCGTGCCATTGGGGCATCACAGACCTTGAACAATAAGACATAGTGCCCATGCTCACAGCTCAGGGACCAGACACTCACAGTTCGCCCTTGGACTTTCAGCTGACATCTTCATCTGCACATTGAAACCCCCACTAAGCAAATCCTTCCTGTCACAGCTGCTTCCTACCTGCAAACTCCCAGTCTCTTCTGATGCTAAGCAAAGTCCCTTGCTTTTTGGATCATGGTTGTATTATCCGGGCACGTTAGTGCCTGGATAGTTAAGGTGAGTAGCAACTTCCATTATAACTCATGAATTTTATTGCCTATAACATAAAGAATATTTATTATATCATTAAAAATTTTTAGCAGAGAGGGTCTATTAGGTGAGAGGCTGAAACTGTGAACATTCCAGCCAGATCCATCAAAACATGAGTGTGATACAGCTGTTTAGAAAGTACGGACTGGGGACTCGGGGAGCAGCTTTTTTTTTCTGACCGTCTCACACTGAACAGCCTTTGGAGGTTTAAAAGCCTGTCTGTGAAATTGACTAGGGCTTTAGAAAATTCAAGCCTGCTGCCTAGGTCTGCCTATAGTTATTTATTTATTTTTAAACGGAGAGTAGTTTTAAAATTATAAACTTTTAAATCACTGTTTTAGGATATGGAAGGGCTAGGGAAAAAATGTTATGCAACACATGTGCAGATGCACAGCAGGGAGGCGGGGAAGTTTCTCCTCCCTCTCTGTTCTGATCTTGGGCAGGGCTTGGGACAATTGTGTCACAATTGACAACCGCCCCATCAACCCTGGCCCCCTCGCCACCGCGCCTTGCTCCTGCCTGTCCCCCCCCCCCAAGATTACTGCCACCGCTCCTTGCTCCTGCCCCCCTCCATAGCCACAGCCGCTGCTGCTGCCACCTGCTTGCACTTTAAAGAAGGTGGAGAAGTGCCACGTTTCTCGCTGTGTCTCCCCTTTCTCACTCCCCAGTCAACGTCCTAGCTGGTTATCTGTTGCTCCACTCCCTGCTTCCCAACGCTGCCACCGCTACAATTACTGGCATATTTCAAAGTCCCCGTGCCGGCGGCTTGTGCGCATGCACTCCTAGGAGCCATGTTTCTTACTCTGGTATGCTGGGTACTGTACTCCCACCATTGCAGTTAGAGAACATAGCACCAGCACCAGCAGCGCACATGCATGGTCCGCTGGCATGGGGCCCTTGAAGGGAGGGCGAGAAGAGGAGGAGTCGGCTCCACTAGGGACATTCAGGGCTGAAGAGCAGCTGCTGCTGTTGCTGCCACCACCAGTGGGAGTTTTCAGTGTGCCGGCTGGGACCTGGTCACATGGTGGGGAGCACGGCCAGCCTGCCCCAAGCAGCGGTGCCCCATCCCTAGGCGGTTCCTGCTGTCTCCTCAGGCGCTCCAACAGTCAGGCTCAGGCAGACTAGAGTGAGGGAGTGAGAAAGACACAGGCACCCTCTGCTGTTGCTGCTGAGAGTCCAGCCAGCCAGATTAGAGTGAGTGAGAGAGAGCTACTGCACAAATCAAAACAATAATTATAATGGGATATTAAAACCTTAATATCTCTGCAACACCTCAACCAAATTTAAAAATTCCAAAAGCATGCACTACACCACGCTGACTCTGATTTTTCCAACACAAATATAACACATGGGCAACAATCTGAAAACACTTATGCTGTATCAAAAAGGGGTGGGACCCCACCATAAAAACTCACACTTTCATCACCTTTTCAAATGACCACAGTTTCTTTGTTTCATAACCGATTTTCACAAACTTGGGACACACTGTAGCCCTAAACTCAACAATGGTCTGTAAAACCTTTCACATCTCTATCTCAAAGACTCTCACTTTTATAAGCAATAGAATGTTCACGATTTTAATAGAACTTGCAACTCACCTTAACTATACAGGCACTCTGTGCCTTTATAATAATAAATAAATAAATAAATAATATCTGAGGTGGGGCAGAGAACCACAGTCTGGGGGGGATGCTTACCTAATGACGATGGGGCAGCAGGTGGCAATGTCATCCAGCCCCCCCAGAGGCTGGCCTAGGCCTGTTGCAGTCCAAGCCAGCTGTCCTAGGCACATGCAAGACCTCTGTGCACAGCCCACAAGTCTAGATTTATTTACTATTATTGTTACAACTACTACTCCACCCTGGTTCTGTGGTGTCTGTCTGATTTAGGTGTCTGACTCTCTCTCTGATAGTTGGGAGACATGGCTGCCAGACATACAGAGTTTCTCCAGTGGCCAAATGAGAATTGCAGGTTAGAGACAAGAAATGGCTGCTACAGTTTGGAGGAAGGGGAAGGGGAGTGTGTAATGCCAACTAGGTGAGAATGGAGAGAGGGGACAGAGAACAGACTAGGGAAGTTGGGTGGGAGGGCAGTGCCTGCCGGGAAGACTGCCAGTGGATAAAGGGCGTGTGGGGAGTTGGGGGAACCTGTTAAGAGACGTCTGAAGGAGTGAGGGCTACAGAAACACACTTGGAGATTGTGAAAGTGAGGAGCTATGGGAATCTGCATAGGGGGGTTGGGAGACTGTGAGTAAGGAGCTATGAAAGGGGGGCTGCCAACTCTTACCATATTCTCGTTTTTAAGGCCCAAAGTAGTAAGGCTTGCAATACAAGAATGATACCCAGAGTTGGGTTTGAAAGTAGGTTTTTAGCTGTTCTGGTTGCAGAGAAAACTGACACTAGTGAGACAGATGGTCAGCCTATGAAACCAAGATGGAAAGATACTTGATTTCAACACCAAGCTCTGTCTGATCAAGGTAGGGCCCTTCACGAGGCATGGTAGGCTTTGCTCATTAGTTACTAAGGACCTGACTCAAGTTCTCATTGAAGTCAGTGTGAATCTCTCCATTGGTTTTTATGGAAGGTGGATCAGGCCCCCAACATTTAAAATATGGTTTTTGTGGAAGTTTCTGTTGGCTGAATTCCTTTTATAGGCATGACTGAGATATGTTTCACAGCTTTGCACTCTGGGGTTGCAGTACTCCTCACCCCCATCAGCTAATGGCATATTCCCCTTCTTAGTAGTAGCAACGGAGAGATACTTTTTTGTAAGAGGCCAGGACACAACTGGCCAGATCCCCTGATGGTGTAACCTGCATCAAATTTGCACTGAAAGAAATGGAGCATTTATCCCACTGAGCATCTCTGGCCCACTGTTTCTTTAGAGGGATATTCGCTATTTCACAGATGGCACCACTCAGCACTTTTCTCTCCCCAGTCCTGGCTCTGATGAAAAGGGGAGTCACTGCCAGAGAAGGCTTCTTCCCTGTTTGTGACACCCCACCACACCACACCACACCCCTTTCCATCAGAAGCAGCGCTCCTGTGCTCGGACGGATGTTTCCTGCACCCGCGCTCTCTGGCAGCGGCTTCACAGCAATCAGTGCTGTGGCTGCTTCACTGCAGGGCTGCTTCACAGTGCTGTGGCTGCTTCTGATGGAAAGGGGGGTGTCACAGGGAGCCTACCCTAGCCCCAGTGCCTCCTGGAGCTGTTGCTAGTGCTCCCCGCTGCCCAGCCCCTTCTCTGAGCCAGCTTGTCAGTTTCATGTCTGTTATAGCCCCGGCTGCACTGCACAGCTCTAGCGCTGCCTGGGCTCCCTGTAACTCCCTCTCAGTTCTCCACAGGCCTCCCTTACTGGCCTGATGGCCCACCTAAAACTCCACAGGTGTCTAGCAGACACACCTATGCCCTCAGCTTTCTGACAGTCACCTCCCACCCCCTACTCACCTGCGGCTCTGATCTTTAAAGGGGCCCCATTCTTCAGACCTCACCCTACAGATTTTAAAGGGACAAGGGGGTCATTCAGGTCATCTTGTCACATGGGGTCACAGGTAGAGAAGGCGTCTTCCCTGCTGTTTCCATCAGAAGCACCGTTTCCATTAGAAGCAGCACACAATCAGCTGTGAAGCCACTGCAAGAAGAAAGAGCGGAGGCTGCAGGAAGGATTTTCTCCTCTTGCAGCCGCTTCATAGCTGATCGCTCTTTAGCAGTTGCACTAGGTGCAATTCTATGGTGCTGGTAGACCTGGATGCAGGTGAGTCTGCACGAGAACCTAAGAGATGGGAGGCAGATGTGTGGACATGCATTAACACTCACTGGCCCACACAGTGGGCCCACAATATCCTTGGATGATGACATGAGTGGGGAGTGCATGTGAGTGAATAGGGGCTGTGTGAGGGTTGCAGGCTAACATCTGAAAAAAACCTAGTAGAAGGGCAGATGAACAGCTACCTGATGAGTGCTAATGCGGGCTATCATCTCGTTTGAAAGTACCCTTGATTTTATAAGCTATTTTAAAACACCAGTTATTCTGATAAATAAGGACCACTTATTCAGATAAATAAAATTTCATCATAATCAGTATTCAACTTCTGTCAATAGATGTTCAATAGCCTACTCTACAAATCTAAATTATATGATTCAGGCCAATCTCAAATATTTATTTATTTTTTTTATCTCAGGAACATTGAGCAGTGTGACTGCACAACTTGAGATACTGGGTGTAAGCAGATGGATAGCAGCTCCGTCTATGGTCTGCCTCACCCCCCAGGTGGCCCGTCTGTCTAGAGGCGGGCCTCCAGATGTGCAGGCAGAACCGAGGCAGTCTGCTTTGCTCCAATTCCACTTAAGTGCTCCAGAACAATCTGGAGCACTGCCAGCAAAGCGGTCCAGCCAAACCCGGGGCACTGACCCGAGGCAGAACTACTGACTGTCTGCTCGGCAGACTCACACTGCAGCTCCGCTCTCAACCAGCAGTTGCCCTGGGAGACACCCGGGAATGCAGGGCTAGCCATCCCCAGGTCTGTCAAAAACACCCACTGATTCACCTTCTAAACTGGTGCTTTGGTCAGATGGAAAAGACAAGTTTTCAATTAAGCATTGGGGATTTCATGATGCGACTGTGAAAATGTCAGAAAGTTGCCTCATTTACACACACCACTCATCAACCATCCACAAATATGCATTGAGGCAGTGATTTAATCTAAAATGCATTACCAGTTCAAAGTGTATTAGAGCCCACTTACTCAAGTGTCTTGGCATTCGAGCTTTCTTCATCAGCATTAATTGAATTAAATTACCTGCAGTGAAATATGAGCCCTTGTAAACAAGAAGTAAAACCCTTCCTGTCCCATTGACTTAGGAAAGCAAGAAAAGAGAAAAGGAAAATTTAGAAGAGAGCTGAAATAAAGAACAAGGTTTATGCTTACTTTGTTTTAAGGGGCGGGGGGAGACAAAGAATGTGAGCAAGGTAATTTTGAAGCAAAGAAACCTGAAGGCATCAAATGATTGTTGGAGCTGGGAGAGAGAGATGGAGCAAGGGAAATCACAGCCACATCATGAGTAGAATAGAGAAATATTGCCATAGGACAGATGGTAAGAAAACAAAATCGCCTCCGAGAAGAGAAGGCTTGGAAGCAGAATTTAAAACCCACAACAAAGACCTCAGATCATCATATAATCAGAGCAGCCTTAATGGAATAAGAAGTGTGCTTCAGAGTGTGAACAGAGTGACTTTAGGTCAGTCAGGGTAGGAGCAGAACAAAACATCCTCTGAGCAGACAACCTCAGGGCAGAGAGTGATAGTAGAGCGACGAATGAGTTAGGCAAAGCAATCTGAGAGTAGCATTAGGGCACTGAAGATTATAAAGAACAAAACAGCCCCCAGACAGAGTGGAAGCAAAACCGTTCAGTAGGATGAGTGTGACGATAAACTCCCAGGCTTCATGTAAACAAGATATTTGGGGCCATAGGAGAATCGCTTACAGATCAGCTCTCAGAGCCATTTACAGTGATTACTATGAAACTTATATAGCCAAAAGTATTAAATAAAAGTGTTGGTCATAGCTTTGTTAGATATACAGCACTCTAAGTCCTGCCTACAGTTATGAAATTAAAGTCCTACTGTTCTTATTGCAAGTGGAATTTCAGAAACTTCACTGGTGGCTTCACCTTGGCAAAGTCATGTTTTGACAGCTACACATACTATGAATAGGTGATGGTTCCAATTTCTTGATTATCCCTAAAGCAAACAGAGCATTTGATGGATATTGCCAATCTAACATCCACTAGAGAGAGACTAAGCACTAAAGAAATAATACAAAGGAAATTGCATTTCTTTACCATTTTGTGTCCTACTGAATGAACCTTACTGCAGGATCAGTTGTAAAGACAGGAATATGGCCATTTTCAGAATATTCTATTCTATTGTTGGATAGATAATAATTGGTTGGTAAACAATTCCCTTTCTTCCTTTGTTCCATAGGCCCTTTTTACACAGGCAGCGGTGGGTGGGGGGATGGGTGTACTGCCGCAGTGGGTGGATGTTGGTGTGTGCCTGTTCCCGTGGGCATGCCCACCTTCACCCATCTCCATCCATGGAGCCTCCTCCGGTTTGCTGGATGGCTCCGTGAGTGGGTGATAGGTGTGTGCCGGGACCGCACATACACTCCCACGCACCGCCTGTGCTGTTTGCATGGGCAAACACCCATCCCACCCACCACCGCACCCCACACATCTAACACCCTCCGGCACACCCAGGGGGCGTGGGGGGTGTCCATGTAAAAATGGCCCCTCCCTCGCTCTCCCTGATCTCCCCTAACCGCCTTTGTTCCTTCGCCCTTGCTGCCCCCCATGCCTGGAACTCCCTCCCTGCCCACATCCGCTTTTCCCCCTCCCTCCCCACCTTCAAATTCCTCCTCAAAACCCACCTCTTCCTCGCCGGCTTTCAATATTTACTGTCTGCCCTCCCTGCTGACTCCTGCCTAACTGCAACCAAGCCTAGCACGTGCACCTGAGACTTCGCATCCACCTGAATGTTATTTGTCCCTTGTCTCTCCCTATGTCCCCCCTCCTTGTCTCCCCGCTCCATGTCTATTAGATTGTAAGCCGTAGGCAGGGACCGTGTCTATCTTATTGTTCTTTAAAGCGCCAGATACACAGCTGGCGCTATACAAATGCTTATGATAAAATAATAATAATAATACTTTGAAATCTAGTACAAGCTCCACAGGCCAAACAGAATTGAGAGCACAGGGTACTTAAGGGCTGTGCTCAGCATGAGGGAAGGAAGGGGGCGGGGGTCCAGAATTTGGAGCTGTGCAATGGATCTGTCCCCTACCCTTGAATGCATGCCCTCATATCCGCTCCATCAACTGAGCTCATTCTTTCAGTGCTAGAGGAAGGGGCTGGTTCCATGGACCAGAGCCAAGAATTGGAAAGGGGTGAAATAAATAATAATAATAATAATAAAACAGAGACCCCACCCCCCCGCACGTGAATATTCTGGCTGCGGGAGGGAACTCGCAGCCACGATATGCGTGGGGATTGGCCACACACCCCCGTGTGGTTTTGCTTGCAGACACACATAGGGATGCAGAGCTTTCCTGCTCTGCATCCCTGTGCATATCTGCCGGTAAAGTGGAGTGGGGCGGGGACTTTCAGACCAGCCAATCCCCGCGCATATCCTGGCTACGCATTCCCTCCCACAGCCAGAATATGCGTGGGGGTGGAGGGGGAGAGGTCTGAAAGCAGCCTAAATCTACTGCCTTCTACCAGATGGAAGAGTCCAGTCCTTAGCAAGTGATTGTCCTTCTCTTCATTTGGCAATAAACAATGTTGATACTTCTTAATAAGGGGTACTAGGTCAGAATATAGATAAAATCCAGAGATTGGCTGAACTGGCTCAGAGAATTTAGAATTCATTACCTCTAACCTGTGGGTAGACTATTTTATTACCTATTTATCGCTTGCTTAAAGGCCAGATTAAAGGCTGTGTCTACCCTCTCTGCAGCTGCTTATTCCTACACACCACTTCCCTAATCCCTACACACATTCTGCTCCACACAACATGCAGACACACCACTCCACAGTCCACACACAGAGTGTTTTCAAACGAGACAATAGCCCACATGAGCCCTCACTAGGTGCATTCCCACCTACCCCTGTATTAGGTGGCTGCCACATGGCCCCTACCCACCAAACACGATGGGGTTTAGGGACATTGCATGCCCCCCCATGTGGGCAAATCCATGCTGATAAGTGACCACATGGCCACGTCTCGTTGATTAGGTTTGCCCGCAGCTTTGTCTGCATCCTGTTCCGCCAGCACCATAGAGTCATGCTGAGCACACTCTCTTAGCTGAGAGGCAGCTGTGAGAGGAGAGAGTGATCACGATTTCCCACCTGAGAGGTGGCTGCAAGAAGAGAAACTGGGGCAGAGAAGGAACAGAGGGGAGCGAGGGAGGTTCGTGGCTCCTCTGGTTCCTTTCCCAAACATAGAGAGGAGTGCAGACACAGATCCTCTTGAGAAGGTCCTTCCTGCACCTCCTGCCTTAGTCTCCTCTCGCAGCCACTTCCCAGCTAAGAGAGCGCACTATTTATTTATTTATTTTAAAATTCTTGTTACCCCACCCCTCCTGCCACAGGCAGCTTGGGGCAGCTTACAGTAGATAAAAACAACAAAAATATCTAAAAACAAAACATAAAAGGAGGATACTAGTCAAATACCCCCCCCAACCCACTCCCCCCCCTCACCCTGCTCCTCTGCCAAACGCCTGGTGGAACATCCAGATCTTAAAACTTCTGCGAAAAGAGGGGAGATCCGGGGCCAGCTGGGCCTCAAACGGGAGGGAGTTCCACAGCTGTGGCATGACCATCGAGAATGCCCTCCCCTGCGTGCCCCCCCGGAAGACTCAGGGGACCTCGAGCAGGGCACCCCTGGATGACCGCAGGGGCCAATCCAGAGCCCAGGGGGTGAGGCGGTCCTGCAGATAGGTAGGGCCAAAGCCGTTTAGGGCTTTATAGGCCAAGACCAACACCTTGAATCAGACCCAGAAAATATTGGCAGCCAGTGCAGAGAACGGAGCACTGACATAATATGCTCCCGGCGGCCCAGATGCAATTTCCGAGCTGTCACCATGGGTAGCCCCACGTAGAGCGCCTTACAAGGTGATGAAAGTATGGATGATGGTGGCCATGTCAGAGTTTGAGACATACGGCCAAAGCCGTTGCACCAGATGTAATTGGTAGAAGGCACCCCTCACCACAGCCTCCACTTGGACATCCAGGCAGAGCTGTGAATTGAGGAGCACCCCCAGACTCTAAACCTGGGAGACTAATGGAGGGCAGACCCCATCAATGATGGGGGCCGCCATCTCCATTGCCTTACCCCCCAACATCACCTCTGTCTTGTCAGGATTCAGTCTCAGTCGATTAGCCATCATCCAGTCCCCCACAGCTGTCAGACACTGAGTAAGCACCGAGCCTGCTGAGCCTGGGTCAATTGAAAAAGAGAGGTACAGCTGGGTGTCATCAGCATATTGATGACACTCCAACCACCACCTTTCTCACTTCAGCACCCACAGTTCCTCGGAAAACCAAGGAGATCTGCAGAGCTGTCACCCGGGTAGCGGATGCCTAGGAGCTGTCCAATCGATGGCCTTTGTCAGCAAGGTATTCCATAACACAATGAGTTCATGGATGAGACGGTCATCAAGGTCAGAGGGTAGCTCACCCAGAGCAATCTGGAACTGCTCCAGTTCCATCAGCCTCTGGGGGCGGACCATCCGAATCGGTACCACATATTTCCAGGGGCAGACATGTGCCAGGAGAGAGGCTCACAGGAGGTAATGATCCATCCATGACAAGGGCACAGCTGATACCTCCCCCACCAACGGAACATCCGCCTCAAGGCCGGTGCAAAACAAAACGTCCAAGGTATGTCCTCCCTGATGTGTCGGGCCACTTACCATCTGAGCCAGGCCCATGGTTGTCATAGCGGCAATGAACTCATGCTTCGCTCCACCAAGGTCAGCGTGGATGTTGAAGTCCCCCAAGACCAGAGTCTTCGGGGACCGCAACACCACCCCTGACACCAACTCCGCTAGAGCATGCAGGGAGGCTGTTGCACAGGTAGGTGCACAGTATACAAGCAGCATTCTCAATCTGTCTCCTGCCAAATCAAACACAAGATGGAGACCTTCAATACCTAATATGGATTGCACCGGATACCTCCTCATGGACCACCCCTCCCTAAAAATCATGGCTAAACCGTCCCCCATTCCTCTGACCACAGCTGATGCTGCACAGAATACCCAGCCGGAACAAGGTCAGCCAAGATAGGCCCTGACTCATCATCCAGCCAGGTTTCTGTGATGCATGCAAAATCAGCATCGTAGTCCAGGATCACTTCCTGGACAGTTGTTGCCTTATTGACCACCGATCTCACATTCAACAACATCAGCACAGGGTCGGGGGCCCTCTGACCATGACCCACCTGCCCAAGGGGTAGTGAATGGGACATGCAACAAGCACCTGTCCCACCTCACTGATCTCCTGTTTCACCAATTGGGGCCATATCTCCCTCGTCCCATCATGACCCCTATGGCTGCACACACACACCCGGTCTAACCAGCCCTGCCCCTCCCTCGGCTGCCCCACCCTGGCAGCAGGGGAGATCACCTCCAACTCCCCTTTCAACTTTCAACCCCCCCTCCCTAACCCAATCCGTCACCATACTATAAAAAAAGTCACACCCACCCCATATCATACAATAACCCCCCCACCTTTCCCTCCCAGACACCCAATACAATATAAAATCCCCCCCAAATCCACCGATCACCACCCCTCAAACCTCCAGAAAATATCACTCCGCCTCCCAGGCCCCGCTAAGGGCCACACCTAAGGGCCCTTTGGCACAGCCCTTAGGTGTGCGCCTGCGGTGCTGCCAAGAGATGCGCTGCCTTTCAAGGTCTGTAGAAGCCAACAGCCCGCTGCTTCTGATGGAAAGTGGGGTCATGAGCAGGGAGGAGGCCTTTCCTGGTTATGACCTCTCTTTTCATCAGAGCCAGGAAGAGGAAAGCGCTGATTGACGTCACTGAGTGGCGGCTGCCGCGAGCACATGGAATTTGTGCAGGGGACTTACTGTTTATTAGGCTCCCCACACTGAACATGTGAGTGGTGGCTGTGGGGACTGTACAGACCAACCATGGACTCCAGCGGGCTATCGTCTTGTTTGATTTCACCCACACATACACTCCACAGTGTCATGGGTTTGGGGGTCCAGTACCCCATTTTCCTGGGTTGGGTGACTCAATTTCCCTCACTTTCAGGCCACCTGAACCAGTTCTCTCTCTGGCTGATTCAGTCTTGCAAAGGGGAAAATCCTTTTGCCACCCAGACTCCCAGAAATCTTCCCGTTCACACACTAGTTCTCCGGGTTCACAAGAGCTTGAAGGCTCAAGTTGCTCAGCTTGTGTCCCCAGTGTGAACAACAGAAAGCACTTCTTGATAAAGAAGAAAGTTTATTGATTACATAAGCAAGAATAGTTTGACACAGTGTGGCTAATAAAGTAAACAGTAAAATAACGCATTCCTATTCTATACTGGGTAAATCCCTATATAAATTGTACCCTATAGAAAGTCCATAAGCTTGAGGTTATTCTCAGCCATGTGTAATGGCTGGGCACTTTGTCTCTTAGCTGGTAGAAAGCAAAGTTCTCTCAAAGCATCGCTTCAGCAAAACTGGCTGGCAGGCTACCACCCTTCCCCCAGCTTTGATACTAGACTCAGCGAGTCAGTGGCCCAATTGAATTCCAATTGTCTCTTTAAATACTTTTGTAATCCCTTTGTTTGATTTTCCTGCCTGGAGAAGCCTGTTTACCAGCACGTAGGCCCAGGAAGAACTTAATTTGCAACTCCATGGGGTATGTCTGGTGTCTTCCGTGAATCCTTCCCCTTCCTGAACGAATCCTGCACAAGCTCCTAGTCTTCACCTATAAAGCTCTTCACAACCGTGCTCCCCCCTACCTCTCTGCACTTATCGCCCTCCATACTCCAGCCCGTGCACTTCGCTCCTCCTCTGTCCCTTCTCTCACCCTTCCACGCCTTCCCTGCTCCCCTAAGCGCCTTCGTCCCTTCTCACTTGCTGCCCCCCATGCCTGGAACTCCCTCCCTGTCCACATCCGCCTTGCCCCCTCCCTTCATACCTTCAAATCTCTCCTTAAAACTCACCTCTTTCGCTCTGCTCTGTCTGACTCTTTATCCTGCTGAGCCACTATTCCTATACCTACGATCGGTTTACCCTTATCCTTGCAACATGGACCTGCCTGCTGTCATTCTCATCGTAACCAAGCCAAGTACGTGCACTTGAGACCTCGCATCTTCATGAATGTTAGACCCCTTGTCTCTCCCTCTGTTCCCCTTCCTAAGTCTCTCCCCCAGCTCCTGTCTCTCAGATTGTAAGCCCTAGGGGCAGGGACCGTGTCTGTTTTATTACTTTGTAAAGTGCCAGGTACACTGCTGGTGCTATATAAATGTTTGTTAATAATAATAATCCACATCCATCCTTGTCTTTGTCTCTCTCCATTTCCTGGATTGAGTCTGCATCTCTCAGTTTTACATTACATGATTACATGAAGTGAGTTTCCAGTTCTTAACATTACATACATGTTTAACCTTTAGCTTTATATATTTGTTAGGTCCAGTAACTCTTTGTGACACACAGCCCACTCCCATTGTCCTTGTCTGGTTGCTCTACACTGAGCTTCACCGTGCTCTCCACCCAGGCCATGCACTACAGTTTGCTGTCTGCCTGTGGGGCTCTGTTTGCTCCTTTCTCCCACCTGGCTCCATCTCTACCTTTTGCTGTCTCCCCTATCTGGACTTGTTCATTCTCCTCCCCACATGGCCCGTGTGCTCCCTGTCCCTTAAGCTGCTTTGTTATTTCCTGCCCAGCCTGTTGTACACACTTCTAATCTCCCCTTACTGTACCCCACCATCACTTGTTTGGGGAGAGCTCCAGTGCTTCAGCAATGTCAGTGCTGTAGTGGCCACAGGAACACGCACTGGGTACACTACAGCATAGGAGATCCCCTAGGCCAGCAATCCACACACATCCCTCCCCCCGCTGTCCAAGTCCCTTCCCCGACAACCCTCACTACCCAGCTCTCCTGTCTTTCCCATTCATCTCCCACTGCACAAAAATCTCCCAACTTAAATCAAAGTTTGAATCCTATTGAAAAAATAATTTAATATTATAGGAGAATTTTTTTGTAGGGGCAGCACAGATGATAACGTTGGCTATGTAGAGGTTGGCATCATAAGGGAGTCTTGGAATTGCTGCTCTACGCTGTCAACTATCACACTGTAGGGTGCAGCATAATAATGGTTAATTTGGCTCTGATGCTGTTGACTCAAACTGTTCAGACTGCACAGCCTAAGTAACCTCTCCAAAGTAATGGTTCTTTCCAAATGCTTCTTCCTCTAGTCTTAATGTTCCCGATCTTTTTGACTTTGTTTTCAAATTTCCATTTCTCACCATTGCTGCCTTTGGTGTCAATGGTGAGCTATTTGAAGGAAGCCAGCCTAGAGTATTCTGATCCTAAGTCTGCTCGGAAGGGACAACTTTTTATTAAATGTGGGGCTATAGGCTGCCAAAACACCCACACACTTCTGTACACAGACAGAGTTTTGTGGCTCATTCCATAATACCATTGACATTTTTGATTATTATAGAAAGCGACAGTGCAATATTCTCAAACTCACTGTGTAATGATATTAAGCATTCTTAGAAGAGAGGTGACAAGTCTAATAATGATTAGTCAAAGTTAGTTAAGGGATGAGACCTCTGCTTGGGGCTGGTAGTGAACAGAGGCCATGGATCACTTCTCTGTGGCCTGTTTCACACTTCTCTGAAGCAACCAAAGTTGGGAGGAAGGATGTTGGGCTAGATGGACCATTGGTCTGACCCAGCATGGCACTTGCTAGGCTTTGATTAATCTTGGGCAATTATTGTGCAATACAGATAATCCTATAATTTTACTGGGAAATGTCACTACTTACCCTATTATATGACTGGCAGGTCTGTGTCAAAATATCAGACTATAGGACTGAGAACTAGGCAACTAGGACACGTAGAGAAATCACATAAAATAATACAGAGAGAGAGAGTCAGATCCAACCTTAGAATTTGTGGGGCCCAAGGCAAAGATAATATATATATACATTTTATTGTAAGCCACATGGCCATAACAACCAATTCATAATCAAATTAATATAAAAATAAGAGTAAAGATAAAACATTAAAATAATAAAATATAATAAAATAAGACATGTATAACTTTAAGAATATTATTCATAAACAGATACTACATCTCAGGGAGCAAAGACATAATCAAATTTATTATTTATTTTCAAAATGTATATCCCGCTTTCTCCCACCAGAGGCAGCCCAAAGTGGCTAACAACAATACATATAGTAACAACATTTCAATTCAATTTAAAAAAAACCCAAAACAATTCAACAATAAAATAAGACAACCATTAAACACCCCCATACCACCCTCCCTAACCCCCCACCCTACCCTTCTCCCTCACCAAATGCCTGACGGAACAGCCAGGTTTTGCAGTTCCTGCAGAAGGCCGGGAGGTCCGGGGCCAACCGTGCCCCCACCGGGAGGGAATTCCAAAGGCGCAGCGTGACCACCGAGAATGCCCTATTCTGCGTGGCCCCCCGGAGAACCCAGGGGACCTCCAACAAGGCGCCTCCAGATGACCTCAGGGACTGATCTAAAGCCCGGGGGGTGAGGCGGTCTCACAAATAAGCAGGGCCCAGACCATGTAAGGCTTTATAGATTTATGGATAAAACTATACATCTCGTATAATACCATGGCATAGAGCTAATTCTGTTTTTACAGGAGCTTAAATCAGCTCAATTGTGCCCATGGTCAACTAAAGGCATCCCTCCCTCATAGACAAAATGTGGGTACCCTAGCTAGTGGCAGGTGGGGGCTTCAGCGACGGCGCATACCTCGAACGAACGTTAGCAGTTCTGGTAGTGTAAATTGCAACCAGCTTGGTTCTCATGGGATCAAAATCTCCCAGGAGGTAGATTAGTTGTTACATCTTTGGACGGGAAGAACCCCAACCAGTAACATGTTGTAGGTGTCTGCGTAGATTATCATATAGGGGGCATGTCAGTATGTAATGACCTAAATCTTCTACCTCCCTACCACAGGGCCAAATCGGTTCCTTAAAGGGGATTCCCTGGTATCTTCCCAATAGGACACACAAACGCATGGTTTGAAGTCTTAGATTGATGAAAGCTTTTCTAAGTACGGGGTCAGTCAGATAGTGAATATAAGAAGCCCTGCCCTTAGCTGGGATCAAATATTTATAAAAAGGAGAAATAAGAGATCCAGAAGCCATAGCCCTCTGTTCTTGCCTATCTAGGCAAAGATAAAATGTGGTGGCCCTTGTGGCCCCATCCCCGTGTCCCTGCCCGATTAGGGGCACCTTCCACAGGGACCTACAGGTGGCTGTGTTTGGGGCCCCACTGAGAGAGAGTGGGGGCCTCGTACCCTACCCTGGTGATAATGGGGGCCATTGCGGGGACCCTGGAAGTAGAGAGAAGCTCTGGGTCCAGAGCTGCTGTTCTAGGTCACCCGATGGTAAGCCCGGCCCTGTGCACAATGTAGCCTATTAATAAGTCATTTTCTCTAGCAGCCCTGACAAGAGGAGGGGAATGGGGATACAATTGTATTAGACCCCCAGGTGTTCTGGACCACACACTTCTGGGGGAATTTTATTTATTTATGTAAAATTTATATCCCGCACCTCCTGCCCACAGGGCAGCCCAGGGCGGCGAACAACAATAATCAATAAAACAATACAAATTTTAAAAACAATTTACTTTAAAATTTTGAAATATGTTTTTCAGTTGTGCATCAATGGGACATCAGTAGCAATCTGACAGCATCTTGGGCTTAATACATTCCTTTGCAGGTGTGCACTAAATACTACCAAACTGCAACAGCATTTTCTAGTGACATGGGTGTCTTAAAAAAATAAGACATAATTGTGTTTGGGTGTTATGTTGCAGTACTTCCCTGGAAAATGCATAAGCACATACATAGATGAAAAACTGTTTTGGCAAGAGGAGATGGCAATTGAAAATGTATGTGATTAATACTGCAGGGGGGATTTTTACAGACCACAAACATTTATTTGTGCCTGGTTTGCTGGAGAAACTACTGAAGAAAATTTCATTCCAGAAAAATATTAGTTATGATATTACTGCCATGGTCATGCCAGCTTGGATTATTTGTTGCATGTCTCCAAGGCATGTGAGTTAGACTTGGACAGAAACTAATGAAATTTCTGCGTTTGTTGTTTTAGGGAATTGTTCCTTTTTAAAAACATGCTCTTTCTCTCTAGTCTAATTTCCCCTACTTTTTATGTTAGCTCCCATTCCCCCTTTCAGCTTATGTGCTTACAGCTGTATAGTGAACATCCCATCTTGCATTCAGAAGGCTCAGATTAGCTAAGGTTGTGCAGAAGACTTTTTTTGGGTGGGGGGGGATATGAGTCAGTGAGGAGAAGCTGAGCACGAATAATAAGAATTTTCTTCGAGGAGCTCTGCAGTTCTCACTCTTGGGACCCTTTCCTTATAACTTGATACTGTGTCAGCAGTTTCCAGGCAGAATACCTGGAATGATCTAGAACATGTTGAGGACTCCAACGCTCCACCCCCTCCCATCCCGTTAAAAGTGCGGGCACAGGATCCTGCGAGAATGGGATTCTATAAATAGGAGGATGGAGCCCTCACCGCCTCAGTTCCTTCCAACCACATCTGCGTTAGGAAGATCTTCAGTGCTTCTCAGCGTTGTCCTGTCAGCAAAGCTAGAGAAAGTAAAGAAGAGAAAAACAGTATTTATTGCCCTAAAAGTTGCCTTTCAGTGGGGTGTGTCCCCAGGCGCCGCTCCCTGCCATCCACCAGCGGAGCATGCCAAAACAGCCTGCTTTAAGCGCTGCCATCCTGCCCGGCCACACTATCAGTCAGTGATCAGCACTACAAGTGTTTGGCCTGTCTGGGGGAGACCCATAACAATAGTACCTGCAGGGTATGTGCAGCACTATCCTCTCAATCACGGAGGCTCAGAGCTCTTAGGCTCCAAGACCTATTGACTAGAAAGGCGTTACAAAGTGGTGAAGAAGGGCCCCTGTGACTCTCCACCGGGCACAAGGAACCGCATAAGGTGGCAGTGGAGGTTTCTGCATCGATGGCTGTCCCTGTGACCCGTCAGCTGTCCCTGCAACAGTCCCTGCAGACTGTTACTGCACCTAGTAGTGGTGCAACCTCATCAGACCACAGCACCACACAACCTCCTGAACCTATGGATAGTTCCCGCACATTCAAGGAGCGCACATCATCCAAACACCCCTTGGAGGAGGGGAAGAAAAAGAAGAAGAGACCTGCCATAAAAGATGGCTTTCCTGTACAGGCCCTGTACAGTGGAGATTGAGACAATCTATTCAGAAGATGAGCCAGGGTCTCCCCCTCCTAGAGAAATGGCTCAGAACTCCACTGACCACCAATGGTTGCAGCCCTGGTGATGGAGCAAGACGACAGATCACACCGGAATGGTCCCAGGGATCTCAACGTGGCTGGGAAGATCATCATTGGGTCAGCTGTTCCCATTCCCAGCACTGCCCTGAATATCACAGGTATTGTGATATTAGATCCCACTCCGGTTATGACTTGCCCGTGCATGCAAGATACCGGGATAGATCTCAAAACAGACACAGAGATAGTCCCTGGATAGGTACATAGTACATAGGGGTGTGGTACCTATGTACCTATCCAGTAATGGAGGGACTATAGAACTGTGTCCCCTATGCTCATGCTGTTCTCCTGAGAGACACAGGGAACCCCTGTACTGTCAGAACTGTGGCTATTCCAGAGACTGACACCGCCATTGCAAGGGATTAAGCTCCTATTGCTCAAGGTCCGGAAGCTACTCCCTATGTAACCCACGCAGAGGTGAACAAAGACTGCATAATGTCTCAAGGGGCGGTACTGTGGCGGTCCTGGTGCTGCCTCAGCCACTGGCACCCACTGTTCCTCCAGGACCTATATCCCCTCCCGTCATACCACCAGTACCTCCTCGGCTGATACCAGCAGCCTCTGCTGCAACAGCACCTACAGTCTCCAACACATAAGCAGTACTACCAGTACCACAAACAGCACACACAGTACAGCCGTTAGGGACATCCTTTCTTCAGTCTCTCCTGGGCAATCCAGCACCTTCTCAGCCTGTTGTGACCCACACAACAGATGACAGCGGAGGTGCACACCAAAAGATCTGATTCCTCCTCTACCTCCCTCTCACCAGAGGAGGATGAGACTATCTCACCTTCCCCTGCAGAATCAGTCTCAGACCCCAGTGTTAGGCTGGCCATGGAAAATATGAAGGCTTTCCATAGTACGCTCAGATGCCTGATAGCAGCTCTCCCACAGCTTCTGAATAAAGTGGTCAAAAAGACTCAGTCTGGCCCTGTCTTTGGCATCCTAGGCAGTGGTGAGTTGGGTCATGTGATGTTCCCCATGTTTGAACAATTGATGGAGCCATTGGCAACAGTATGGGTGAAGCCATTATCTGCTATGCCCACCAATAAGCTTGCAGACTTCCTGTATGCTGTCCCTCAGGAGGGAGCCAGCATCTTTTTCAAACATCCCCCTCCCAACTCTCTTGTTATACTGGCAACTTCCCACAAATCCAGAGCAGGGGGCATCCAGACATCGCCCTCGGATAGGGAGGGTAGAAGACTTGATGTACTGGGTTGGAAAATCTTCTCATCAGAAACTATGACTCTCAGATCCTGTAACTATGCAGCTGCAATGTGCAAATACCAGCACTGGCTATGGTCACAACTCAATAGCACTACAGACCCGGTACAGATAGCTGCCCTACAGAAGGAGGGACTGCAAATAGCACAATTTCAACTGGCCTCTTCAGTGCACATCGCAGATTGTGCTATTAGAGGAATCGTGTGTGCTGTCACCCTAAGACAACACCCTTGACTCAGGTCCACAGCTCTCACACCTGAGAATAAAACCAGGAATGAGGACCTACCCTTTGACTCGGAGGGCCTATTCAAAGCCTCCATGGATGACACATTAAAGAAAATAAAGGAGACGAGCCAAGTGGGGAGGTCAGCAGGGGTCATTAGAGTTATTAAGAGGAAATATTACTCTATCCATGCCTCTTACTCCTCCCACTCTTCTAAGCAGCGCTCTCCTTACTCCTTCCAGAACAGAAGGTATTCCCTCTAACAATCTCAATCTTCCTACTCTCATCCCAGGAAGAGATTCACAAAGCAGAAGGGTAAAGGAAGACAATCTTCCAATTCTTCCTCGGGATAGCAGTCCAAGTCTCATTTTTAATGAGACAGAGATCAGGAGAGGAGTATAAGATCTCCCCTCATTTTGCAACCATCTCCTGCCCTTCTTACATCAATGGGCATCTGTCTCCTCAGATAGAAGGGTCGAAAAAATAATCAAAAGCAGATACACAGTTCAACCCGTGCCCATCCTGGCTGGTCAAGGCCAGCTGGAAGACACTGGGGCCGTTGTTGACGGAGTGGTCAGTGCCTTCATCAGGGAAGGCAGAGTGCTGGGCTGCTTCAAGGAGGCAGTCATGTGGCCTCTGCTCAAGAAACCATCATTGGACGTTGACTCCCTGGCCAGCTATTGACCTGTCTCTAACCTTCCCTTTTTAATGAAGATTATTGAACGGGTGGTGGCTTGGCAGCTTTAGGGGCATCTGGACTGTGTCAGTTTTCTGGATCCCTCACAGTCTGACTTTCATCTGGATTTTGGCATTGAGACTGCACTTGTGGCCTTGGTCAGTGACCTCCACCATCAATTAACCAGGGTTGTTCGACCCTGTTGATCCTATTAGATCTTTTGGCTGCATTTGATACC